>MVGT01002668.1:14439-29360 GCA_002174775.1 Macleaya cordata
TTTTTCTTTTTCTTTTTTTATGAAGGAGAAAGAGAAGAAGAAATATGAATTTTCATATGATGCATATTACCAGAATAGCGCTCTGAATGCCGAATAAAAATTTATAAGCACTCTAAATATTCAAAGAAAAATATTATTTTGTTCATATTTAGCAAGTTCAAGGATTTTAGGGGAAAAAAATAAAAAATTTGCCCACTGTTCTCCTACAAAATCAACCATCGCAGACTTAAATCATTCACCAACTTTCATGTGATCTCCTCATGTTCACAATATATATCCTATACATAACACATCTCATATCAAGATGGAGTGGCATCAAAACCCACCAAACAAAATCCAGCCAGCAAGAGGGATCATGAGATGATCAAGCTAAGACAAATGCGTCTGCAATGCATATAAAGGTACTCAAAATGTGCCCCCTTTACATAAAATCCACAACCATGATAAAACTATAGAAAAAGCAAACCACCTTATTATAGCAAAAAAGTAAATAATAAAGAAAAATTGGCAGGAAGTAAAAGGTTGCATTACCGCTAATGTCAGAAAATTAAAATTGGGTTCATCATCAAATACAATACTTGGTCCAATGCCAGTAAAGCTTTTACCAATAAGTCATCAAACTATGTTGTTTGCTTTGAAGGTAGCTCTATCGTCTAAGATATACTATGGAAAAGTTGCAAGTTAAGAAGTTGAATGTATATAATGCTGGAGTATCAGATTCTTCATTAATGGAAATCTAGTTTCAAAAAAAATTTGTATTATGCTGCGTGAGTACTAATACATGAAATCTGAAACAAGATCATGAAGCTTTAACCAGAACACAGAATAAATCCAACAACAAGGTTCTTTTACTAATTAATAACAATGTTAAATTTCTATTTGGTTCATTTTGGTTCAAGTTAAGAACCGTCTTCACCAGTATTTGAGGAGAGAGAGAGAAAAGAGAGAAAGAGTGTTGAGATTCGAAAATCAAACCCTAGAAATGGATGAGAAGTTGATACAGAAACTTGAGTCAGCTGTGGCTCGTTTGGAAGCTTTTTCTTCTGGATTCCGACCTGGGAGTTCTCCGGATGGTATTGATGATGCTCCGGTGGATCCTGCAATCCTCGCTTATGATGATCTGATTGCGCAATTCGTTGGTAGGTTTTCCTCTGCGGCCGAGAAGATCGGTGGGAAAGTACTTGAAGTTACCAAGATTTCGAAACCCTAGATCGTCGACTGAGCAGGAACCCTAGACTAAGAAGGAGAGGAAAACAGAGAAGGAGAAACTCTTCTCTCTCTGAGTCTCTTCTCAAATCGAAAAGAAAAAAAATAAGAGAGAGAGAGAGAGAAAAGAGGGGTAATGTTTGGGAGCTGGAACGTCCCAAAACGGATTTATCTCATCCGTTCCATTGGAACGGTTCAATTCTGTTTCAGAATAAGAACAGAAATGTGATTAATTCAAACTGGGACGGGTTAGAAGCCGTTCCTGTACTGGAACGGTTTAAAACCGTTCCTACACTATTTTTCGACCGTTCCAAATCAGCTACTTTGGTGTAGTGAAAAATCACCCTTTTTACTTTTTTTTTTCTTTTTTTTAGGCAGAACCTCCAATAGCGAGCAAAAACTTATTAAGAAAAAGTAAAGGTACAATTAGACGAGGTGGAGCCTTACCTCCAACATCTAATTACAAATGAAAAGAAGAATACAAACATTATTTGAACCTATAATTTGGAAGACCCATGCAATCGCAGCCTAGCTGGCCTCGAATAGAGTTCGGAATCAAAACAGTCCACATGAATCCATTAGATATGGCACCCATCTTAGAGAGGATATCAGCATATCCATTACCTTCACGAAAGATGTGAGAGAAATAGAAATGAATCTGAGAGAGCTTTGACATACAATTATTCCATCTGATCTTAACCTTCCAGGGAACATTCAAAGTTCATTTAAGGCCATGATCACAAGTAGAGAGTCATATTTGAACCAAATACGCTGCCAATTTCGAGAGATAGCAATTTTAAATGCACAAATTGCAGCAGTAAATTCAGCAAGAACCGAAGTTTGCACTCAATGTTCTTCGTAAAACAACCAATCATCGCTCCATTGTGATTACGGAAAATTCCACCACAACCAGCCATACCTGGGTTGCCATAGGAGCAACTATCAGTATTAATTTTGACCCAGTGTCTTAGAGGTTTGTGCCATGTGACTTGAAGAATCTTCAGAGCTTCGTGGGCGAGCTTGCACCCCAAAATATCTCAAAATGGATAGGTCGACTACTGAGTTGTTCATAGTACCAGCAGATATGTAACCAGACTCGAAAGTCTGAATTTGTTAAGATCCGAATAACTTGAGGAATTGAAGTTCGATCGTCATCAAAACGAATTTTGCTTCTGCACCACCAGATCGTCCAAAGGCTGTTGATGATTGCTGCCTAAAGGATGTCGGCCACCTGTGAGCAAGAAGAAGCATTTCCAATGGAGGAGAAAAGAGTATCATGGTTAGAATGATTGATGTTACAACTGAATACCCATTCTAACCAGTTCCATATCGCAGAAGCAAATGAACATTCAGAAAATAAATGTGTAGTAGATTCTGTATGAGACGGGGTTTCACAAAGTGAGCAGCAGGAAACCATGATGATTTTGGAATGGCGAAGACATTCATCCGTGGGAAGACAATCGTAAAGAATTCTCCAAGCAATCTAAGAGCGCCTAAGGGGAATAGATAATTTCCAAATTTCCTTGAACCTATTACGATGAGTCCCTTGATTTTGAACAAAATCATAAGCCTCTTCGAATGATAAATTGCCATCTGAGGATTTGTTCCATATAAGAGTATCTCGATCACCTGTAATGGGGATAGAAATCTGATTGATTACCGAAATCAGACCTGGGTTTAGATTTTTTAAGTTGTTTGAAAGTTTCCACGATTTATCCGAAATGAAGTTGGCCACTCTAGATTTGAGGAAAGACCTTGTATACTGATCCAGGTGAAGGGGGTCAGCAATTGAACCATCTATAGAGTGGCACCAATAGTCATTAAAAGTTAGTTAATTTCCCGTCGCTAATGATCCAAGAAGAAAGAAGGGTAATGTTCGACCAATGACGTTTGATTCCTGGCCAAACTAAAGAACTTCTAAAGTAAGCAGTCATATTATTATTGGGAAGAGCGAGCTTGCATGAAAGCAGCCCATTCTAAATATGCAGTCATAATCTCCATGACCTTTTAAATAAAGCAACGTTATTAATGCAGCTAATTTAACGAATGCTTAGGCTACCTTCTTCCCTCGGCAAGAAGATTTTGCTCCAAGCCACGGTCACTGGTTTACTAACCTCAGTGTCACCAAACCAAATAAAATTACGGATCCATTTGTCAATTGAATTTAGCAACTCCTTGGGCCATGCATAAACATGAAAGCTACAGAGAAGGGTACTATGAATAACTGAGTTCACAAGTTGAACTCTTCCCATAGCCGAAAATGAATTACCCTTCCAGGTTGAAAGCTTGGTCTTGATTCTGTACTCAATGGGTTGCAGATGACGCCTAGTAGGATGTCCTTTGAAGATTGGAACCCCCATATATATGAATGGAATAGAGCCAAGAGGAATACCAAGCCATTCAAAGAGAGAATTAGCTCACTGAGTAGGGATTTTTTCGACTAACAAAGTGAACTTTTCGTGGCTGATATGCTGACCGGAAGCTAAACCATAGTCAGTAATTAAACTCATCAAGTTGCTGATTTCTATTTTTTTACCTTTGCAAAACAACATAATATCATCCGCATAAAATATCTGTGTTGGAGCACTACCCCGAGGAGATAAAATAGTATTAATTCGGCCTTGAGAAAATAGATTCGCGATGCCTCGACTGAGGGCATCTTCCGCTAAGCAAAATAATATTGGAGAGACGGGATAGCCTTGAAGAACATCTCTCTTACAATTAAAGAAATCCACAGCTTTACCATTAACAATGATAGATAGCTTTGCAGGGTGTAAGATGGTTGATATCCAATTGGTGAATAGTTTGGAGAATCGAAATGTTCGTAACACTTTGAGAAGGAAATTTCAGTCTAGAGTATCAAAGGCTTTCTTGATGTCGAACTTAAAGGCAATATTACCCCCATAGACCTGTTGATCTAAAAGATTAGTTGCTTCTGATGCTAGGCCGATGCAATCGAAGGTGTTACGACCTTTTAAGAAAGCCCGTTGTTGAGGAAAGATGATACGGGCAGCAATGCAACTGAGACGATTTGCAAGTTCTTTGCAAAATATTTTAAAATGGAAGTTGCCTAGAGCAATTGGACGAAATAACTCCACCCTATCAGCACCTTGCAACATTGGAATTAGCACAATATGATTAGAGTTCATATCGGGGAAGATCCACCCCGTTTGAAAGAAACTAAGAACATAGCGAAAGACATCTGCTGAAACAATGTCCCAAAACGACTTGAACAAACAGCCATTGAATCCATCTGGACCTGGGGCCCCATTTGCATTCTTACATAAAACAGCACCCTGAACTTCGTCCAATAATGGAGGCATTGTGAGCGAAGCATTATCAGCTGAAGTTGCTAAGTTTGGGATGTGAGTAGCAACTAGATCATTTTCAACACAGCTATTATCTTTTGAATAAAGGCCTTTGAAGTAATTAGATTTATGATTTTCTATAGGGGGAACCGCCAAAAGGCCAAAAATGACTTTTTTTTTCCTTCTGTTTAGTCTACCAAATTTTATATTAGTTTATTTAGTCTAAAAATAAAATTTAGACAGATCTGCCCTTTAACTAATTTATTTTTTAGATTTGCTCTTCCACCTGTTCTTCCCTTCTTGATTTCTTTCAATCTCTGAGGTCTCGATCTCTCTCTCTCTCTCTCTCTCTCTCTCTCTCTCTCCATATATACACAGACACATACAAGTACTCGCTGCAACAACTGACATCGTCACTGTAAAAACTTCTACTGCCGCAACCACCATCATCGTCACAACCACCTTATCACCGCCTCCATCTCCACCATCACCGCCGAGAGAGAGATCAGCATAGAGAAGAGGGTAAATATAAGAGATAGAGAGAAGAGAATAAGAGAGAAATAGAAAAAGATCTGGTTAAAAGAAGAAAAAAAAGAAAAAGGGGAAAGAGAGAAAAGAAGGAAAAGAGATGATAGAGAGAGAAGAGAGGGACGTGAGAGATAGAGAGAAAAAAAAGAAAGGAAAGAGAAAGAAGAGGAAAAAGAAGAGAAAGAGATAGAAGAGAGAAAAGAAAAAATTCAACATAGATCTATGCAAATGCAACATTATATTTCACAGATGATTTAGTATAGGTCTATGTGAAAATGTTTCACATAATGATTTAGCATATGCAAAAATATTTTTATAGATCGATGCAGAAATATTTTTGCATAAATTTCATGAATTTTTTTTTTCAAAACCATTCTTGACTGGTCTAGTTTTGAAGATCTCGAAAAATGTTTTCCAAATATATGAATTTCAGCAAAATCTAAATTTTAATTTAAGAGATATAACATTTTGAAGTTTAAAAAAAAAAAGATAATTAACTTTCTCTCTTGTACAACTGTACAAGTTAGAAAAAGACAAAAAAGTAATTGAGAAATATAATAAGGGTAAAACAGGAACATTAAAAAAGAAGGAATTGACTAAATAGATTTAAAAAAGTTTGAAAAGGACTAAACTGATTCAAAAAGCTTTAAAAAAGGTATTTTAGTCTTATTGAAAATCTTTTGTACTAAATGGATTAAAAAAATTATATATTGGATGTTTTTGCCATTATCCCATTTTCTATATCTACATCCTCCATGATTATATCGTCACCCACTTTGAGATGTGATAACCTATTAGTTGATGCCTGAATGCGGGCATATTTCTGAAAGAATGGAGTATTTCTATCCCCATCAGCTACCTAACTGAGCTTTGCTTTATCACACCAAAATATATTTCTAGCCTCGAGGGCACGAATTACTTTATTGGACGCAACTAACTCATCAATATGAAGCTATTTAGAGAAACCATTAGCAGTTAGACAGTCTTGGACATCTTTTAATTGATCTTGAGCTTTCGAAACATTTAAGTTAACACTTCCAAAGACCTCCTTATTCCATTTCTTCAAACAAACTTCAGAGTTTTAAGTTTTTGTATGAGAATTGATAATCATATTTATATTACATTTAGTACCCTATATTTGTATTAGTTAGTTAATTATTTTAATTTAATTTAAATTAATTAAGTTTATTTTTGTTAATGTGCAGATATTATTTGGAGACCACAAAAATATAACTTGTGGGCCCTCTCATACCAAATGGAGCAAAATTAATGAAGGCACTTGGAAAAATTAATAAGGGCAGCCATAATTGAACACGTGCTATTTGCACGTTTAAGGAAGCCAAAAGAAATCAACCGATTTCAAATCTAATAAAGTGATTTGATGACATCAGCATGATGTCATCAAATAGTTGATTTCCTTCTAATGTAGTGTGTAGACACGTGCTAGGAATCTAGTGGGCCCCATGAATTAAAAAGAGTAGAACTAAATTTTAGTTTTTTACAATGCTTCTCACGACATCTTCTCTCCAAATAGAAATTACTTTGTGGGCCCCATCCTATTTCTATTTATTTAGGACCCTGATTTCTATTTTAGAGATTGAGAGACCAATTTTTGGGAACCGAACTGAGCACTAGAGTTACATCAGGAGATGGAAACTTAATTTTCAAGGGATTCGGTGGGTTCAAGCTTATATATATATATAGAAAATAAGAGTAGACCAAAAAAAAAGAAAAAAAAAAGGCGTGGGCTATTCGTGGGTTACAAGGGGGAGGACCGACCTGTTACAGGACAGGGAGTTGAAAGAGGACCGACAAAGCTGCTGCTATACCGTATACCAGAGGGAGAGAGAGAGAGGTGAAGTGGTTGAGGTATAATTCTTGGGTTAAATTTTGTAAGTACACTAATTTGAGCCCAATGAAATACAATTTAATTGTTTATTTTGTTTCTTCAATTATGTGTAACTAAACCCTCAACTAGGGTTGAGGATGAAGCTTTGTGGATGATACAATGATAGTGTATGGGTATTTATTTTTCTTCTCTAAAGTGGTATTAATGTTTTAATTATTCTAGCTTCTAATAATTGTTAGGGATGAAACCTCGGACACATGTGATGATCTTACATGTAGTTTGGGATAGTTTTCTACAAATTATCAACTTAGTTTTGTAAAGTATTAAATCAAAATTGGATAATCTGTGCTTTTTTTTATTTTTCGGATACTTAGGTTAATTTATTTTCGATCCTTCAAGTGAAGTGGAATAATATATTAGGTTATTTTAAAAAGGGTTTTAATGTTCACTCTTCCATACTAGCGTGTTTAATTACTAGCCTAGTATGTAGTTAACGAGAAAAAAATTAGTATCCATGCATAACATTATTGTGGGTTCTACAAAGTGGATTCCGAAACCTTGGTAATTTCTCCCATCGATTTAGTCAATTGTTTTCAATTCGCAGGTTAATTTTATTTGCTTAATTTTAATAATTAGTTTTTAATCATCTCTGAATTTAAATTGCTAGGATTAAGATTTAATTAATTTAAGATTTAGTTTGATACTTTTTATTCTTGTTCTCGTGGGATCAACCTCGTAATACGAGCCATATCTATATATGATTCGTGCACTTGCGAGTATTATTTGATTTAAATTAATCTTTTAATTTAGGTTAGTTTAAATTCACATCAAGTTTTTTGCGCCGTTGCCGGGGACAAGTAACAGTATTCAAATCGGATTTAGGTTAGTTTAAATTCACATCTAGTTTTTTTTTTCTGTTTAAAAAAAAAATTAGGTTTAACTTTTTATATTTAATTTAATTAGTTCTTTCGGTTCCTTTTTACGGTTTAGGTGTTTTGTTTTTTATTTTACAGGTTTCTAGAGAAGAAGTGAAAAGTGATTTAGCGTACTGAAGGATCGGAGATAAGCTTATTCATATTCATCATTAACGGACTTCTCCTGGCGTATTAAGTTAACCTCACAGAAAGTTATATGCCGGAGGTGAGCAAATTTAAACACCGCATCAGAACGCGGTTACTGGTCGCTTTTGTGTGCTAGATTTAGGTTACAATTTGAAAGATTTAGTGTTGGGTCCTTTTATCTGTTAAGAAATACGAGTCACCCACTCGTTAGGATAATTAATTTGAAGGATCACCGTCTAAAATCGAGTAGAAACCAAATTTAGGACAGGTAGAGCTCGTAGGAAAACTCTAGATTTTTGATACAGTCTATCAAGTGACGTACGTAGACTCCCTTTCTATCTTACGAAGTGAAAAGCAAGTCGACTAGTGAGGTTAATTGGAATGCTTCCTCTTCTCACCTCTTTGTGAGAGGAGTCTTGCCTTCTAAAGAAAGCGAAGCAACGATTAACGTAACGCAAGTTTAGACAAGCGATTCGCGGACTCAGAATTGAGGGTTTTTGCATACTGAACTGGAGTACGTGTCAGATTTCAAAGAGTAGGAGCAATTTCTTTTTCTTTTCTTGTGTGGTGTATTCCTAGAATTATTTAAATCGGTGATCTTAGATTATTAGGATTGCTTGTTTATTTACAGTCTGGGTGCGCATCATCTTAGGATCCTTCCTTGCATTTTAGTTTAGAAAGCTTGTAGTCTTTTTGTTAAAAAAAAAAGGGGTAGTACGAGTGAGGTCACACTGGAAAACATAATTGAGATATCTGAAAATCCTATTTTCTTTGACGAAGAATCAATATATTCTTCTGAAAACGGTTCGTCAACTTTTTCTGAGATGGGGGATAGAAATCAAATTCAGGGTAGAACCCTTAGAGATCAATATACTCCAATTCAGATTACGAACCCGTCATGTATTGTGTTGCCTGCAATTCGGGGAAATTTTGACTTGAGAGCGGCAATGAATCAGTTATCTCTTTTTCATGGTCTAGATTCTGAAGATCCATACCTCCATGTTAAGGAATTCTTAGATATTTGTTCCACCGTCAAATATAACAGTGTTAATGAGGAACAAATTCGTCTTCGTCTGTTTCCTTTCTCTTTGAAGGACAAAGCCAAGTCCTGGTTGTACTCCTTGGAACCCAATTCCATCACTACTTGGAATGAGTTGTGCAATAAATTTTTGATTAAATTCTTTCCTATGCACAAAACTACCAACTATCGTCGACTCATAATGCAATTTTCTCAAAACGATGGTGAACAGTTTTTCACATGTTGGGAGAGATTTAAGGATCTTATCCTAAAATGCCCACACCATGGTTTTGGAAAATCACAGTTAGTCCAATTCTTCTTTGAGGGTCTTTCACCACAAAACCGTCAATTAATTGAGTCTAGAAGTGGTGTAGATTTCATGTCCATGGAGGAGGATGCTTTGTGGAGATTTCTTGAGTCTTTGTCTGAAACCTCTCAGCAATGGGTGTATTCAGGTAGGATTGACAAGGTAGCTCCACAAGTGTCTTCACAACCTAAACGGGGTGGAATTTATGAAGTTAATGAGGAGGTAGATCTGAGTGCTAAAATAGCTAGTTTAACTAGAAAAGTGGAAGCTTTATCCATGAGTAAAGGGGAGAGTTCTTCTGTTCACGCCAATAGTGAAGTGTGTCAATTATGTGGGAGTCCTTCTCACACAGCTCAAACGTGTCCTTCTATTGCATCATTTCATGAGTATATAGCTGAGCAAGCTAATGCTCTTAACACATATAAGAAACCGTTTGGTAGTCCTTTCTCTGACACATATAATCCTAACTGGAGGAACCATCCTAATTTCTCTTGGAGTCAAGGGCAGACTCAGAATAATCAAATAGTGCAACCCCCTGTGCAGGCACACATGAATTATCCTCCTATTCCCCATCAAGCTCCTCCGTATGTCCCACCACATCAGAGGAAGCCATCTTTAGAGGAAACCCTTCAACAATTCATGCAAACCACTAATCAGGCACTCCTAACTAATAGCCAAGAACTCTCTATTCTAAAAACTCAAATGGGTCAATTAGCAACTGCTATAGGAGAGCGTGAGAAGGGTAAATTTCCTAGTCAACCTGTACCTAACCCAAAGGGTCAATTTGAGGTCAAAGATCCCTCCAACTTAAGTTCTCGTGAGCAAATTCAGGCCATCACAACCCTTAGGTCGGGTAGACAGGTAGACAATATAGTCCAAATGCCTAGTCAGGATGAGGAAATTAATGGGAGTCAGTCACAAAAAAGTGTAGAACAGGATAGGATCACTTCATCAGCTGACCCAGGGAGTCAGAGTCCTAGTTATGTCCCATTGCAACCTGTAGCACCACCTGCAAAGACTTTTGTCCCTGCTGCTCCTTTCCCACAAAGGCTTCAAAAGCCTAAGAAGGGTAATCATTATAATGAGATAATGGAAGTGTTTAAACAAGTAAAAATAAATATCCCATTTCTCGATGCAATTCAACAGGTCCCTTCTTATGCCAAATTCTTGAAGGACTTATGTACAGTCAAGCGTGGGTTGAATGTGCATAAGAAAGCCTTCCTCTGTGAACAAGTTAGCTCCATTCTGCAACACCGTACCCCACCTAAGTACAAAGATCCTGGATGTCCTACTATTTCATGTGTCATAGGTGATCATAAGATTGAGCAAGCTTTGCTTGACTTAGGTGCGAGTGTTAATCTGCTACCTTATTCTGTGTACGAGCAACTTGGTCTCGGAGAGTTGAAACCCACGAAGGTAACTTTGCAGCTAGCAGATCGCTCTGTCAAGATACCTCGTGGTATTGTTGAGGATGTACTCATTCAGGTTGATAAATTCTTTTTTCCAGTAGACTTCATTGTCTTAGACACCCAACCTGTAGCTAATCCCAACAATCATATCCCTGTTATCCTGGGTCGTCCGTTTCTAGCGACTTCAAATGCTCTGATTAACTGTAGGAATGGTGTTATGAAAATCTCTTTTGGTAATATGTCAGTTGAGCTTAATGTTTTTGACATAAGCTCTAAACCACCAGACTTTGATGAGGTTTCTCAAGTTAACCTTATAGAGAGTCTAGTTCATGATAGATTCTTGCAGTCAAGTTACAAGGACCCATTAGAGGAATGTTTAGCTCATTTTGGTTGTGATTTTGATATAGATAGTGTTACTGAAGAGGTCAATGCATTATTAGATTCTACCCCTCTCATGGACACAGAAACTTGGAAAGCCAGAGTAGAACCCCTACCACCTATTGAGTCTAAACATGTCCCTTCTGTTAAGTCACCACCTAAATTGGACCTAAAACCATTACCATCTGAGTTGAAATATGCATATTTAGGTCCAAATGAGAGTCTACCTGTCATAATTGCTTCTGAGTTAACTGAGGAACAAGAAGACAAACTAATTGATGTCCTTAGGGAACACAAATTAGCCATAGGGTGGACCATAGCAGATATTAAGGGTATAAGTCCTTCAGTATGCATGCATCGTATCCATTTAGAAGAAAATGCCAAAACTTCACGAGAAATGCAACGTAGGCTTAATCCAAATATGAAAGAGGTTGTCAGAGCTGAAGTCCTAAAGTTATTAGATGTGGGTATCATATACCCCATTTCAGATAGTTCTTGGGTCAGCCCCGTTCAGGTAGTACCTAAGAAATCAGGGATTACTGTAGTCCAGAATGACCAGAATGAATTAGTCCCCACTCGTATGACCACCGGGTGGAGAGTTTGTATCGACTACAGAAAGTTAAATTCGGTCACGAGGAAAGACCACTTTCCTCTTCCTTTCATCGATCAAATGCTTGAGAGATTAGCCGGTCATTCATATTACTGTTTTCTTGATGGTTATTCTGGTTATAACCAAATACCTATTGCACCAGAGGATCAAGAGAAGACTACCTTCACTTGTCCATTTGGTACGTTCGCCTATCGTCGCATGCCCTTTGGGTTATGCAATGCACCTGCTACTTTTCAGCGGTGCATGATTAGTATCTTTTCTGACATGGTAGAGCGTTTCCTAGAGGTATTCATGGATGATTTCTCAGTATTTGGATCCTCTTTTGACGAGTGTCTCCAGCATTTGAAATTAGTTCTTATCCGTTGTGAGGAGAAAAATCTCGTTTTGAATTGGGAGAAGTGTCATTTTATGGTTCGTAAGGGAATTGTCTTAGGGCACGTTATTTCTGACAAGGGCATAGAGGTAGATAAAGCTAAGATTGACTTGATATCTAGTCTTCTTGAGCCACGTACAGTGAAAGAAATTAGGACTTTCTTAGGTCATGCTGGTTTTTATCGTCGATTCATTAAAGACTTTAGCAAAATTTCTAGACCACTTTGTAATTTACTTGCTAAAGATGCTACTTTTGTCTTTGATGATGACTGTTCAAAAGCTTTTGAGAAGCTTAAGTTGTTGTTGACCTCTGCCCCTATTACTCATCCCCTGATTGGAGTGAGCCCTTTGATATTATGTGTGATGCATCTGACTATGCAGTTGGAGCAGTTCTAGGGGAACGCATAAATAAGTTACACCATGTAATTTATTATGCAAGTAGTACACTAAACGATGCACAATTGAATTATTCCACCACTGAGAAGGTGCTTTTAGCAGTTGTGTTTGCCTTAGACAAGTTTAGGTCTTATCTGTTAGGATCTAAAGTCAGCATCCACTCTGATCATGCTGCACTTAAGTATCTTCTTTCAAAGAAGGATGCTAAGCCGCGGTTGATTCGTTGGATATTATTGCTACAAGAGTTTGATATTGAAATTCGGGACAAGAAAGGTTCTGAAAATGTGGTAGCAGATTACTTGTCTAGGCTTATCGTAGATTCTTCATCTGAGTCCTTACCTATTGTCGAGGCATTCCCTGATGAACAACTCTTAACTACTTCCCAATTACCTTGGTTTGCTTATATTGTGAACTATCTTGTTACTGGCGAAATGCCATTACATTGGACTAAACAAGATAAGTCTAAATTTTTAACCGAGGTACGTTACTTTTTCTGTGATGATCCTTTCTTGTTTAAGTATTGTCCTGATCAGATCATTAGGAGATGTGTCCCTGGTAGTGAGCATCTTAGTGTCATCTCTTTTTGTTATGATCATGCATGTGGGGGTCATTTTAGTTTGAAAAAGACCGCTGCAAAGATTTTGCAGTGTGGTTTTTATTGGCCCACAATTTTTCGTGATTCCCATTTGTTTTGTAAGGTGTGTGAACGTTGTCAGAAATTAGGGAGTATTACTCGTAGGAACATGATGCCTCTTAATCCTATTTTAATAATTGAGATCTTTGATGTCTGGGGTATTGATTTTATGGGTCCATTTCCTAATTCGTTTGGTAACTTATATATTCTTGTAGCGGTTGACTATGTTTCTAAATGGGTCGAGGCGGTAGCTTGTAAAAAAAATGATCACAAGGTTGTAGTCCAATTTTTAAAAGATAATATATTCTCTCGTTTTGGAACCCCTCGAGCCATTATCAGTGATGGGGGTAAACACTTTTGTAATCGTGCATTTGAATCATTGGTTAAAAAGTATTCGATTACTCACAAAGTTGCTACCCCATATCACCCACAGACTAGTGGCCAAGTTGAAGTCTCTAATCGGCAAATAAAACAAATTTTAGAAAAAACGGTTAATCCGAACCGCAAAGATTGGTCACTTCGACTAAATGATGCGCTTTGGGCATACCGTACTGCTTTCAAAACGCCAATTGGGATGTCACCTTACCGGCTTGTCTTTGGCAAAGCCTGCCACTTGCCTGTGGAATTGGAGCATAGAGCATATTGGGCAATCAAAACGTTCAATTTCAACCTAGATAAAGCTGGTTCACACAGGAAACTTCAACTCAATGAGTTGGAGGAAATTAGGAATGATGCATACCACAGTGCTAAAACATATAAGGACCGAATGAAAGTGTTTCATGATAAAAATATTAATCGTAAATCTTTTGAAATTGGTCAGAAAGTCCTTTTGTATAATTCTAGGTTGCATTTATTTCCTGGTAAGTTACGTTCTAGATGGACTGGTCCTTTTGAAATTCATCATATATATCCACATGGGGTTGTCGATATCAAGAACACTGAAAACGGTAATATTTTTAAAGTTAATGGTCAACGTCTTAAACCGTTTTTAAAGTTACTTCCCCTAGAAGTTGAGAAAACTCTTCTGGAAGTCTACTAGGATTGACTTTCTTGGTTTGTCTAGCTGAAGACATTAAACTTAGCGCTTGCTGGGAGGCAACCCATGTTATTTTTGGGCACCGATTTGATTTATGGTAATCTCTTTCCTTATACCTATTTTTATTTCATCATATCTTTTGTGTTCATATTATTTCTTAGATTTATATTTAGGAACATTGAGGACAATGTTTGATTTAAGTTTGGGGGTAAGGGAGAAAAATTAATTTTTTTGTGTCCATGAGTTTCAAAATTGAATAGGGTTTAAGTTGATGATGTAATTAAATTTAAATGTGAATTAGAATCTTTGTGATTTTAACATAGCGATTTTTGGTTTGCTAATAAATTGTGAATTTTAGTTTATTATATTATCCCTTTGCTAAAAGTTTTTAAGAAGTATCAAGTCTTAGAGAAATTCTTGCATATAGCCATATTAGTGTAACCTAAGTGAAGAAAGAGCCAAATTGAGAGATCCCGAATAATCATTAGTGGAGACTTATTTACCTAGTGTGAGTTTGTTGGCCTTTCATTATCCGTTGAGAGATTTTTTCTGCGCTAATTCTGAGTAGAATGAAGAGCTACTCAATCTCAGAGTTATTTTCTGGTACTTTCTTTGATCTCATGAGTACTATAGTTATTTTTCAACCACTGAGGGTGACATCAGGATTACAAAAACCTCATCTTGTAGTCTGAGATGATACATGACATACCTCTCTTGACTTGGTAGTTGATAATAGGTAAATTATGTTTCCCCTTCACCGCCATCTAAAAGTCTATTATCATTCCATTTGCAATGTTTCTAGCTTTCAC
>MVGT01002668.1:30484-53406 GCA_002174775.1 Macleaya cordata
AATCGCGATTCCTGCGAAAGTAAGTTAGGATTTTATTATTTTTATTAGGTTTAGGTTTAGTTTTGCTCGAGGACTAGCAAAATATAAGTTTGGGGGTATTTAATAATCATATTTATATTACATTTAGTACCCTATATTTGTATTAGTTAGTTAATTATTTTAATTTAATTTAAATTAATTAAGTATATTTTTGTTAATGTGCAGATATTATTTGGAGACTACAAAAATATAACTTGTGGGCCCTCTCGCACCAAATGGAGCAAAATTAATGAAGGCACCTGGAGAAATTAATAAGGGCAGCCATAATTGAACACGTGTTATTTGCACGTTTAAGGAAGCTAAAAGAAATCAACCAATTTCAAATCTAATAAAGTGATTTGATGACATCAGCATGATGTCATCAAATAGTTGATTTCCTTCTAATGTAGTGTGTGGACACGTGCTAGGAATCTAGTGGGCCCTATGAATTAAAAAGAGTAGAACTAAATTTTAGTTTTCCTTCTCACGGCATCTTCTCTCCAAACTGAAATTACTTTGTGGGCCCCATCCTATTTCTATTTGTTTAGGACCCTGATTTCTGTTTTAGAGATTGAGAGACCAATTTTTGGGAACCGAACTGAGCACTAGAGTTACATCAGGAGATGGAAACTTAATTTTCAAGGGATTCGGTGGGTTCAAGCTTATATATATATATAGAAAATAAGAGTAGACCAAAAAAAAAAGAAAAAAAAAGGTGTGGGTTGCTCGTGGGTTACAAGGGGGAGGACCGACAAGGCTGTTGCTATACCGTATACCAGAGGGAGAGAGAGAGAGGTGAAGTGGTTGAGGTATAATTCTTGGGTTAAATTTTGTAAGTACACTAAATTGAGGCCAATGAAATACAATTTAATTGTTTATTTTGTTTCTTCAATTATGTGTAACTAAACCCTCAACTAGGGTTGAGGATGAAGCTTTGTGGATGATACAATGATAGTGTATGGGTATTTATTTTTCTTCTCGAAAGTGGTATTAATGTTTTAATTATTCTAGCTTCTAATAATTGTTAGGGATGAAACCTCGGACACATGTGATGATCTTACATGTAGTTTGGGATAGTTTTCTACCAATTATCAACTTGGTTTTGTAAAGTATTAAATCAAAATTGGATAATCTGTGTTTTTTTTATTTTTCAGATACTTAGGTTAATTTATTTTTGATCCTTCAAGTGAAGTGGAATAATATATTAGGTTGTTTTAAAAAGGGTTTTAATGTTCACTCTTCTATACTAGCGTGTTTGATTACTAGCCTAGTATGTAGTTAACGAGAAGAAAATTAGTATCCATACATAACATTATTGTGGGTTCTACAAAGTAGATTCCGAAACCTTGGTAATTTCTCCAATCGATTTATTCAATTGTTTTCAATTCGCAGGTTAATTTTATTTGCTTAATTTTAATAATTAGTTTTTAATCATCTCTGAATTCAAATTGCTAGGATTAGGATTTAATTAATTTAAGATTTAGTTTAATACTTTTTATTCTTGTCGTCGTAGGATCGACCTCGTAATACGAGCCATATCTATATATGATTCGTGCACTTGCGAGTATTATTTGATTTAAATTAATCTTTTAATTTAGGTTAGTTTAAATTCACATCAAGAATATACATTGGGCAACCATGAAACGAACCTTTCCACACATCCAAGACCACACGTTTGAGATCATTGTGATCAAGCCACATTCTCTGAAATTTAAACTTGTTAAGTGAGCCTACCATTAGCGGTCTCAAAAAGGAGAGGGTAGTGATCAGATCTGATTCGATGAAGGGTGCTGCATATTGATGACCTCCAAAAGTTGATCCAGGCATCATTAGAAATAACTCGATCAAGGCGCATTTCTGTGTGACGACGAGTACCTCTACCATTTGTCCATATGAAGAAAGCACCCCTAGTATCGAGATGGTGAAGGTTGCAAGTTTCAGAGAAGGATAAGAAGTCTTCACAAGATCGACGAAGAGGTAAAGGACCGCCTTGTTTTTTATGTGCCCCAAGAACAGCATTGAAGTCACCAATTACGCTCCAAGGACCCGAGTAATTTTGGTGCAATGTAGTTAATTCAAACCAGAGGAGTCGTCTAGCTGTGTAAGTGGTGCAAGCATAGACTGCAGTTATACGAATCACTTCATTGTGGGCATCAAGCTCAAAAGTTATCTGCTGCTTAGAGTTAGAGATTACTCTCGGATTGATACCCAAAGAACAAATACACCAAAGATTAGGCAAAGAAACACCTCTATCATTCATGACAAAAGGATTCATATTAATGCGACCCCAAACATGATCAGGGAAATTATTGATAGAAATCCATGGTTCAGTAATAAACAAAAGATCTGGGCCAGTGCGATGACAAAAGTCCATAATTACCTATTGTGTGGAATGATTACCCACACCTCTAGCATTCCAATAGATCATCTTTATGGAGTAGGATTGTCATTATCGATCCTAGAACGGATTGGATAAGGTTCATCACGAACAGAGGTTGTGGTCTTTTTTCTTAGCTTTTTTCTTTTCGGACTTTGAAAGAATAGGTTGGAAGCAGTCGTCAAGTTCCTCCTCTACACAGTCTCCCCATGTTTTGGAGATTAGATTAACCTCATTAATTGCCAGTGAGGAGCACTCAGCTTGAGATTTCGAGGCCAAATTTATACTAGAGTTTGAGTCTTCATTATTTGTTTGATTGTTACTATCTTCTCTGGTCTGCCTCACATGGGAAGGTGTGGAAATAGGTTGATTTTCCTGAACCGCATGGTCAGTGTATATGTCTTCTTCAGAGGGTTGTTGAGCTGCGTGATTAGGAAATGTGTTTTCTTTCGAAGTTGATGCCATCTTTTGGTCTTCAGCTCCATTTTTTAGCATCTGATAATTGTTTTTAAGGGAAGATTGTGATCTTTCAACTGCAGATGTGTACTCCTTGATATTTGTGACTTGATTAGCTGAGATAGCTGGAACAACCTTGCCGATGGTGGCCTCTTGTTCACCTGTTTTAGAGGTGTTGATGGTAGCTTTAGTTAATCTACCGCGAATTGGGTTCTCTAGATCATCTTTTCTCTGTTTTACTCTGCACTCACTAAGATTGTGGCCAATATTTTTGCAGTGGCTGCAAAAAGATGGAACCCGAAATCCTCTCTTTTAACCATGATTTCAGTTGGTAAATTTTGAGCTAGATCTACATCAACTAAAACACGTGCAAAGTGTCTGAATTGCCGTTTCAGCGTTGGAGTGTCGATCTGAATTGGGATACCCACTGCTCTAGCAATCTCAAAAAGAGTCTTAGGTTGCCAATATTCTAGACTCAGATCCGAAATTCTTACCCAGATTTGAGCATGTATCTGTTTCTGGCGTCCCGGATTAAAGTCTAGAACCCACTGGAAGAAACTCATAATTGATTACGCTATTCAAGGGTCACAAGAAAGGTAGGAAGAAAACTATACGTAAAATTCAATAATTGATTACAATTCTTCATAAAATTATTCATAATATTTGTACGTTCAACGCATACTATCATATGATGTGAAATAAGCATGGAAAAGAAAGCATGTGCATGAAATTAATGAATCTAATAATGATTTTTGCCTATTGGCGTGCCTTAATGGCGATACCCCATGATGGGTCCTTGCGGAAGACAATCTCATGATCGAGGGTGGCTCCCGTAATAGTCATGAACTAAAAACTTGAAAGATCATGCATGCTGTCAATAATGCATCATATTGTTGTTGTTTGCTTATGATTAGCGTGGTGTATGTCTTATATCTGCGTATGAATAATGATTTTTGATATTTTATATAAATATTGTGATTTCCATGACATGTGATATGTGCATAAGAAGGTTACATGTGATTTGTAACGGTTTTCTTAATGTTCGAGACTCGAAATGTTATTGTCACTTATTACATAAAAGCGTGATAGATTGATTAAATGGGTGTCATAAGCCGTAAATGACTAGTAGTTTTATGTTTACACATCGGCTATGCATGGTGGAGTTATTGTACCCTGATTCAAGGTATTAAAGGTCATATTTAACCTATGATTAACGCGTGTAAGATATCATTTCATGCATCCATATGTCGTAGGCAAGGTGAGTGGGAAGATGTTCTTTGGGTATCTAAGGAATTGTAGAGTAAGTACAATCTTATTGTTGTGTTCTAAAAAATTAGATTCTTCCTACTGATTTTTAATCATTGTGTTTCCCTACTCTCCACAGATTCGAGAGTTGCTTCTGGGGAGTCAGGGCGGGTTTGGTCTCTGCGTTAGTCCAGGGAGGTTGTGGCTTCCCACCATTCCCCTGACTCTCAAGCTTCTTTCTTTCGAGGAAGCCCTCACTTGATAGAGATGGCANTTATGTATTGAACCGAGGCAAAGGCCTCGGTAACAGTCGGACGGTAGTAAAAAGTCATAGCAAACCCCGTAGCTACTTGTACTAAAAAACAAGTAAGCGTAATCCCTCCTAGACAATAAAATATGTTGACATGAGGGGGAACATATTTACTAGTTATATCATCGGCAATCGCCTGAATCTCGAGACGCTCTTCGAACCAATCATATACTTTATTGAGATAGGTAAACCAAGGGGACTCCCCCTCTTAGAGCCGTATATGAGAATTTCATCTCGTACAGCTCAAGCGGAAACACCCAAATACTGGTTGCAACGGATATGTAATAGAAAGTTTAATCATCAATAAGTTGTAGATAACGCGGGAGTAAATTACCCAAAACCTAGTTGCATGATTAGAACTGTGACTATCAGATTTAATAAATTTTGATGGTTAAGAACTCAAATGATGATTAGGGCAACCCTAGCCGTTCACCCCAAACGGCTAGACCACCCTGGCCTTGCCCCATTTTCTCTCTCCACTTGAGAGGCTCACTTTTTTGGCATTTTTTGGTAGAATTTGTTGGCGCGCATGCACCTAATAGCCAGGGCAACCCCAGCCGTTGACTCCAAACGGCCAGGGCTACCTTAGCTGTTTGCATCACTTTTTTTCTCCACTTAAGAGACTCATTTTTTGGCAGACGTGTGCGCCCCTTTTTCTTTCTCATCTGTCCTTCTGAATAAGGACGAACTAGGACCTTTTGATCAAAAATGATCTGACGGTCAGAATTCCTCCCTGCATCTATAAATAGTAGAGAAAGCCTTAGGTCTCAACACACTAGCAAATTTGGAAAGATTTTTCGCACAAACTTCTAGAGAATTTTAGCTTCCTCTTTGTTTTCAAAACCATTCTAGGAGCTTTTAAGTCTAATTTCTAGTGAGAGAAAGAAACTTTTCGTCACATTTTCACCTTGGAGGCTTACCAAAAATGGCTTAAACAACAAAATGGTGTAGAACTTCAAGGTGTGATCTCTTGCTATATTGGGAATTTGGGCAAATGCTAGGTAAAATCTCTTGTCCTTAAGCCTTTTTATTGTATTAAATCAAGCATGTAACACTTGGGATTCATATAATGAATGAGTTTTGCTCTCTACACGTATTTGATGTTGGTTTATTAGTTCCCTAGTGATAATATCTAGGTTCATGAAATAATGGTGTAATTGTTGAAAATTTGGTGGGACCAAGTGAACTTTAATTAAGTGATGGGTCCATGCACCTAATCGTGTGAACCAAATTCAAAGAGAATGAGAAAATTCATGTATCCTATGTGAATTGAATAGTTGTAGGCATAGGTGTGTTGGTTGCAATGATTGTGTCTGTTCATTATTAAACAGATTCTTTTAACTATTCTAACACCTTTTCATTGCTTGTCTTTGGGTTGTGTCTGTTCCTAATAGTCTAGTCTTCACTTATTTATAGAGTCCTTGGTGTCTACGTTATTAACATAAAAATATTTTTCATTAGTATCTAGAGTTCATCGTTGGAGAGAGAAGGAGAAAGCACAATTAATTTTTTATTCTAATTGTTCTTGTGGTTTGAAGTGCTACTACCCCAAGGAGTAATCGTTGTATCCTGGAAGACTATCGTCGTTGATACCGCAAGCACCGCTGTGGGGCGAATTAAGTCTTAAGATTGTTAGACCAGTAATATGCAAATCACAAAAAAATATCCTGCAAAACAAAATCAATAAGAATAAAAGATCGAGGCTAGAATTTAATGAAACTGACAGGCAATCTGTGGCTGCAGTTGAAGCATGGAAACATGTTGATTTTTTGTGCAAAAATTATATCCTCAATGGACTGAAAAATTCCCTTTATAATGTTTACAGTCCAATGAAATCTGCTAAATAATTATGGGAATCTCTTGACAAGAAATATAAATCTGAAGATACCGGAATGAAGAAATTCATTGTTGGTAGATTTCTTGATTTTAAAATGGTCATACTGTAATGAGTCAAGTTCTCGAATTTCAATCAATTTTACATGAACTAAAGACCGAGAAAAGGTAATTAGTGAATCTTTCCAAGTGGCTGCATTAATAGAAAAATTGCCACCAACCTGGAAAGACTTCAAGAATTACCTTAAACATAAACGTAAGGAAATGAACCTTGAAGACTTGATTTTAAAATTAAAAGTTGAAGAAGACAGCCGTGTGGCTGAAGACAAGAATGAAAGTCAATCTTATTCAAAGGCTAACATAGTATAAGAAGGGCAGAAAGTGAACAAGAAAAGAAAATAGGTTGGAGGCCAGCGCAAACATCAAGGCACTTTCAAAAAATTCAAAGGAAAATGCTTTAATTGTGACAAACTTGGACATCGTGCTAAAGACTGTCGAAATCTAAAGAAAAAGTCGAATGAAGTTCATCTGACTGAAGAGGATAAGCTGGCGAAAGATGTAGCAGATATGAACTTGGCTGCAGTCGTATCTGAAGTCAATTTAGTTGGAAGTAATCCTAGAGAATGGTGGGTGGACACTGGAGCCACTCGTCATATCCGTTCGAAAAGGAAGATGTTCTCTACTTATCAAGATGTTAATCAAGAAGAGCAACAACTTTTTATGGGAAACTCGTCATCTTCAAAGGTGGTAGGACAAGGCAAGATCATACTGAAAATGACTTCGGGAAAGGAGCTTACTCTGAATAATGTGTTGCATGTTCCAGATATTCGAAAGAATCTGATTTCTGGATCACTGTTGAGTGAAAATGGGTTTAAGCTTGTATTTGTTTCTGATAAGTTTGTTTTAAGCAAGAATGATATGTATGTGGGTAAGGGTTATTTGTCTGATGGATTGTTCAAGATGAACGTCCTTATTATAATACCAACTATTAATAAAGTCGGTTCTTCTTCTGCTTACACAGTTGAGTCGTCTAATATTTGGCATTCAAGATTAGGACATGTTAATTATAATTCATTAAAGAAATTAATTAATATGGATCTTATACCTAAGTTTTATATAGATTCGAATCATAAATATCAAATATGTGTGGAATCTAAATTATCAAAATATCCTTTCCAGTCTATAGAAAGAAGTACTATTCCCCTTGAATTAATTCACAGCGACATATGTGACTTCAAATCTTTACAAACCAGAAATGGAAAAAAGTATTTCATTACTTTTATTGATGACTGCACAAGGTATTGTCATGTTTACTTATTAAGAAGTAAAGATGAAGTAATCGAATTTTTAAACATTATAAAAATGAAGTTGAAAATCAACTTGGTATAACGATAAAAACTTTAATGAGCGATAGGGTTGGTAAATACGAATCACCATTTGCTGAATTTTGTTCAGAACATGGAATTATTCATCAAACTACAGCCCCATATACATCACAGCAAAATGGTATTGTTGAACGTAAAAATCGCACCTTAAAAGAAATGATGAATGCACTTTTAATAAATTCTGGTTTACCCCAGAATTTGTGGGGGGAACTTGTACTTACTGCAAACTATATTCTCAACAAAATACCCCATAAGAAAATAGATAAGACTCCATATGAATTGTGGAAAGGTCGTAAACCATCTTATAAATATCTAAAAGTGTGGGGGTGCCTACCAAAAGTGGCAGTACTTTTTCCAAAAAGGGTAAAAATAGGACCTAAAACAGTTGACTGTATTTTTATTGGATATGCAGAAAATAGTAGTGCATTTCGCTTTCTAGTGTATAAATCTGAAATCTCAGATATACTTGTTAATGCAGTAATTGAGTCACGTGATGTCTCATTTTTTTAGGACATATTTTCATATAAAGGTGGATCAGAATATAGTAGTCCTAAAAGAACACATGATGATATGGTCAATAATCATCACGAAGCTGTAGAAAAAAAGAAATGAAGATGAACCTAGACGTAGTAAAAGGGCTAGAACATCTAAGTCATTTGGACCAGAATTTCTAACGTTTTTGTTAGAAAATGAACCCCAGACATTTAAGGAAGCAATGTCTACACCTGAAGCTCCTCTCTGGAAAGAAGCTATTAATAGTGAAATTGAATCCATCATGCAAAATCATACATAGGAAATAGTAGATCTCCCTCCCGGTAGCAAACCGTTAGGTTGCAAATGGATTTTTAAAAGGAAAATGAAATCTGATGGATCAATCGATAAATACAAAGCTAGGTTGGTAGCTAGGTTTTAATCAGAGGGAAGGTATCGATTATTTTGATACATATTCACCTGTAACTAGAATAACATCAATTCGAATGTTAATTGCAATAGCAGCATTGAATAACCTCGAAATACATCAAATGGATGTAAAAACTATCTTTTTGAATGGGGAGTTAGAAGAAAAAATTTATATGAATCAACCAGAAGGATTCATAGTTCCTGAAAAAGAAAAAATGGTGTGTAAACTTGTCAAATCATTATATGGATTAAAACAAGCACCCAAACAATGGCACCAAAAGTTTGATGACATAATGATATCAATGGGTTTAAGATTAATGAGTGTGATAAATGTGTATATGCAAAGAACACTATAAAAGGGTATGTTATTGTCTGCTTATACGTAGATGATATGTTAATAATTGGCAGCAACTATGATATGATTAAAGAAACTAAGAAAATCTTAACCAGTAAATTTGATATGAAAGATTTAGGGATTGCGGATGTTATATTAGGAATTAAAATTTCTAAAACATCGAATGGATTGGTATTGTCTCAATCACATTACATTGAGAAAATGTTAGAAAAGTTCATTAAAGATGATCACAATATTGCAAAAACTCCCGTAGATCTGAATCTTCACTTATCTAAAAATAATGCAGAGAGTATATCTCAGTTAGAATATTCTCGTATTATAGGAAGCTTAATGTACGTTACAAATTGCACGCGGCCTGATATAGCTCAATCAGTTAACAAACTGAATAGATATACGAGTAATCCAGGAAGAGTTCACTGGAAAGCAATAATCAGGATTCTAAGATATTTGAGATATACCCTAAACTATGGATTGCATTATACAAGATATCCCGCTGTATTAGAAGGATACAGTGATGCTAACTGGATATCAGATACTAACGACA
Source organism: Macleaya cordata (assembly GCA_002174775.1). Classification (NCBI taxonomy): domain Eukaryota; kingdom Viridiplantae; phylum Streptophyta; class Magnoliopsida; order Ranunculales; family Papaveraceae; genus Macleaya; species Macleaya cordata. Next base: position 39,908 of record MVGT01002668.1, read on the forward strand.
CAAAATCTACAAGTGGATATGTCTTTACTCTTGGGAGTGCAGTCGTATCTTGGAAATCCTCAAATCAAACATGTATGGCAAGATCTACAATGGAATCTGAATTTATTGCATTGGATAAAGCTGGAGAAGAAGCAGAGTGGCTTCAAAATTTCTTAGAAGATATTCCAGTTTGGCCAAAACCTGTGCCTGCAATATGTATACATTGCGATAACTAATCAGCTATTGGTAGGGAACAAAGTAAAATATATAATGGTAAATCTAGACATATTCGTAGAAGACATAATACCGTTAAACAATTGCTCTCAAATGTGATTATAACCATTGATTATATAAGATTGAAAGAAAACCTAGCGGATCTGTTTACTAAAGGTTTAATAAGAGAGCAAGTTTATAAATCATCAAGGGGAATGGGTTTAAAGCCTATGATCCAAGAGCATACATAATGAAAAACCTAACCTATTTGACTGGAGATCCCAAGATCTAGGTTCAATGGGACAACTGATTTATGTGTAACTCTGAAGTAACACTGAAGAGTTTATACTCTAACCTATTTCTAGGATGATAACAGTGTTGCTTGTAACATGTGTAAGGATAAGCTATGCTTTTAATGATTCCTATAACTTGATATACAAGTGGGGTATTATAGGGTACTCTTAATAGGAAATCACCTATATGAGTGTGTAAGTGAGGGCCGCTTCTATGAGAATTATTAAGGCTAAATTCTCTAAAGCACTCTTGAAAACCAGGAAGTTGTTCAGGGCCGAAATGAACAAAACCGTAAGAATCATCTTTGTCCGGAAAGAAGCTGTGTGATTTCTATTGTTTTGATTTACAACTATGGCTTAACAGTTCAAGACATCATGTTCACTGATTAGCTAGTAAATCCGATAGTTGCTCACTAAGGAGGGTTCAAGGCCAAAAGCTACCTCTCCCGATACAGTAACTTTCCATATGTGCTTTCTCTAGTTTTGCATCATCTTTTGCATCTTGTCAGTCTATTCTCATTCATGTGGGGGATTGTTGAAAATTTGGTGGGACCAAGTGAACTTTAATTAAGTGATGGGTCCATGCACTTAATCGTGTGAACCAAATTCAATGTGAATGAGAAAATTCATGTATCCTACGTGAATTGAATAGTTGTAGGCATAGGTGTGTTGGTTGGAATGATTGTGTCTGTTCATTATTAAACAGATTCTTTTAACTATTCTAACACCTTTTTATTGCTTGTCTTTGGGTTGTGTCTGTTCCTAATAGTCTAGTCTTCACCTATTTATAGAGTCCTTGGTGTCTACGTTATTAACATAAAAATATTTTTCATTAGTATCTAGAGTTCATCGTTGGAGAGAGAGAGAGAAAGCACAATTAATTTTTGATTCTAATTGTTCTTGTGGTTTGAAGTGCTACTACCCCAAGGAGTAATCGTTGTATCCTGGAAGACTATCGCTATTGATACCGTAAGCATCGCTGTGGGGCGAATTAAGTCTTAAGGACATAAAATTAAATTCTAGCCTCGATCTTTTATTCTTATTGATTTTGTTTTGCAGGATCTTTTTTTGTGATTTGCATATTATTGATCTAACAGTAATTTCAATTTTTGCATTCATGTAGTTTCCATGAAATTTACTACATATATTATATACATATAAGAAAAAGCATGTAGACATTATCAATATATGCATACTAAAAATGGCTCATATCATTTCATGGTGTATATAAAATAACATCACCATGTTTTAGGTTATAAGGTAGTGTTGTATGTGTACGAAAATGTCATATACATCACTAAAACCTAATCTTAATGAGAAAAGCATGTTTAAAGAAATGTGTTAGTAAGAACATGAGGTTTAAATACCATGAATACTCTATAAAAATGTATGGATATTTGATGTTCTTTACTTTTGCACACAAATACACTTTTTAATCAATAAAAATAAGTGGGATATACGAATGAAAGTGTTTACATGAAAAAGCTATTTTTTGATTCATAAGAATAAATGGGATATAAAAATAAAGTAGTTTGTGTAATAATACACCTTTTTAATCTATGATAACATGTGAGTTTCTATATAAAGTAGTTGGAATACATTTTTTGAATCATGATAATATATGATTTCTTGCATAAAGTTGCTTTATTTACTACAATGCCATTTTACATCTACTTTATTGTCAAAAAGTGATGTTTGTGCTTAGGGGGCAAAAGTTAGGGTTTTGTTGAAAAGTAATAAAAACCTTAGGTTTGAAATAACACTTTTGCCCCTAAATTCATAAAATACTCCATAAGCTTTAAAATAAGCTTTAGTGGGCCTACACCCCACTTTTTCTCATTCCATGAATTTAAGGTCTATAATAAGCATTATGGATCTTACATTTCAAGTCAGGGCCTTAGGCCCATTGTCAATCTTTGGCTTCAAAAAGCCCACTTCCAATAAAGTTAGATATACATCCACTTCACACACAAAGGAGTTTTACAACATATTTCTTCTTTTTATAGGCTTACAAACCCATTCTTTCCCAAACCCTAAAAAATCTATTAGCTAAAAAAGATAATATTTCCTAGAATAAGATAAATCTAGGTTAGGTTTGTTTGGCTTTAGAATAGGGATGCATTAGCATTAAGTTGCTTGTTAATTTTGGGATTAATGTAGGAATTCTCCTGAACTTGTTAAGTGAGACCACCAAAGAGGGGGGCATATAAGCTCTACATTCATGTCTACGCTGGGTCGATGGTCTTGCGCACTTAACCAAGTTGGGTTAATTCTTAAACAAACCCCACATTGCGATAATCCCAAATAATTTTTGAAAGATAAGAGAAACAAATGATTTCTAGAAAACAAAAATCATTTTGCATGCATTCTAATACTTGAATTTCATAAAGAGAAATAGAAATTCTATATAAGTTTAGAATTAAGCCATGCTCATTTTATGTGTGATGTGGTACGCACATGTCATGTTTTCAAAATCTACGGGTATACGTGAATTTGTCCTCACGTATCCCTTTTGCACATGTTGAAACCACGCGTGAAAAACACACTTTTAAAAACCCTTCAGACATGCGCTTGTACGCGCATGAGTCGTTTTCTTATGCACGTGATAAGAGAAACACGTGTATAATATTTTCAAAATCCCTTTGGGCATGTGTGCAATAACGCACCTGTGTTATAAGACTTACATTATTTAAAAATCGCAAACTACCACATTTGTATGTGTGTATTTAGAAAATACACGTGTCCTACTTTGCTCGCTTGAAAGGAAGAACCAAGTGTTGCATTTTTATAGTGAACATGTGCGGACATACACACGTTTCACGATGTTTCATATAAGTCTTATCGACGTGCGAATTTCCTGCAAACATATATAGAAGAGTAAATAAGTGTATCTTCATCTTGTACGAACAATAATATTCGTACAACATGCTGCTTAGTGCACGTGCGAAATAAGTCACACGTGTTGCTTTTTCGATACGTGCCCAATAATAGGCATTTCTGTCAATTTTAGCCCCAGAGAACTTTATAAGCATGAAACATAGGCTTAGAGGGATCAGACTTAATTTTTCTGTACACACTCTTTTGTAGAATAATGATAGTTAGAACAAATAAATTCTCTAAAATATCCTTAGTTATGAAGTAAGGGTCGATCTCACGATCGGGCGGTTGTCGGGTGCCTAACACCTTCTCGACCCGTACCTGGATTCCTTACCTCGAATCTCTGACCGCAAACCAACAAATGGATCATCGCTATGATTTCTTGAAAACTTAAAAATTAGGATGATTTTCAAAACTTGGGTCCTGATTCCCAATAATTAAGTGGCGACTCCTACATTCTCACATATTTACCCTATGGGGTAGAATTTTTGTCCACCCACCTTTTTTCTCGCCCTGTGTTCCCGAGGAGGGGGAAGTGTGGAGCCGAGTGAAAATTCACGGTTCCACAGTATATATTACCCAAAACCTAGGTGTATAATTCTATAAATTTCGCCACTTAAGGGCTAGTGAAACCATAAGTACTACGACCTCAAAATCGAGTCTTAAATGTTGAAAATGAGTGGGTTTTGCACATTACTTATGATCTCCCTGATTTATGTGCTAAGGCATCATGAATTTGTTTTTCCCCAAAACATGAAAGTTGTAGCCTCAGATGTCTAGTTTAGGTTAAATTTTACTTTGATGTTTTTGAAATTGTATGTCAAGAGCAACAATCAAAACACTGTTACTGACGCAGACTCTGATAGATTATGATTTTAGGCTTATGCTTTTGTTTACCTACTTCTACTTTGTGATGAATTCTTATATCATTCCAAAAAGGATTTCTTTAGAATTATCGGTGTAACCCATGATGTACGTATGTGGTTTTAAAAAAAAATATTACTTGGGATTTATTAGGAAACCTTAGTTGGCCTTAGACTCTTGGATGATAGAGTTGATCACATGAATGCTCGTAGTGTAAAAATAGTTTTTTTTTATTCCCTAATGCAGTGGACCTTGGGATCGGAGGATTGGGTCGAATCACGGGTTCCGAGGGTCGGTGCATTATAGTTGGTATCAAAGCACAAGTTCTAGTTTTACCGGGCTCGTGTGTAGTGAGTCCTGTTTGTTTCCAAGAGCTTGCAAAAAAAAATTTATGATTGTGTGCTCGGTCGATATTGAATGTATTGAAAATAGTCTGTTTGCATATAGATATACTTACTTGTGATTGTATAAAAAGGTGTGACTGCATATACACATGGAATTAGAAGATGTTTCTAAATTATCAATTAGCATTAATATGAAACCATGAATTCGCAGTTAGTTGTGAGAAGTATGAACTTGATTAGGCACTACCTTCATACTAATAATAGATAAATGAGCATGATATTGAGTGAATGCATATGATTGAATGCTTAAAGGTGATATTCTAATATGTGTTTTTATGAGCATGATAATCAAGTATATGACATGGATAGAGGAAGTAGTCATAGATAGGTATGCTAATTATATGGAAGTAGAGAATGAGTTATGATGAGGTGTATGGATTAGTAAGCATGAATAAGGTTTACATGTCCATGAGATAAATGCATTGAGGAGCCATGAATATATGTGCATTTATGTTAAAAAAAAAAAGAGTTTTCCTCTTTGTTGCACTCTCTTTGCCATGATTGTGTATAAATATATATACACAATAATGATGAAAATTTGATGTTTGTGCATGAAGAATACCATTATTGGTGTGTGAAGTAAGAAATATCTAAATTATTTTCTTTGTTTGGGGATAGGTGTAACAACTAAAAATCTTATGAATTTAAAAAAAAAAAAACAAAGACGTATTAGTTATACTGAGAGTACATTCAATACCCATTCGTAAATCTAACTAAATACAGTACTTCAAAGGAGAGGGATACCTCATGACAATGATAAAACGCGAGATAAGGCCGAATATGCAGGATTTTGCCGAGGTGAACCCAGAAGAGGAACCTTGGATGGCGGATAATTACGATCCAAGTGAAAAAGAGGAAAATGATGCTCGGAGTCCGGACTGACAAAAACTTGGGCCTTGGTCTGATGATGAAACGACTGGAGCGAATGGGAAGACGAAAACTTCTGTTGAGTGAGAGAGAAGAATCTGATTCTTTGGGATTATCGGAGTATAAGGCACCAAGTGAAACCCCAAAAGGGAATGACGATAGGTCTGGAGAACTTGTTATGTCACAAGGTGATACCGGTCATAAGATCTTTACTTTTCTAAACTTTTGTTTATTTCATGATGATGACTAAAGTATGCATTTTTTAAGTCATACAACTTAGTATATTTGAGTATAGTGTGGAAGATACACACGTTCAAAATTTTGATTTAAAAAAAACATTCTTTAGGTAAAAAGAAAGGTAGTCGTGGGTGATAGTTACAAACCTTCTATGAGTCTTTTCTATTCTAAATTGGACTAGACCCGAGGTGGGCCTAAGCCCACATGTCAAAGCAGCTTTGTTGGTGGGCTAACAAGGTTAGAATAGGAGTGAACCCCTTGGTCGATTTATGGGGTGGAATTAGCGAGTCCTTGCCTACGTACATGTTTGACATAATTTAATTTGTGCATAGTTTTTATAAAATATATATGAGAAAACGACTAAACAGTCCTTTTTCCCATGTGTTACTACAGTTTGGTCCCAGCTATCTTTTTTTTGTCTAAAACATCTTTTGGTAACTTCTTTTTTACTGTTTAGTCCTTTTTTTAATAAATAACAACCATTTAGTCTTTTGTTGAGACTCATGTGGGTATTTTACTTATGTGTATTACCATTTTTACCCTTTTTTCTTTATTTTTAAAAGTGAACAGCTGTAGTGAGAAAAGGTTTGTTATTTTTTGTTTTAAATCTGTAAAATGTTATATCTTCTAAACCATAAATCAGATTTTTATAAAATTTATATTTTTAGAAAGCTTTTGACGAGATCTTCAAAACTAGACCAGACAACAATACTTTTTTTCAAAAAAAAAAAAATTTTAAAGACATGCAAATCCGAATTTGCATACTTTAAAGTGTTTCCAGAATTATTGCTTATATACATGTAATTCTATGCAAATTGTGTTTTGCATAAATATAAATGCATGCAAAACACAATTTACATACATTTAAATGTCTTCATACTGTTTTTGCAAGCATACAAACGTTTGCAAAAACTATTTTGCATTGTATGCAAAATGGTTTTTGCATGCATTTAAATATCTTCATAGTGTGTTTGCAAGCATATAAACGTTTGCAAAAACCATTTTGCATGCATTTTAGTGGTTGCAAATTGTGTTTTGCACCCATTTAAATGTCTTCATAGTATGTTTGCAAGCATATAAACATTTGCAAAAACTATTTTGCATGCATTTTAGTGGATGCAAATTGTGTTTTGCATGCATATATATAAATGGATGCAAATTGTGTTGCTGTATTTTTTAAGAAAAAATACAGATCGAAAGCTATAAATGTTGTTTTAAACCTAAATCTTTATAAAAACATTCATCCATTCTTTTGTTTAAATGGAAAATAGTTTTGCAAAACACATTTTGCATTTGCAAAACTCATTTTGCAATCGCAAAACTCATTTTGCATACTTCGTAATACAAAAAAAAAAAATTAAAAAAAAATATTGTTGATTGGTCTTATTTTAAAGATCTCAATGTAAGATTTCCAAAAATATAATTTGTATGAAAAACTGATTTGTATTTTAAAAGTTATGTCATTTTTTGTTTTAAAAATAAAATAAAAAAAGTTAGTTAGTACTTACTGCTTATGTATTTATTGTTGGGGCATTTTTGTCAAGTAAAATGCACATGTGTGGATTTTCACCTTTTTGGACTAAACTGTCATATTATTTTTAGCTGGGACTGAACCATCATATTAACCCTCAAATAGGACTAAACGGTCGTTCCCCCAATATATATATAATAAGGTGAAATGATATATGTATGTGTGAAGGGTAGGAAGTGGACTCCACTTTTGGTTGATGAATAAACATGGGAGGATGGAGAAAGAATCCTTCCCACGTTAAGGGTATTAATGTCATTATCATGAATTCATACAAAACATTTGTATCTATGTATAAGTTTATATATATATATGTGTGTGTATCTTTTGAATATCACACAGTCCTCATAGGTTATAAATAAATAAATAAATAAATATTGGCAAAGGTTTATAGGGGTCCCACTAATTAGTGCAGACTTTGGCTAGAGAGAGAGAGAGGATCGACCTTCTCTCCTCACATCTAATTTGTTTTAATATATATATTTGTATAGGATACAAAATATATATATATATATGGGAGATTTGGAAATAATCTTGTTTGGTAATATCTTTTTCAAAATCAAATTTAGTCAAATACATGACTAAGAATATTTGAAGAGATATGTTAGATTTAGAAAGATCTAGAAAGGAAATCCTTTTCAAATTCAATAAAATTTGGTGTATATATGGTTATTTCATGTGACATAAATGGATAGGAATGCTTATATAAGTAATTCCATCTTTAAACCCTAGAGTCAAATTCATTAGATGATGAATTATTTTGACCAAGTCTAAGGTGATGGTCGATCTACCCATAATGGGGAGATCGAACCGAATCACCATGTGCCTTTGTATCCTTCCTAAACTAACTAATTTGTTAGCTAACAACTAAATCTAAAAAGAATCATCTTCCAAGTTAGTAAGTAGCACATGGAGAAAATCATCAACCTTTAGATCAATCTATATGGACACTTGGAAAAGTTTTGAAGGTACTAAATACCCTTGTATAGCAAACATGTTAAACACCGTAGCATGTCCTTTTAAGTTAGTACAAAACTACCTAAACAAGGAGATATTGGAAAATCTTTGGGAACTAAGAGGGGATATCGATTTAGAGAGAGAGAGAGTACGACTAGCCCTAGTCGACCTCTACTCTCCCCCAACCCTTCCTAAACTTCAATAAAAAATAAAAATAAAAAGAACCTAGAGCTAACCAATTTTTCCCTCTCCAAATACTATCACCTTTTTTTCTTTGAAATCTCCATTAAAGCTTAAAGAAAGGAGTCTTAAAGAAGAAGAAGAGAAAAGGAGAAAGAAGGGATATTATACTTATACTATTCAAGGGTCACAAGAAAGGTAGGAAAAAAACTATACGTAAAGTTCAATGGTTGATTTCTATTCTATAAAAAAAAAAAAAAAAAATTGGTTCATCGTATCCTCATAAAGATACAATGGAAAAATATTTTATGATTTGTTAATTGATGATGGTGAAATATTATCTTGTATATTTGATTTGTGAATATGCTTACCATTGAGGTTCAGATTCAATTATGTTAATGTTCTCGATTTATGAAGCATGTTGCGTAATATTTGTACGTTCAATGCATACTATCATATGATGTATAAAATAAGCATGGAAAGAAAAGCATGTCCATAAAATTAATGAATCTAATAATGGTTCTTGCCTATTGACGTGCCTTAGTGGCGATACCCCATAGTGGGTCCCCGCAGAAGATGATCTCATGATCATGGGTAGCTCCCGTAATAGTCATGAACTAAAAACTTGAAAGATCAAGCATGTCAAAAAAAATGACGTTTTTTTATGATTTACTGTTGATGTTACATAATAACATTACTGGGCATGCATCATACTGTTGTTGTTTGCTTATGATTAGCGTGGTGTATGCTATAGATATTTTTTTTGAGAGTGAGTGTATGCTATAGATATGCATATGAGTAATGATTTGTTATATTTTATATAAATATTGTGATTGCCTTGACATGTGGTATGTGTATAAGAAGGTTACAGGTGATTTGTTACAGTTTTCTTAATGTTCGAGACTCAAAATGTTGCTGTCACTTATTACATAAAAAAAAGCGTGATAGAATGCTTAAATGGGTGTCATAAGCCGTAAATGACTAATAGTTTTATGTTTACTCATTGGCTATGCATGGTGGAGTTATTGTACCATGATTCAAGGTATTAAGGGTAATATTTGACCTATGATTAAAGCGTGTAAGATATCATTTCATGCATCCATGTGTCGTAGGCAAGGTGAGTGGGAAGATGTTCTTTGGGTATCCAAGGAATTGTAGAGTAAGTACAATCTTATTGTTGTGTTCTAAAAAGTTAGATTCTTCCTATTTTCCTACTCTCCACAGATTCGAGAGTTGAATTATCAATAAGTTGTAGACAATGCGGGAGTAAATTACCCAAAACCTAGTTGCATGAATAGGACTGTGACTATTAGATTTAATAAATTTTGATGGTTAAGAACTCAAATGATGATTTAGAAAATTTTATATATTACCCAAAACTTAGGTGTACAATCCCGTAAAGTTTCATCACTTAAGGGTTCGCGAAACCCTAAGTACTGCGACCTCAAAATCGAGCCTTAAGTGCTGAAAAATGAGTGGGTTTTACACATTACCCTCTATTAATTTTTCTTTTGACACGTGGCGAAAAAAAAAAAAGAAAATTCTAATTTTTAACGTTAAAATGGCTATTACTTCCAAAATATAAATCGGATTTGAGCAAAAAATATATCTTTGGAGAGCATTTTTCAAGATCTTTCAAACAAGATCAGTTATGGATATCAAATTCGAAAAAAATAAAATAAAATAAAAAATCCAATCACGAAGTGAATGCAAACACAGATCTACATACAATTTTTAGTATGCAAATTATATACTTAAGTTGGAACATATGAGTTCCTACATTTAAATTTGCTTACTATGAACAATACTTTACTGAACATCAAAACATGCAAATGCATAATACATATAGACTAAAAAAAGTACAAAAACTTAGAATTTCAAAAAAAAAAAAACATGCAAATTTTAATTTGCATACTCATTAGGTTTCTAATTATGTATTTCAAGTTCAATAATACAACATTGAACATCAAAAAATGCAAATGCATATATGCTAAAAAAAGTGCATAAACTTATAATAAACCATACAAACTACAACTTGCGTACTTACTAGATTTTCAGCTATGTATTTTAGGTTCAACAATACATCAATGAACATCAAAATTTACAAATTTGATATCCATATAGGCTTATAAAAGTGCTCAAATTTGAGAGAAATAAACTATGCAAATTATAACTTTCATCTCACCTGGGTATGCAATCTAAGTTTGCACAGTCGAATTATAATTCTTTTTTTTTTTTTTTGAATTTAGTATTATTGTCTTCTTGTTTTGAAAATATTGAAAAAAAATTTCCAAAAATATAAATTTTATCCAAAACCGATTTGTAGATTAAAAGTTATAGCATTTTGGAGTTAAAAATATTATTTTTTTCTCTCTCCACCACGTCATCATTTACGGCAAATAAAACAGTTAAGAATAGGCATTTTGAAGGGTGGTTTAGCTACGAAAATTAGCACATTAAAAAAAATACACACACACAAGCCCTATGCACACAAAACCAAAACTGGAGGGACTGTGGTCACAAACCAAACGGCGCACGTCCTCTCCTTTAATCTAGAGAAAACAGGGGGTTTCCTACCCTTTTCGTGTAAGAATTAAATGTCAGAGAACTGGAACTGAAATACTTGAGAACCCACCGGACTCGAACTGAACATCCTGGGTCATATTCCACCGGTTTGAGTACAAGAATCGAAACAGATAAAAACTATATTCGAATTATTTTGTATGAGGTTATACTTTAGGATAATGTTATACTTACAGCAGAATCCTACAAAAAAAAATCTACATAATAGAATTTTGATGGTAGTATGTACTCACACATCCTCGTGATTTGCGTCACACATCCTCGTCATTTAGATGGGAGATTTTAGGTAGAGATTTTGTGGGGGACCATGAATTTGGTGGAAAACTATTTAGATTTATAATAATTTCGAATTAATTTTCCACCAAATTCCTGGTCCACACAAATTTCCTACTTAAAATCTCTATCCAAACAGACTATTAATGTAATTAGGCAAAACAACAAAGAAAAAAAAACAAAAAAAAATAGGTCGCAGTAGAATCACTCGAAAATATGAGAGACATCGCGGCATTCCGCATTCATCATGAAATTTGCGCTAATTGATTTCCCCGTCAATGGTGCCAAGTTAAATTGATTTCACGTCAATGGTGTCAAGTTCATCACTTGGTCCAGTGGACAAGAAAATCCATCAATGTCTTGATTGAACAGGTTCTTATTATTTCGAACAACATTATCCATTTTCATCTAAGTTAGCACAGCCAATGTTGTAATCGAATTATAATAATAAATCATCAAGAAGTGAGCCAAACATTCATGAAAGTCAGAGATATGCCAAGGGATGTCAAAGTTTGAAAAATCTGTAAAAAGATGAAGAGATGAGAGTTCAATAAGCAGAAATCGCAGGATCATCCTTGGGATGAGGAAGAACTTATGGAAAAGGTGGGTCCAGGAACCATGTAAATGCCTGGACCCATCTAAGAAAAATTCATCAGGAGTAATTCTGTGAATTCTGATGGGGATGGACTCCACATGCGCTCTAAGTACATGCCGTCTGATGATCTCATCAGACTAATCTTAAAATAATCAGATGGTATTCACCTATGGGGAGCATGTAGAGCCTATCCCCATCAAAGAAAAATTCATCTTAGTGTTACTTTTATTAAGGCTTCAGCTCCATATAAAGCTTCAATGCAGAATCACCCTTCTAAAAGCATATAATATACGTTAACTAATAAAGAGGATACTTGGCCCTCGGTCTTAAAAACTACCTAAAATAACCTAGCATATTTAGAGCCCACAAGATTCAATTGCTAATTTTTGGCGATGTTCACCTAGAGATAGGGCTACACATGGTGCGGTTTTAAATCCGGTCCGAACCGAAAAAAATACCGACAAACCGTAAAACAAAAAAACTCAAAACCCAAAAAACCAAAAAACCAGAAAAACTGATATTTATGGTCTGGTTTTGGTTTCATGTTTTCAAAAAACTAAAAAACCGAAACCGTAACAAAAACACCGAACCGAAATACCAAACCAAAAAAACTGGAAAAAAACCCGTACATATACATATATAGTATACACATGCATTATTATGTATAAATATGCATGCTAACTTATGAAAATATGAATTAAGGAGCTTGGCTCTTAATATAATCACAATTTCATAAGTCAATATATCTATGTCAATTTGTACCCTATATGAGGCAATACATATGTGTGATGTATGTTCTCAAATTAATACATATTTATTAATTTATTTATAATATATTTATCATTTTATATAATTATTATTTTTATTGTGAAAAAAATTCAATTATGGACATACCATGATTAAAATTGCCACTATGTTGCTATGGAAAATATGTTGGGATCCATATAGAGATATCTAAGATATGAAAATGAATTCTTCACAGACTTCACCATGTATCTTCGTAAAAAAATAAAATAAATCATATTCGGGAATGAGCTATCTTGCATGTTGGTGGGGAATGTGCTCCACCAAAAAAAATTTAAACTCTAACATCTAATACCTATGAGGAAATTGAGTGCCCCACCAATTATTAAGATTCTAGTATATGTGCCTTAATTTTTTGTAAAATTAGAATTTGACTAATTCATTTTTTAACACGTACCCCACGAGCTTTTAGGCATACCAAAGAAATTTATTGTGCATTGTGGTTTTCTCCTTAAAAAATTTATGACTTCGTCCCTAATCGTATCGTACCAAAGTTTTTAACCCTATCAAAATTTAATTTAAAAGTAATAATTAAAATGGATGGCCTATAAATTACCTTATAATTATTTTTGATTGATATAATTTTTAGTAAGGGTGAAGTTCTCATATTAAATTTAATAATTTTCACAAAAAAAGAGAGAGAATTAATAATTACTTAAGATAGTTGAACACTTGGACATTTTTTTTTCATGTTTTAAATTTAAATAAATATTTAGTTATTATCAGTTTTTCATTTTTTAAGTTTGAACGAACTTTAATTTTTTATAATGCAAGTGCTCTAATTATGTCATGTTTTAGTTTAAGTTTAAATGATCAATTGATAAATGTCATATGTTAATTTTTTT
>MVGT01002668.1:54304-65749 GCA_002174775.1 Macleaya cordata
AGTAAGCAATCTCCCCGACAAGTCCCCTCATCCCTACCTATTTTGATCTACTTGATAAGGAAATCATCACTACAAAAATTTAGCCTTAGATCATCTCTATATAGGCCCACAGACATGTGTAAGTAGAGTGTAAGCATATAGTGGGTATTATGTTGGCCCACTTGAACACGAACTATGGGTTGATGCGATCTAAACGACGAGAAGATCGTGTACACAAAAAATCAACCCTTAACTTCATGTTGCACACACCGTTATGTATAAACCGAGTGTTAGAAACTAACACCCTATTTTTTTAATTTATTTACACTTACACATTTTTTGACACTAACATTGGGACCCACATGATGATAAGATCAATCTTACAAAAAATTAGCCATTGGATCATATCTAAGTGGGCCTAAAACAGGTGTAAGTAGTGTTTATAAGAGCAAGTACTATCGTATCCCCCAAAATTGAGTTTTTTAAGCCTTAAATGGCAGTTAGAGGGAGGGAAAAGTACTAAGAGTGAACTCTCAAAATTTGGGGCGGCGATAGATAGGCTAGTGGACGACACACTCAATAAAGGGCGATGGTGTATCGCCCATTTTTTTTTATTATAATTAAATTAGTGTTTGAGAGATGGAGGGAGTAAAGGGCGACACTCCCTCCATCACCTATTTTTTTGTTTTAGAATGAATTATTTTGTTGTACAAAAGTTTATGTATTTTCGATACACCAAGCTTGTGAGGCCACACACTCAATGAAGCGCGATGGTGTGTCACCCATTTTTTTTATTATAATTAAATTGGTGTTTGAGAGATGGAGGGAGTAAAGGGCGACACTCCCTCCATCGCCTATTTTTTTGTTTTAAAATAAATTATTTTATTGTATAAAAGTTTATATATGTTTCGATACACCAAGCTTGTGAGGCCCACTCGGATACGATCCAATAGTTGATATTTAGGGAGGTGGTTCTCCTTACCATATAGATCATTCTCACAAAAAATCATCACATTCTAAAACTCTAACCCCATCAAAAGTTGACTTTTTCTAACTGTTCTTCTCACCGTTAATTTTTAATCGAATTCGGATCAATTTTTGAAAGGGTTAGAAGCTTTAGAATGGGGTGATTTTTTGTGAGGATAATCTACGTGGCGAGAAAAATAACCTCACCAAATATCAGCAATTAGATAGTATCTAAATGGGCCACACAAACTTAGTGTCTTGAAACATACGAAAACCATAATACAACAAAAAAAAATTTGAAAACAAAAAATAAAAAATTTTAAAGCTTTGAAAAAGGGGGTGACAGAGGGAATGTCGCCCCACACTCCTTCTATCGCCCAAACTAAATTTTTTAAAAAACATAATGGGCGACAGAGGGAGTGTCGCCTTTCACTCCCTCTATCGCCATCTACTCCCTTTTTTGCCCTCCAGTCCATCCGTCGATCCCTCTTTCCCTCAATTTCGTCCCCATATATGAGGCTTGGTGGTGGATTTAGGGGGACGGAGCTCACCTTAGTACTTGATTTTATCCCTCAAACCTCTCTAATTTGGGAGAAAGAGGGAGGCATAGTACTTGCTCTAATTGTTATAATGATAGAAGTTTTTATAATCTAAGAGAAGGTCACGGTGATAATGGCTTAGTGATATAACGCCATCATATGATAATGACCATTGTTTTTGTTGTTATAATGGTTGTAATGGTCGTTGTTTCATTAAAAAAATATAATAATAATATAAAAATTATTTTAGACTCTTACACCATTATTTTTTGTTATAACGGTTATTTTAAACTTTTTTTATGTAACACAAATACCAGTTTGAGCCTCAAAATAGTTATAATAGTAATGGCCCCTTAGCCATCCCAAACGGCTTAAAGGGTAGTCCCTTTATGTGGTAGAGATATTTTAAGCTAACAGTATATTTTATTGATGTTAATATATTTTATTCTTCTAGTGGGTGTGACATTTGTATCACATCAAATTGAAAGATATCAAAAATGTCTAATTTTATAAGAGTTAGGTTCTGCAACTAAAATTTTAAGGATAATTTTAAGATAGTTTTCTATGGGGCCACTTAGAAATGATCTAAGGGCTGGTTTTTAGCGAGGATGTTCTTCTTACCACATAGATTATTCTCAGCAAAAATCACATCATTCTAAAACTTTTAACTTCCTTAAAAGTTGGGTAATTTGTGATCTGTCCTTAAAAATCGTTAATTTGTCCCAACATGTAAAGGGCTTAAAAGTTTTAAAATAAAATGATTTTATATAAAAATGATCTATTTGGTGAAAAGATCATCCTCGCACCCTTGTATCATGTCTGTAGGAGCCCAAAAAAATTTGGGGATCCTATATATAGAAAAAGTTTATATAAGTTTTGAATAAATAAACGTTCAGGAAGATCTAAGAAACATAAAAAGAAAGTGAAAATACCAAAATATATATCTTTTTATAATCGCCTTTCAATGTGTGTGACATGTGTATTGCATCATTTTCAGATTTTTTCTGTTCTGTTAGGCACTAAATAACCTTTAAATATGCCCCTATAATTGAGATGACGAGGAGGGATACTTTGCCATATAAGAATGTCTAATGTGTGCCCAATGTATTATAAGATCTACATGAAGATGAAATAATTAAGAGCTAAATTTCGGTGAAGATGTTTATCATGTAGATCATCTTCAGTACAAAGATCACATCAATCTTAATATTCTAACCTCATTAAAAGCAGGATAATTTATGGGCCATTCATTTCTTTTAACAATCTTAAATGAACTTTTGATAGTGTTGGATGTTTTAGAATTAGGTGATTTTACATGAAGATGATCAATTTGATGAGGAGATCATCCTCGTGTCCTTAGATCATCTTTTTATGAGTCCCACAACATTCTCAATAACGGCATCATGGGCATTTTAATGATGAGCAAAGTATCCATCCTCCATTATATTTAGATAATGGCTCTTTTGTTATGATTTATATATGCAAGATACAAGTATGAGAGAAGATAAAGAAGTGGGAGATCTCTTATTCATATCGCACATACGTAACATACGATACAACTTATCTCTAACTATAACAAAGGTAAGAAGGGGTATATATATACAATGTAATAAGGATAAGCAATGAGGAGAACTTGACACCTACTAATATATGTGTCAAATAAGAGAGAGAGAGAGAGAGGCTAATACAAACGGCCACCTCATAACTAGTCATTTGGTGGATAGCCACCTAACCAACGTACGTGTTATAACACTCCCCCTTAGATGTCTACCACTCTAAGATAATTGTCTCGTTAAAAACCTTGCCAGGAAAACTCAGAGGGACGAAACCTGAGCTAAAGAAAAGAGTATAATAAGCTTAGGATAGTGTTGGGCTCACATAAGCTGCCTCATTAAAAACTTTGGCAAGGAAAACTCAGAGGGACAAAACGTTGATAAAGGAAAAAGAGTATAGCGCGATAAGGTCCAGTAGACAAAAGTAGGCATTGGTATACTCCCCCTGATTGAGCAGTCCCCCATATCAGTCTGCTTGATAATACATCCGTCTCAAGCCAATACCATAAACCAGCTTTTTGAAAATCACCGTAGGCAAAGACTTGGTGAAAAGATCAGCAAAATTCTCACAGGATTGTATCTGCTAGATAACAATCTCATGGTTCTTCTAGAGATGGTGAGAATAAAATAGCTTCGGTGAAATATGTTTGGTTCTATCATCTTTGATGTAGCCTTCTCTGACTTGTGATATGCAAGCAGCATATATCTAATCAGTGATCTTAACCACACGCATTCTCTGATAGATTCATGCAACGCAATAATCTCCGAATGATTCAAAAAAGTGTCTAGAAGACTGTGCTTGTTGGATCGCCAAGAGAATGTTGTACCTCTACTTATAAAAATATAACCAGATTAGGAGATAGCTTTGTAGAGATCGGAGAGATATCCGGCATCAGTGTATCCCATTACCTGAGAGCCATTGGATGGGTTTCTCGGATAGAATAATTAATGTTTGTAGTTCTGCAGAGATAACAGAGAATCTTTTAGACACATGTCCAATGTCTCCTTGTCGGGGTAGAACTGAACCTGACTAACAGATTTACACCAAATACAATGTCTGGCCTAGTACATTGTGCCAAGTACATTAATGTGCCGATTGCACTCAAATATGGTACCTTATGACCGAATAGTGCATCATTTTCTTCCTTTGGTCGGAATGGGTCTTTCTCAATATCAAGAGATCTCACAACCATAGGCGTACTCAATGGATATGCTTTGTCCATATTAAAATGCTTCAGGATCTTCTTAGTATACGTTGTTTGATGGACCAAAACTCCACTTGATTTATGCTCGATCTGCAAGCCGAGAAAAATTTTTATTTTTCCGAGATCTTTCATCTCGAATTCCTTCTTTAAATATTCAGCAGCATTACATAGCTCTTTAGGAGTCCTGATTAAATTGATACATCGACATACACAGCGACGATAGCAAATTCAGAATATGTTTTCTTGATAAAAATACATGGGCAAATGGGATTGTTTACATATTCTTCCTTTAACAAGTATTCACTGAGGCAATTATACCACATTCGCTACGATTGTTTAAATCTATATAGAGCTCTTTTAAGTTTAAGTGAATATAAATGGTATGGTTTTCCCCTAGGTAAAAATAACTCTTTAGGGACTCGCATATAAATATCTATATCTAACTTTTCGTACAGATATGCAGTGACACGTCCATTAGATACATGTCGAGTCTTTCTGAGACTACCAGACTGATCAAATATATGGAAGTAATTGCATCCATAACAGGATAATATGTTTCTTCATAATCAATCCTAAGTCTTTGAAAAAACCTTGTCCACAAGACTCGCCTTATAGCGAACGACTTCGTTTTTCTCATTGCCTTCTCTTGCAAAAACCCATTTGTTTTCTACTGAGTTCACATTTGTGGGTGTTGGTACAACCGGTCTAACCACCTCACGCTTTGCAAGGGAAGCCGACTCTGCCTGAATGGGCTCTTTCCATTTTGCCCAATCAATTTTATGTCGACATTCCTCTATAGAGTGAGGCTCAATGTCATCGTTCTCTGTAACGATATCAGTAGCTACTGAGAAGGAAAAATAAATACTGCCGATAATTATTTCATTGTTATCCCACATTTCTCCGGTGCATGCATAATTTATAGAGATCTCCTTATTTACAAGTATTTGTCCCTCTCTTGGGGATTTTACATGTCCCTCTCTTGAGAATTTGCCTTCTACAAGAGGTATGTCTTTAGAGAATGTGGATCGTTTAATGATACTCTCTCCTGGAGTATTTACAATTATTGATTAGCATGTCCTCTTCCTGGGAACAGAATCTTTCGAACCAAGTGGTCGCCAACGTTTTAAGTGTGCATTAGACAATTTATTTATTGCAATTTGTCCTACTAGGATCACACGTCCTCTTCGGACATCAGCTCTCACAGCATGTCTCTCCTGGACATCAAGTTTAGCTAGAGAATTTACAGCAAGTATATATGACTTGGTTTCTTTAGCTGCGTTATTAAATGCATTAGGTATTTCATTGGCAATTTTCTGGAGATGCACAATCCTTCGCACTTTAATGTCACATGCATTGGTACGTGGATCAAGATGAGACATAGTTGGTGTATTCCACGAAATATCATGTCGTTCTTCTGACAACGAATCACGTCATTCTACTAACGATAGATTATCTCCCCTTAATGACGGGAAGACTGTCTCATCAAAATAACAGTCAGCAAAATGGGCGGTAAAAACATCACCTGCCATTGATTCATGATAACGAATAATAGAAGGTGAATCAAAGCCAACATATATTCTTAACTGATGTTGAGGACCAAACTTGGTGCGTCGCGTAGGAGCAATAAAAACTTACACAGCACAACTAAAAACACGTAAGTATGAAATATTCAGTTGGTGGTTCATAACAAGCTACGTAAGAGAGTAAAAATGATATGCAGTCGAACGAATCCGAACTAATGCTGCTGCATGTAAAATGGCATGTCCCCACGCTGCAACTGGTAGCTTAGTTCGCATAAGCATAGGCCGAGCAATCAGCTGAAGACACTTCACAAACGATTCTGCGGGACCATTTTGTATATGAACGTGAGCAACAGGATGTTCTACGTCAATGCTAACTTCTTGGCAATAAGCTTCAAAAACTCGAGATGTAAACTCGGTAGCTCCATCAAGATGGATAGACTTGATGGAGAATTCAAGAAAATGTGCACGTAATCGTATAATCTGAGCGAACAAACGTGCAAAGGCAACATTGCGAGTGGATAATAGGCAAACATGCGACCACCTCGCAGAAGCATCCACCAAGGCCATAAAATATTGGAATGGTCCACATTGGAAATGGATAGGCCCATAAATATCTCATTGAATTCGTTGCAAAAAAACTATGGATTCAACCACGACCTTGGTTAAAAATGGTTTAAGCACCAATTTACCCAGGAAACACGTTGCACAAGCATAATCTTTGGACATCTAAATCTTTCTGTTCTATAATGAATTTCCCTGAGTGTTTTGGATTATTCTGCTCATCATAGTAGAACCTGGATGACCAAGTCGGTCATGCCAAAGCATAAACGCTTTCGGGTCATTGAACTTTTGGTTCAAGACGGCATAAGATTCAATCCTTCTTATTATCGTATAATAAAAGCCAAAAGAGAGAGTCGGAAGCTTCTCTAATATATACTTCTGGTGTGAGACAGTTGAGGTAATACACAAGTATTTTATATCATGCTCATTCACTGTCTTAAGGTGGTACCCATGATCTAGAGGAATACAAAGTGTCGCTAATATCAAGTACTGTAACACCGGGTAGCATAATACTAGCTCTGCCAGAGCCCTCAATTATGCTGATTGTGCCAATGGTAGTAGTCACGCAAGCCTTGATAATACTAAAGCTTGTGAAAAATTTACTATCTCAGAGGATTGTATGCATCGTAGCACTGTCTGCTAGACAAACATCCTCGCCATATAGGCTTTATTTGGAGATGTCTCTGCTTGGACCAATATCTAGGGATATGCCTCTGCTTGGGTCCATATCCTTTAACAAAAATAAAGCAAGAATAAGCACATGTAAAACGCTTATATTATATATAAACATAAGTAGAACAAGAAAAGTAGTACAATAAATAATTAGTATGAACATACTCATCCCCTAATTAAGTTGTATAGCAAAATTCTAATTGGTATGAATATACTAATCCCCCAATTAGTTTGCTCAAATCCTCACCTTCAAGATCGAGGAACATATCGGATAACTCTAGGTGGGTATCATCGGTAGGAACACCATTACAAATATAATTTTTCTCAGCACCAGTTTTGGCTTTCTTACATGAAGCCTACGCGTCAGGTGTTCTTTCATGCCACAATGATAGCAGGTTACATCTTTAGGGGGTTTATTCTGCCAACCTCTCCCTTTACCTTGCTTCGTGTCACATTATCCCTCTTCCGGGGATCATCATAATCCCTCTCCTGGGGATTCTGTTTGGCATTATCTGTACTATTTCACTTCTTGAAATTATACCGTCGGATGCGTCTACCGCACCTACACTTATAACCATGTCGTCCATGTCCCTGTCCTTAAGCAAACACTGCATAAGCTTCAGGTATAGACGTAGAACCAGTAGGACGAGATTCATGGTTCAATAACAACATCTCGTTATTTTTTTCGGCAACAAGAAGGCAAGAAATTAACTCTGAATATTTCAGAAACCTACGCTCTCTATATTGCTGCTACAACAGCACATTAGAGGCGTGAAAAGTGTTGAAGGTTTTCTCCAACAATTGCTCATCAGTAACAGTATCACCACACAGTCTCAGTTGTGAGGTGATTCTGAATAAAGCTGAGTTATAATCTGTTACTGATTTGAAGTTCTGTAAACACAGGTTCCTCCAATTATTCAAAGCAACAGGATGTATGACCATCGACAAGTGGACATATCTCTCCTTTAAACAATTCTAGAGGACTAACAGATCTTCCACCGTCAAATATTCAGATTTCAGTCCCTCATGGAGATGATGACGAAGAAAAATAGTTGCAACAGCGTGACTCGGCTTGGTTGGCTGATTTCCTTCCCTTATAGTTTCTCTAAGTTCTCTTGGCTCGAGATGTAGTTCTGCATCCAAAACCCAAGAAAGATAGTTATTTCCAGAAATATCTAGAGCTTCAAATTCAAGCTTTGTTAGATTCAACATTTAAAAATAAAACTACACAAGTATACCTTTTTTATTTTATGAGATGCCTAAAAATTTCGGGTTAATTACAAAATGTCGAGGTCTCATCTTATTGTATGAGAGTGGTAGAGACTCGTGCTGATAACGTGTTATGATTTCTATACACAAGATACAAGTACGAGAGAAGAGAAAGGAGTGGGAGATCTCTTATTCATATCACACATCCGTAACATAATGATACAACTTATCTCTAACTATAACAAATGTAAGAAGGGGTATATATATATATACAAGGTAATAAGGATAAGCAATGAGGAGAAGTTGACACCTACTAATAGATGTGTCAAATAAGAGAGTGAGAGCTAATACCAATGGCCACCTCATATCTAGTCATTTGGTGGATAGCCACCTAACCAACGTACGTGTTATAACTAGCTTTTTAAGCATCATGTTATGACTTTTTTCAGTGAAGAAACATTAAAAATGAGAATTTTTTATATGCCACTAATATTTCCATACAATTTTTTACTAAAGCGATACAATTCAGATTTGTATTGTCAGTTCTATACAGCTAACAATGCAAAATGATTTGTCCGTTATATATGGCCGACAACACTTTTGGCAGTACCGACATATCATTTTATGAAATTTGTATTATTGGTTCTAGGTTACCAACGAACAATTCGACCAAAAATTATGTGGGTATAGTAATTAGTTGTGTGGAAATAACTGTGGCCTTTTTTTATAACGAACCACTTATGTGTTTTTATTCTACAACAACTGTGACGCAACCAAGAATTCGCCATTGGAACTGCACACAACATTTATATATAGAGGAGCATTAGTGTCAATTTTCAATATTTTTTTTAGCATAACTGATTAGTGATAATGTAAGTAAATAGAATTTGAATCTAAGTCTGTGTTATCAACAATAACAGACTTTACCAATTAAACTAGAATGGCATTTGAGCAATAAAAATGATTTACACGCTAAAGAAATCATCCTAAAAAAAGAAAATCAACCTTATTTTAGACCATCTCAACGATAAGTAGGTGGAATAAGAGTGGAAGGACAAATTAGATAAAACATGCAAAAGTTTGGTGGAATTTGGAAATATCCAGTCCCAAACCAAAAACATGTGCTTTTTGGCTTGGAAATGTCAAAGAAAACGTTTATGTCACCGAACAAAAGCATTTAACACGAGAGACAGAGAGAGAGAGAGAGAGAGAGACTCACAGTCACAGGCAGTAAGTACTCTTTTGGACATTTTTTATTTTGATCTCTCTCTCTCTCTCGCTCATTCTCTTTGTCACGTCCTCATAATAAATCCAAGCTTCATCAATGAATGAGCAATTGAACAAACCAAAGCTCGCTCATTTGTAAAGCACGTTCTTCACCACTCTTGCTCTTTCTTTATTTGGTCGTTTTCTTCAGATATTTTTGGGTTGCGGCTGAGATTGCATTTGAGTAGAGAGAAATTTTTACAAAAAAAATAAAAAAATTTGTCTATTTTGGCGCGCAACAGTTAAAAATGGGTCAGCCGCAAGATCTTAGAGTAGATGATGATGATGATCCGTGATGGATAAGACAAAGGTTAGAACAAAATGCTATAAGATCATCGCAAAGTAAGGCAGTTCCTTGTGGGCATTCTCGTACTTTAGAGTTGATTAATAATAAAACGTAGTCTGGTTGCTAAATTTAAGTGCCTCATTCAAAATAAAATAAAATTCATAATTTCGCCCTTGGGTGGACATATCCGCGACTCACAGACTCACAGGCTGTAAACTGTTTTGGACATCAGAAATGATTTTTGGGTCGATGAGTTTACAAAACTGGTGTGAGACACTTATGTGGTATAGTGGGACCTATCACCTTTCTTCTATCAAAAATATTTTAAAGAGGTTTCCAACTTACATAGCAGTGGAACCCACTAAACAACATAAGCATCGGGCACAATTTTTGTAAGTTGATCGGTCCAAAAAGCACTATTGTTTTTAGTTTAATCTATTTTTATCAATGAGCATTTGGACAAAACCACTCTGCTCATTTGATTTGTAAACCCTCTTTCTTTATTTGGTCATTATCTTTCCAGATATTTTGATTTAGATGGCAGATCAGTAGAAAAGCCACGGTTTTAAGTATGAGATATTTTGTGTTTTTGGTGCCTTCTTTTTTATTTTATTATTATTAAGAGAGTTGTTATTTTCACTTTCAAATTTGATCCGTTGTACCCTTTGTAATTTTTTAAAAAGTTTCTCATAAATCCACCCAAAATTTGTTAGGTGTGAACTTCCCTTCCACCACCGACCACCATTTTTTTTGTTTTATTAGTTTTCACTTTTCACCATTATTGTTCATCGCTTTGTTTATTTTTCTCCTATTATCTCCACACTAAAGAAAGAATCAAAGATCATGCAAACTTTAATTAAAAAATGCCATCGATTTTTTATCATACAAACTCTTTCTCTATCTCTTTAACCGGTCTCTGCCCTAACCTAAGGGATCCTCCATGAAAGTGGGGTCAACAAAATCAGATTTTTTACTCTTGAGCGATCCATTCATACACTTAATTCTATTTTGGTATATAGATCTTGAGCGATCCATTCTATTTTGGTATAATTTAGTATTTATAGTAAAAATATTATTTTTTTAAAAAAAAAGATATAAGTTATAATTACCTATTTAGATTGTAAATCATAAATTTTTGCTAATTAAATTACTACTAATACGGAATGCATGTGGTGTTGATTCTTGGAGTGGGTTATAGCACGAGAGATGGAGATCATCAACGAATTGCGCAAAGATTTACAAAAATTTCGGATAGAAATGCTTGAGCCAATGGAGTCAGAAATGCAGATTGTGAGAAAATATATTGCCCATCTACATATCCAAAAGAGGTTGTCATCAACTGTGGTGCTTAGAAAACATTTTCTTCCTCAAAAGAAAATCTTTCCTCAAAGACCGAAGAATATACAATGTCATTCTCAACGAAGGTCTCCACGAAAAATGTTTTGTGAAGGAAAAAATTATTGTGTTGAATTACATAATAATTTTGCTGGAGTACATCGGAAAAAGGATAATCACAATTTCCATTATGAGGAGACAATTAGTATTTGGCATACTTTCCAAAATAAGTTTAAGAATTTTGGTGAAATTATTTCTTTGTTTGTACAGGCTATGAAAAAAAAAAAGGGTGCTACAATATGGAGAATGGGTGCACTTACCCTTGAGGACAAGGGTAATTTCAACAGGGGA
>MVGT01002668.1:66231-134539 GCA_002174775.1 Macleaya cordata
AAAAAAAAAAAAAAAAAATTTATCAATTAGATGAGAGAAAATTTCAACGTTAAAACTCCAAGTAAAAGTAATTCTCTGGATCTTCATATCTTAATTTTTTGTTTAACTAATTTGAAGGTTAGAAGACCGACCCAAAAAAAACATTTGAAGCTTAAAAGGTGAATTTTATATGCTCTTTTAATTATTTTGCATGGTATTTTTACATTATGTATAATAATTAATATATATTTTTATATAAATATACTTAGGCGCTCCAAACACGCTCCGAATCTTAGGACATTTTTAGTTGGCGCTCCGACGCTCCTGCTCCCGCTCCCAGTTCCCGCTCTGGTTACTTAGTTCATAGGTTTTGCATCAAGATTAAAGGGAGAAATTGAGGACTATTTGTTTCTACTTTCTAAAAGTGACATTCCTACTGTTGAGTAGGAATATCTTTCCAAGACCTGCGAAATTATCGATCATAATATTAATTACTCACAACTGAACAGTAGAAAAAAGAAGTCAAAAGCTTTGGAAAGATATTCCCGGCTTCCTTGTATGAGTGAGAGAGAGAGAGAGAGAGAGAGAGAGAGAGAGAGAGAGAGAGAGAGAGAGAGAGAGAGAGAGAGAGAGAGAGAGAGAGAGAGAGAGAGAGAGAGAGAGACCCTAACCCACTTTGAAAGACATGTTTAAATGTAAGGATTGTTCAGAAGACCCATGAATCCCCTGTAAAATTATCGATCAAGTTGCTACGGATTGGATCCTAGAAAGAAACCTGCGCACAAGGCTGTGTACCAGTTGAGTTAAAATATAATGGTCTTACCTCGGAGCTTGTATGGAAAGTAACATCATCATACAACTTGGTTATATTTGGGTTAGTAGAGTGTTACAAGATTCGTCTAGGAGCCGGGACAGCACAAATATGAGCGGCCAACGGCGTCAACGTCGAAGGAAATATAGGAACCAGACTATCAGAAAGAATGAAAGCCGCTTTGCTTCCTCTGTGCATGTTGAGGTTCAAACCTGTGACCAAGAAGACTGAGGCTTGCAATCAAATTGGGCTGGACAGGTTCAATTTGTCTTGGCTCCTGGCAAAGACTGATCTCGGAATTCTGTTATGCTGACAAGAACCTCCACTGCTCCACATAAATTGGTCCTTTACTACATGTTTCCTGCACGAATAACAAGCATAATCTGAAATGGTTCTCATGGACTAAAAGACGTCTTAAGTATATAGGTGGAACAAAAAGAACAAAGACATCCAACTGTTTTCACAGCCGAAACAAAGTTCTTAACGACCAATTTTTGTGAACAATCTGAAGGGAAGACAATAGGAGAAAAAAAAAGAAAACTGTGACAATTCTTCCAGTAAATTATGGGTGGCGTGATTAAAACGATAAACTAAAAGAATAGTTAAATAAAAAAAAAAATACTTTCCCTTTTAAGCCTTAGAAAAACAAGACCCCAGAGGATCATTTTCTGACTGTTTTCAATGAGCAATCAAAAACCTGAATCATTTCTTAAGACCATCACATGAATAGGTATGTTATTACCCTATTTGGCATCAGCTCCCCTGTCGTGTAACAAGATATTTACAGTCTCAATTAACACAAATAATTTTACCAGGTGATTTGATATAATTGTTAAACGGACGTTGTGATTTGATATAATTGTTAAATGGACGTAATATGTTTAGACATGAGACAACAACACTGACAAGCCATATGATTTAAGTCTTGTTTATGTTACAACTTTCAAAGTTTCAAAAAAGGGAACAGCATTTTTCACCCAGAATGTCGACAAATCAAACAGCATTCAAATCCTGAAGGTGAATCAAGGGTATCTCATAGAGTATAACACAGAAGAATAATATGGTTTCATGGGTGCATCAATGGAGGAAACAATATTTTCAATGCTTAACACCAACCATTTGAAGACGACACCCAATAGAGGAAATTTGAACAAAATTACCTCAAAAACGTCTCGATTTCTGTTGCGGTGGATATCCAGTCATCCCCATTCCCGGATCTTTTCTTCTCATCTGTTTTACAGTGGCAGAGATGAATCAGAAAGGATCTAAAGTTTCAAAAATACCATGAAGACCATCAAAACTTTAAGAATCAGATGACCTGTTGCTGCTGATGAGCCTGGGAAGCAGCACGCTGCATTGGGATGCCACCTGGATTCATTCCACTGGGCATGCCAGCCTGAGAAGCAAGATTGAAAGCCGTCATGCCTTGACCGGGCATCCTCTGCATCCCTACCATGGGAGGCATTGGCCGAGGGACAGGTCTAGGTGCCACCACAGAGGCTGCCACTCCACTCCCAGAAACTGCATTTCCAGATGATACCTGAAACCCCAGAATCAGCTCATAAATATACACCAATGAAACCACAAATTCCAGAAGATATAAGGAACAATATAAAGGATAATTGAGCTTCAAAAATGAGCAATCTAAGCTCTGTGCACTTCTTTTGGATATGCAGTTTATACACAACATTTATGATCTATCATGCGGGAACAGCAGATCAATCTACAACATGTTGCATTGGACAGACTTATTAGAACAAAACCAGTGCATTTATGTACAGATTTAAAAAAGAAACAAACACCTTAGTTGAGTGAATACAAAGCTCGACCGGACCCCATAATGTTACAGTGCAAAGGGCCAGCCCGGAGGGTAAGACTGTAAAATGGGCCAGGTCGGGCGGGGCCTAAAAAGTAACCTGCTGGAAGATGAGAGTGCTACAGAGCGGTCGGGCCAGACAGGTTCCAGCCACTCAAGGACCGTGGGACTCATTATCATTATCTTGGTCACCATATCAAAAAGTAATTAATATTAATTAAGGTTAGCAGGCGGTACCAAAAGTACAATTGTTAAGATGATCCACGAAGCAAAATATTTTTTAATTATACTTGATTGCACAAATGCAAGTCATAAGGTGTGTGGATGTTTCAACAACTGCAAGAAATGTAAATTATTTTTTCTCATCAGTCGTTGCATTCTTTCTCAATTTCAATTCCAATTAGATCCAATTGTTCATGCAATTCATGTGCTCATGACTACTTTCATGATTGTTAAGCTTCTCGCTGAGATTTCCCCAATCTTTCAATCATTTAGTGGCCAATTGAGTAGTGATTTCGTGTTTCTTGAACAACTTATTGCAAAAACAAAATACATTGTCCATAGCAATTGAATATACTAGGCATCTTCTATCTTATTTTTCTTCTATCGGATCTTCTATCTTATTTTTCCCCATTGTAATTAGATGAATATAATATGCAGGGGAGAAACGTCCATTACAATCATTTAAAAGAAAAACAACATTAATAACTCTTATAGGACCATTCTCCAATAAAAAGTCTTTCAAATTGTTATCAATTATGTCTCATTCCATGTATCAAAGAACATTTAAAGGTCCATACCCGCAATTGAGGTCTTCAATTTACCAAATCTTCATTTATTCTTTATCATTCTCATCCCTATCATTTTCATTCCTTTGTTCATCATTCGCAAATTGCGACAACAAACTTATTAAGAGCTCATGCTAAGATTTGACCAACTCAATCTTTTTCTTTTTCTTTTTTCAGATCCAGATTCATTCTTTCCAATTCTACTAGAAGGTATGACTATAATCAATCAGAAACCAACAAAGTTAATAAACAATATCACCTGAAAGACCAAAATGGGGAATTCTAATAGATAATAGCAACTTACTCCAAATCTCCTTAGTTGGAATGAAGTGATGCAAAAACAACACCAAATCAATTTTATTTGATGATGCATATATTGATCAATAAAAAACATTGCAATGGATGTACGTAATCGGAAACGCTATAGTCTCTGGGGAAAAGCGGTCCTTTCTATTTTGAAGCGCATTCCCAAGTAGATTCTTAGTAAGAACCGCCTGAATCGCGGTTCTAACCAAGAATCATTACCCTTCTAGGCGATTCTGGATTCTAAGGTTGAAACCCCTTTGTGTCAGGGATGTTCTAGAGTTTTTTTAAAGGAATTTCATTTATGAAATAAATTTTCAATATATTACTTAATTGTGTATCCTCGCCATGTCCGTGTTTGTTTACGCATTCAGTTATTATTCGTGCAACATTTGACAATTTTAGGAAATGGATAAGACACCCACACCCATATCCCTATCCCTGGTTTGGGAAATTTTGAGTAAATCCCCACTATCCCATTATCCATGTAGCTATCCATAATGGCCAAGGCTTCAGAATCAAAATAAAATGGAGCATTTATAACGAAAAGAGAGAGAGAGAGAGAGAGAGAGAGAGAGAGAGAGAAGAATTCAGTTTTTTTAGTACCGATTGGGAACCTTGAACACTGGTTGATCCCTCGAAATCTGTAGTAGTATCCACTGGACGAGCAGGATAATTCACGACTTTCTCCCCGGGTTGGCAAGGAACCAGTGCACTGAGCATTGATGCCACATTTACCTGGTCAAAGTGAAGAAAATATGGGGGGAATGTATGCTTCATTCACCATGACATCCTACTAGTGAACATTTCATCCGCATGCATGTCATGTTGGATATTGAAACACAATTACTAGAACTGAAAATAATTGTACAGCAAAGGAAGACAAAATAACAAAAAAAAAAAAAAAAGACATACTTGCGTCCTGGTAAAGGATCTATTCGGAAATACCTGAAAGCAAAAGTTGACAAACTATGCTTAGAGAGAGTAAGTGGAAAGTATTTATGGAACACTAAATGGTTCAAATCAAAGTGGATCAAACAAGTTGTGTAAATATGGTCTCCGCTATTAAAATCAGGCTCCTATATCATGTAACAAGCAATTACAAAGCAGAATATTTGTTGCTAGTTACACTGCACAATCGAACTCCAATAATTTAGTGCTAAGGGAGGGTCTTCATTCAAAAGGCAAGGTAACGAGTTTATAGCACTGCCGTCTTTTTGGAAGGCAAAAATTTAGGCATTTGAAGCTCATAAAAGAAACTAGACATAACATATGTGCATGCGGTTCCACGTACACATACATTCAAAGAAAAACCTATATACATACTATAGTTAAATATCACAATTCAACATGTCAACATCTACTTTCACAATCGAAATTATATAACACAAATGCTTGAGAAATAAGGGGGAAAGAATAAGACTACTTCATAAAACATAGTAACAGGTGGTGGTAGCCTAGTTGGTCAGGTTTGTGCTATGAACAAAGCCAAAAGGGTCAACACGCAAATGAGAACCATTAGTTAAGCAGATGATCATTTACTTTGCTGCAGTGTTTTATATTGAATGCACGAATAAAGTCAGATGAGTGCCTAGAAACTTTAATGTCAGAAACTGTAAAGAAAAAAGCATGTGTACCTAATGATTATCTTTTTCTTGGCAACTTATCTAGAAGACTAGAACTAACAAGTGCAAATGCAAGTAATTTCTTACTGCGTCAAAGAGTTATACAGGTGCCCTTGTAACACTGGTAGTGGCCCATCTTGAGGTTATTTGGAGATGGCAGGTGGAATGATGTTTTATTGGGAAAAACCACAAAAAAAAAAAGGGAAGCTAGCAGGCTCTTCTGCTATTCAGATTACAAAACATCTGTCACAAGTGAGTCAGGCTAAGACTATGAGGTTTAGCTAACTTTTTGTAGAGCTTCTACAACTATCAATTACCAGCCAACCACATAATTGCAGAGGTACTATTGGTCCAATGAAAATCCTTGTACATAAGAAATAAAATGTGTTTATTGAAGATATATGCTTAGACTTCTCTATATGTAAATAACTATGGCTGTGGAAAAATTGGAAGATGGATCTGAATATAAAGGATAATATGTCAAGGACAGATCTTAGAGAGATCCTGTGTCCAAAATATGCATAGAAGAAGATATATACCTAGACAGAGATAGATAGATCGATGTTACTTGAATGATTTTATTCACATGAGAGACAATATTATAGCACTTCAAAAGAGATGAGAAAATCAGACATACTTAGGGTACTTCTACAAATATAAAGGACAAGAACCAAAAGTCTATGAGCATCTAAACCATCTAGTTCGCTTCACCAATTAATTCTATATAATAACATACAAAGATTAAACCTTCCAGTACATAGCACATCAAACGCGGGAAGAAACTATTGGTCTCAGTCTTAGAGAAGATTGTATACTTTGGATGCAAACAAAATGAGTATATTACTAGTCAAATGTGAAGATGGCACTTATTTTAGATCCCATTACAAGATTACAGCAAGGTACTGAAATGTATTATAAAACTTAACGAAAAAGATAGGTATCAGATTAAAAGTATTACTCATGCTCCAGAGCTTGTGCTGCTGTTATACGCTTACGAGGATCATATCTGCAAAAGCAGATACGCAAAATCATAAACCAATCAAGAACCAAACTTTTTTTTGAACAGTAAAGGGACTAACTGATTCGTTTTACAATGCCGTCTGACAATTTAAAAAAAAAAACATATTCCTGTCATCGGCTTTTCAAAGCAAACGGCTATACAGATAAATTGGTCGGGTGCATTAGATTCTCCTATTAATCACTGATTTGCATGAAACATTTACTAGGAATGCGTACTTCATTGAATTCAAATTGAAGATGAACACAATAAAGCAGCACAAGATGGAAGAAGATGCACAACGGGAAACAATATATATGTCACTTATATATCATTAAACTACTAGGAATCCGTACTTCATTTACCGACATCTTACAACTGCACTAATATATTAGAAATTCTATGCATATACATTTTCTATATTAGAAAGTATTATCCAAGGTATTGCTAATTAAGTTCTTGCAAAATTTCACAGGCATCTCCATGGCGAATCATTCCCCTTCTTCTCTATTAGAGTAATCATATTTACTAAGGAAAAGATGAGAGGAGAAAGGCATGACATACTCGAGCATCTTTGAGAGGAGATCGTATGCAGGACTTTTCTGAGAGAGATGAACAACACTATAAAGACCAGGATTGTCACTGTTGGAAGCATACATCAAACAAACAAAAGAATTACTAATCTTACAATAAACCCAAGAAATAGGATGTCGAAGACGTATTATAACCTATAAATGAGTTCCTAAAGAAGAGAATGCCCAAGAGTAAATAACACATAAGAAATAGCAATGACAAAACTTACTATTTATGCCCCTGGATATGTTGTTGATCCGATTGCCAGTGTGGAAGATTCACAAGAGTTGGCCACTTTTCTTGTGTTGGATGGCCTAGGATACAAGATAGATGATACACAGTTTGGCAATTAATGCAAGAGGTGGAAAATAGCGAGGCAGTGGTTTCATACCTAAGACTTTAAATATCTTGTCAAGCTGATCAAGCTGGATTAACAACACACCAGTATTAAGAAACAGGCACCGAAGAGTCCATAAGTGCAGATTTGTGATCTAAAAATTGCATCATAAACAAAATTAGAACCTGAAAAGGGTTTGGCGTAGCCTTCACTTCCACTCCTTGAAAGAGAGGCTTTAAGGTCAGTAGCTCAGCAAAAATGCATCCAACAGCCCACATATCTAATTACAAGATCAAGAAAGCCTTTTGAAGTCAGGAGACAAACTTTTCAAAATGATTTATCAAGGATTAGAAGAGTGTGACATTTAACAGAGGATACCAACAGCACTCGTATAGTGCTTGGCTCCAAGAAGCAGCTCAGGTGCACGATACCAAATTGTTACTACAACCTGATGTGATTAACATGACAGAGAAATCAGTTGAGAAGAAAATTGACTCTACAAATAAGTATGCAAACAGAGAACTTAATTAGCAACAAATGGGAAAATTGGTAAAAGAACTTAAATGGTCACAATAGCACATAATAGTATAATAGCAAGTAGGCAACAAAACCTTAAAAATAGTAGTAAGTAGTCTCACATTGGAACGTTGAGGTTTGTAAGAGCTTAACAAATATATCAGTGAACTTACGAAATAGACTTTACTTGGAAACCCTGGATGGAAATCACATATAACTATAGCAACAGGCAATAACCAAGATCATCTTTCTCCAATCTAAGGGAAGAGAAGCCTAAACCAATTTTGTAGTTTATTCTAGTATTTTTCCTAGTTATTGAACTGGATGAGAGTACACAAGATTGCTTAGAAGCTCAAGTATGCTATATGTTGTGCATAAATGGTCTCATTCTGGATCTCTCTTCATTCTAACTACTAGTTTATGTGAAGAGCCACAAATTCATACAAGGCCATCATAGTGAATGAGGTGATCACTGTTAAAAGAAGATGAATCACCATTTTCTTCCATCCAAACACTCTAAGTGGTACTCCACTACGTAGAGAAGGTAAATGACGTCAAAGGAACAGCATTCATCATCTCCTAAGGCAAAGTTTCCTTAACCAGGTTCCTTGGATGCTCGTCTAACATCTAGAGTAGTAAACATCTAGAGAAGGTAAATGACGTCAAAGGAACAGCATTCATCATTTCCTGAGGCAAAGTTTACATAACCAGGTTTTTTGGATGCTTGTCTAACATCTAGAGTAGTAAACTTATTAAAGTGTAGCAGACATCTGTAATGTCACAAAATTATCATCTTTCTATTGCAAATACTGAAATACGTCAGGCCTTTCAGGTCCTCAATCACAGTGACAACCAATAAGGTGTAACTAAAAGATGGCAACAACTTCTGTGTCAGCATTTCGAACTTTGACCCGATTTTTGGATCATGAATCCCACGATTTCTTTTTTCTTTTCTTTCTTTGAGAATTTAAATCCAACACATGTGAGATTCCTTATTTCATATTCTTTTTGTCCTTCTCTTAGCACTAATAGTAAGTGCTTGGACTTGATTCTCTCAAAGGTTCCCAATTTAATCTATATTTCAGTTACTTTTAACCATCAGAAGCACAATTTTATAAAATTTTGAGCATTGGATAGTGAGGGATTTCCTTTGAGGTCTCACTGTTACGTGGTTGAGCCATGCATTAGTAGCACAGAAAACACTTCAACAAAGATGTCCTCTTGCTGAAGAATATAGTGAGAGGATACAACCATTCGTGGTATTTTCCAACTTGCCAAGGGGCTTCCTCAAACCACTGGGACTTATGGACTACTACTCATGCCAATGAACCATGGATGATATTAGGATGATTAGCAATGGAACTTAGAAAAATCTAGTTATAAATTTTTTAAATGAATTGATAGTTTTAAAAAAATAGAGCATTTTATCTCATGCTATGTTGTCAAAGGCAACGCAAAGGCGCGCCTAGGCGAGCTAGGTGTGCAGGTGAAAATCTGCTCGCCCCGCCTGAGACGAATTTCCTCAGGTTTAGGCGATGGTCGCCTAGGCGCGGTGGTCGCCTTGCTCGCCTCGCCTCGAGGAAATGTTATGCGGACTTCCAAGACAAAACTCACCTTTTTGTTTCTTTTTTTCATTCTTTTTCACTCCAAACTCTTCACTAACCTCCTAAAACCCTATTTCTTCCCATCTTCAACCCTCAAACTCCATTAAACCACTTCAAAACAAGATTTGTGAACTTGTGTGCTTCATTGATTTGCTAATCTATGTTGTTTTATTACCATTTATGCATACAAGTCATAAAAAGACTAAAAAAATATACATATATGTTGAAATAAGTTTACTAAATCATATAGGAACATTGAGAAGGGGTATCTAAAAAATACATGAGGGCACTTTTTCGAGGCGTCGCCTAAGTGTCGCCTAGGCGAGGCGCCTAGGCCATCGCCTCACCTCGCCTCTAGCAGAAAACAACCTAGATCTCATGTGAAAACACATAAACTGCTGTGGAAAATCTTCACTTTGAAGTGACTTAAAGTTAGAAGGTTGCATGGCTAGCAAACTCATTTACTTCGGATTGAGAAACACAATCTTGTTGTTAGCATTTTCACTAGTCCTCTATCTCCGCTCTGACATCCTATCATAGAATTAATCAATTAAACACATGCAAATGATACAACTACAGAAACAAGGTTATAGTTTAAAGCTAAAGGGGATGAGGAAAATTAAAAACAAATAAAGCATGAAAACTAAAAAAATGCAATCCAGTAGAAAAATAATGGTTCCTACCCCATTTTCAGATAAATACTTCAAGGGAGCTTGGTATATTCTGGCAAGTCCAAAATCAGCAATTTTTACAACTCCTTGTTCTTCTCCCTCACCCATAACCTGGCCCACAGGGTTTCTTTTATTAAGCCATTAGTAGCATAGATTTAGAGAAATATATAATTCATTATATGCTCAGTATCTGTAGAAAACAAAATCGCAAATTAAGCTATGAATTATGGTACAATGGATGCACAAAGTTATTGAAGGCATACCAGTATGTTGGAAGGCTTCAGATCTCGGTGTATAATCCAATTACTATCAAAACAAAGAAAAAAAGACTAAGATATAGTTGAAGGAAATGATATAACATAATATACGATATATATAAAGAACAAGAACATAACGGGATTCCTAAAATGAACTTTTACCTGTGGAGATAGTTGAGCCCATTGAGAAGCTGCCAGAGCAGCGACTTAACCGTGTATTGATTTATAGATTGGTTGACTTTTTCTCTGTGATGTCTTATAATTTCCTATCATAAAAAATGAAAGGGGATAGTAACAACATGGAAGTACATAATTACTATTATCACCATAAAACTGTAATTGTACAGATGATACGAAAAATCTGCATATGAATCCCCTTCCCTGGAAAAAAAAAAGGTTGCAAATAGAATGAACCCCACGAACCCAGTATGTCAACACATCCATACAGCCATTACAAATGTTTGAGATGAATATTTCTTAAAATTATTTTGTGCATTTTATATACACAATGATGGAGTAAACTAATGCAAACAATATATGAATAGTAGCTGGAAATTCTACACTCGAGTAACTTAGGAATCAGTGTCCACATATGTCTTATACTTGAGCCTAACATGGATTTCGACCTAGAAATTATCATCAAGCTAACTCAATAGTCAAATAATGTTTTTCAGTCTAAAATCACATACACCATTTCAATTACTACCTGTTTTAACATGCCAAACTCTGAATAACATGCAATACAATTGGCTGACTTTTTCTTTTTCCTTTTGAATTAAGAAGAGAAGAACTTATTTTACCAAGTTTCATACACAAAAGCTACATTAAGTTCTAAACAAACCTATCAATTCAAGTTTCTGAGAGGAATCCAAACAGACAGCAAAAAAATTAGGTCAATAAAGAGGGAAAAAAAAAAAAGAAACAGAAACAAATTTAGTTCAAATCGAACTGAACTGATGAAGTAAAATAATCCTCACATAAAGGTCATGCTCAGCGTAGTCGAAAGCGAGATAAAGCGACATATCAGCAGGATTTATATGTACGTTGACAAGTTTAACCACGTTTTCATGGCTGATTTCTCGAAGAAGCTGCAAAGATTGATCAACAAATTTTAAAAGGTAAGCAAAAGAGAAGAGAAATTATGAAGAGATGAAGAGGGAGGGTACAGAGTTGGAAAGAGAGAGAGAGAGAGAGAGAGAGAGTGAGAGAGAGAGAGAGGGGATGATGATGATGGAGTAGTACCATAATTTCACGGATGGCGGTAGGGGAAACGCCATCGCCATCTTTGGATTGCTTGAACTTCTTGATGGCGATGCATTTGCCTCTATTGGGTTGAGATTTGGTCCTTGCAAGGAAGACGAGTCCATATGTTCCTTCCCCGATCTTACCGATCAGGTCGTACTGCTGTAACCATGCCGGCCTGTTAGGATTATTGTTGTTGTTGTTGTTGCTGCTGCCCCCAACGTTTCTGCTGTTCATGGTGTGTACCTTCACCCGTCGTTTCTCCTCTGCTCCACCATCGATCTTTATACCTATATCTCTCTTCTCTTGAACAGAAAGATCTTTTACGCGGACACCGCTTGTTCGTTCGTGCGTGCTTTAGAGCATCCACGCCGTTCTATTTTTATAGATTTTACGTTAGGAGAGTTCCACAGTACGGTATAATTTGTATTTTCGCTTACCAAAGAAGATGGTAAAAGCATCTCCAATGCTAATATGAATGTGGTAAAATAAGACTGCCACGTATGATAAATAGACATTCTCTTTAGAAAACCTTCTCCAATGCTAATGTGAAGAAAAGTTGTGGTGATGAGGTGGCGGTAGTTATTCTAGACATTGTGAAGTAGAATGTCTATTTCTAGACATTCATCTTCACAATGTCTTACAGTCCACATCAATAATTTTTTTCCCTCCAAAACTTTTAGTTACTTTTTAAACAAAATAAGTTTGACCCATTCAAAAATTAAGTGTCACATAAGTTAAAAAGTCATCCCAAGACATTTGCATTGGAGATGCATTTTTTTCAACAATGTTTATCGTGAAGATTTTGTTGCCACGTATATTAGACATTGTCTTATAAGACATGCCACGTAGATAAGACATTGTCTTATAAGACTTTTGCATTGGAGATGCTCTAAGTTATATTTACCATTCTCCAAAACAATTTGGAGATTTTTTAGCTGGGCGGGTATCGGGAGTGCGCCTGACATGAGGCGTGGAGCAAGTTACTCGCGCATTGTTGGGTATGGACCAAACTCTACGCTAAAATATTTTTTTTAATAAAAAGTGGTGGGGCATGGAGGGAGCACCAGGCGTAGTGCAAGGACCATTCCCCACTCAATTTAAAAAAAATTTTAAAAAAATTATTTTTTTTATTTAATCATAACCCTCTATTCTTTAAAAGAACATCATGGCTTTCCATTCTTATTCCCATTCCAACGGATATTTTTTTGACCGTTGGCTTTAGCTTTTGGCTATAAATTCACTCCATAAGCATTCTCCACTACCCACCCGAATATCTCCTTCAACTCCAACCCATCCAAATCTCTCCTTCAGTTTCAAGAATTCTTAGTAGCTTCACTTTGTGCATTTTTTCCTTCATTTTTTTTATTTCACCTTTCAAATTTCTACAATGGCAATAAAAGGAGTCCGTAAAAAGAATTTGATACTACGGAAGATGTAGCATTGTGTTGAAGCTGGGTTGTGATTAGTGAAGATGGCGTCACTAGAAAAGATCAAAATCAAAGCACGTTTTGGTCTTGTAGAAAAGAGGTTTTCATCTTGCTGAGTCCACAATCCGATCAATGTTTCACATCGTCTCTTTAAAGTTGATATTCTGCCATTTCCAAAGATGTACAACTTTACTCATCGAAAGTGCAAGAAATAGAAAGACAATACCATAGTGGATGGAATGAACTTGACAAGGTTAAAACTTCTTTCTTTTCAAACCATTATAAATTTAAACAACATTCAATTATTCTTGTTGTTCAATTTTATTTTCCTTACTTAACTCTTCTTTTTATATCCGCAATTGAAAGCCGCCAAAGATCTTTTTAAGGCTCAAAGCGGAAAACCATTCAAATTTGATGAATGCTACGAGTTAAGAAAATGTCTGAAGTTTTGTTTGTCGGTGTCAGGTGTATTTGAGACAACTCATGCTTCACAAATAGATGGCTTCTATGATCTTGGTAGTTCATCATGTCAGTCTACCCCAATACTCCAACGACTCCAGTGTCGCCAACGTCAACGAATGTGGAGGCCACTCTAATCGATCTCGAGGCACCGTATGATTGCCTAATCGGAAGAAAAAAAAAAGGATGCAAAAGAAGCAGCACAAGAAGGAGAAAAAAGAAGGGTAGTGGTAGTTCGGATGCCAAATACGCTGAAATTAACTGAAACTAAATCCTATAATGAGTGGCAAAAGCAATCTTTTGGAGTGAAGATGGTCGAAAGGCAAGCCAATCGAGCCATAAAAAAGTCATTGTTTGAACAACTTTTTGAACAGAAAAACCTTGAGGACGAACAAAAAAAACTTGAGGAGGATGAACATATTATGCTAATAGATGTTGCTGATTTTAGCCCTGAACTACGGGAATATTACTAGTTATATAGGAATGAGATTATGCGTAAAAGACGCCTTGAAAATTCTAGGGCTGGAACTTCCTCCTTCGAGCCATGATTTTTATGCCTTGAAAAGTGAAAGAGGCTTAGTTTATCTTGTACAGT
Source organism: Macleaya cordata (assembly GCA_002174775.1). Classification (NCBI taxonomy): domain Eukaryota; kingdom Viridiplantae; phylum Streptophyta; class Magnoliopsida; order Ranunculales; family Papaveraceae; genus Macleaya; species Macleaya cordata. Next base: position 80,235 of record MVGT01002668.1, read on the forward strand.
TTAATTTGTTTCATTTTTTATATAAATTAATGTAATCGTTTTTAGATACCAATATTAGACATGCTATTCCGACTCTCATTGTTGTGTAAACAATCGAAGTCACACAATAATAAATAGTAAAGATACAAAATTAATTAACTAATACAACAGGATGAAGACATACAATGTTTTCACTAAACAAAATAAGTGCTACTGAAAAGAAAAAAGTCGAAAAGAACTAAGTTAACCACGAGAGGGCCCAGATGCTCCAAATTTTTTCCACATATGCTCTATAAGAACATTGCGGAGGTCTTCGCATTCCTTCTTATTATGCATCGAAGTGTATCTTTTTAGCCGTTCCGTCATATGCACGACAATGTTAACCCTCGCTGCGTCTATAGGCTGAGACTCAGAACCTTGCTCATATATAGTAATCCTCGGTTGGACAAAAACCAGTAACACGCCCATCTTCAACAATTATGCTGTGTAATATGATACATGCTTTCATGATATACGACAACATGCACGTAAAGCTTCCATAGTCGTGTAGGATTCTTGATAATTGCCCAACAGGCCTGTAGGACACCAAACGCCCGTTCAATATTTTTTCATGCCCTTTAATGCATTTGTGCAAAAAAAATATTCTTTGGGTATATTGGATCAGTGAAAGTTTTCACTATAGTGGTGATCTCAGGATATATTCCATCCGCTAGGTAGTAACCTATGTTTCTGTATTTTTTACCCATAATGAAATTACAAGAAGGATCCCGTCTATTTAAGACTTCCTTAAAAAGATAAGACATATGAAGTACATTAAGATTGTTATTGGATCCCGGCATTTTAAAAAATCTTTGCCAAAACCAATGGTAATGTGATGCAACCGCTTCAAGAACAATCGTTAGTTCTTGTGATGTCAAGGGTACATTCCCGTATATGCACTTGGACAGTTTTTCCACGTCCAGTGCATACAATCAACAAACCCAAGCATTTCTGGGAATCCCTGTGCAGAGTTCTGTTCATTTAGCATAGCAACATCCTACTCCTCAGTCACTTATTTATCAAGAAAAGAATCCCAAAATGGCAAAATAAAACCCAAGTTTTCATCTCTTAAAACTTGGCCCTTGAAAAACTAAAGAAACAAAATCAGGAGCATTCAAACATTTGTTAACTTATCGTAGAAGCTAGATCATACAAATAATTTAAGAGGAATAAATTTTACAGATCTCTTCTAGCTTCAGCCGATTAAATTGAACTAGAGACTCAAGATCAAAAACATAAATCACAAAGGGAGATTGAATAAAGAGAAAGAGTGTAAAGAATTTGAAGAGATGATGTCAAAGGTGGGAAAACTAAAGTGAGTTTTGGGCTCAGACATAAGAGCAAATAAAATTTAATTTACCTATAAAAAAAAAGACTTCCTGATAAGTTTAGCCAATGATTTTTTTTCTTGTTTATATGTGGCACTCTTTCTATTGAAGTTTATAAATTTAAGGCTCTTCAATCAATTTTTTAAATGACTAAAACACCATTTCTTCTTCTTTTTCGTTTCTCTTTCGATCCCAAAGCTAGATCCAATGATAAAAAAAAGCGCAATTTTTCTTTTTCTTCTCCTTTATATTAGTTTATCTCTATCCCAGAACCAGATCCTCTTCTTATTCGTTTCTCTATCTATCAAAATTTGACCCAAAAACCTATATATTTATTTCTTTCCACCATTTTTCTGTTAAAATTCGCCAAAAATCACAGAGAGTCACAGAAAAATCACAAATATTTGACAAATATTATACGTTTTATTTTTATGCCATTTCTTTTTCTTATTCTTCCTATTTTTTTCTCTGAAAATTTTTGGCGAATTCTTGATGTCGCTGCAAAGTAAGTAAAATTTTAACAGATTCTTGCATCGATGCAATCACATAAATGCTATGCTAACAATATAGAAACCAAGAAATGCAATAAAATAAATAAATATGAACAGAGAAAGTGAAAGAAAGGGAATAGAGGTTGGGTTTTGTTTTTGTGATTTGAAGGTATTTTTGGAATTGAGAAAATGAATTGCAGCAATGGATTGAGGATTTCAAGATTCATTTTTTTATTTCATTCATATTTTCTATATCTCATCTTTTGGTAAAATTGTGCAATTTTAGACCTATAGAAATTTAAATTTTCTATCAATCTAGATGAACCCTCCTGCACGCACGATGCATGTATGAGTTGAAAGCGGTTGAAAAAACTAACTTATCTTTAGCAACTATTTATATGTTAAAACCACCAATAATCATATTTGGAAGCTTATTTAGGGCCCGTTTGGTAGTGCTTTTTTAGGAGTAAAAGTACTTTTTTCTAATTTTTTGGTTTCAACGTGTTTGGTAAATCCAATAAAAAGTGCTTTTTATAGAATCAACCAGCTTCTCACAGCAAATTTGAGAAGCATCTAATAGGTTGCTTTTTTAATCTGTTTTGCAGAAAAGCAACAATTCGGAGACATAATCATTTTGAAACATCCCTTATACCCCTCAACTTTTTCTAGAAATGACACAAGATATCCTTTAGAAATCGTGTTTCTTCTTTCTCCTTCACCCTCCTCTTCATTCTGTTTTGCTTCCATGTGAAACTCTCTCGCTCTCTCAGAATAGGCAAGCTGAATCTCTTTCTAAAAAATAGAGAACAAATTGAATCAAATTTGAAGAAAAGTTAAGAAAGAAATCATCTTTCTGGATATCTAATTTTGTGTTGAATTAAACCATGAGAAACCTTAGATGCCACCAATTTGAACTGGTTGAAGGTTAATGTTTTACCGGAATCAACATCAATAAATGCGAGCTTTCGGATAAGAGCTTGAGTTTTTGAAAGAAGATCAATTGAGGCCGAAGATATCTGTAACTTCCATCCTTACCACTGATTAATAAAAGAAAGGGATTTCAATGGTTTTGTGACCATCATCATCAGCATGTCCAGGTTTTGTTAAAAGAAATGATTTTCAATATTTTTTTGACAGCAGATAAGCAAAATAATTATTTTGTGATGGTGGCGTTAGAGAGCGATGATGGACCTGATGGTGGTTATGGAGTTGATGTTGGTGATGGTGTTGGAAGTAAATTGAAGGAGAAAAGATGTCCCTTTTAATTATTTAATTTTTTTGTTGAGTGTCATTTAATTTGTCATTAATCATCAATAAAAAAATAGTTTAAGGATATTTTACCCAATCTTAATAATGCACAATGTTTACTTTACATATTGTAGGGTACACAAAGAGATAATCCAAGTGTTGATGTTCAATGAGGATTATCCACTCACCACATAAATTGTTCACCAAAAATCATATCAATTTAAAAAAATTCCCCCTAAAAAATTAGGTGGTTACTGAGCTTAACAATTTTATCGTTAATTTTAAACCACTTTGTTGAGGTTAGAAGTTTTAGATGGAGATGTTACATGAGGACATCATTCTTGTACTTTTTGATCATCATTTTGTTGGCTCTACAATATGTTGGGCAAACATTAGGCATTTTAGCATTGTGGTTAACGGGCCTAACATTTTTATCATTAATTTTAAACGACTTTTTTGGGGTTAGAAGTTTTAGATAGAATAATGTTACACGATGACATCATTCTTGTACCATTTGATCATCTTTTACTTTGTTAGCTCTACAACTTGTTGGGCAAACATTGGACATTTTAGCATTGGACAAAATATAATAAGAATAATAATAATAATAGATAAATAAATAATGATAATAATAATAAAAATAAATAAATAAGTTGGTGTTTTGTCGGCGAATGTTGATTTTTATATAAGTATAAATGCATAAACGAATGTGAAAAGCATTTTCGATATTATGTATATTTTAGTCGTTATGCACAGTCACAACACTTCAATACTATAATTTACCAAACGTTCTAATAGGGTTTTTGAAACTCACAACACTTTTGAAAACACAATTTACCAAATGCTCAACTGCTTTACTTCACAGCTGATTATTTTCACAGCACAATAGAAAGTAATTTTTTTAAAAGTCGCAGCAAAACCAAACTGGGCCTTAATGTTGTTCATTTTCACTTAGTAAGGGTAAAATAGGGATGCGACAATTTCTAGCCTCATACTCGTCTCTAGGGTCGCTTCTCTTTAAATAATAGCATAGATAGATAGATATAATAGATTTAGAAGCTAAAAAAAATAGAAGAGGAAGAGGAAAGAATAGATTTGGAAGGATTTATTAGTAGAAAAGGAAAAAGCGATGACACATAGTTGTAAAAAAGTAAAATAAATAAATAAATTAAAAAAAAGAAGATAAAAAGTAGAAGTTTCCACTTTTTATTGCATTACTTTATTTTTCTTTAAATGAGTTTACACTTAAGAAAACAAAACATGGATCTACAAGTTGCAAATAAAGACTTATGTCATTTATGGGGTTGCATAAACAAAATTCATTTTGATGATGATCGAACTTCAATTCGTTAAGCTATTCGAGTTTTAACAAAGCTGACTTCTGAGTCTGGTTACATATCTGTTGGTACTATGAACAACTCAGTAGTGAACCTATCCATTTTGAGATGTTTTGGGGTGCAGACTTGTCCACACAAAGCTCTGAAGATTTTTTAAGTTACATGGCACAAACCTCTAAGACACTGGGTTAAAATTAATACTAATGGTTATTCCCTTAGCAACCTAGGAACGACTGGTTGTGGTGGGATTTTCTGAAACCACAATGGAGCGATGATTGGTTGTTTTACGAAGAACATTGGAGTGCAAACCTCGGTTCTTGCTGAATTTACTGCTGTAATTTGTGCATTTGAAATTGCTATCTCCCGAAATTGGCAATGTATTTGGTTCGAATGTGACTCTCTACTTGTGAACATGGCCTTACATGAAACTTTTAATGTTCCCTGGAAGGTTAAGATCAGATGGAATAATTGCATGCCAAAGCTCTCTCATATTCATTTTCGTTTCTTTCATATTTTTCGTGAAGGTAATGGTTGTGCTGATATCCTCTCTAAGATCGGTGCCTCTTCCAATGGATTCATGTGGACTGATTTGATTTCGAACTCTATTCGAGGCCAGCTAGGCCGCGATTGCATAGGTCTTCAAAATTATAGGTTCAATTAATATTTGTATTCTTCTTTTCATTTGTAAGTTGATGTTGGAGGTAAGGCTCGTCGTTCACCTCATCTAATTGTACCTTTTATTTTTTCTTAATAAATTTTTGCTCCCTTGTAGAGGTTCTACTAAAAAAAATCTATGGGGTTGCATTGGAGCAACTCCTTAAGGGGTTGTTCGTTTCGAAGGATTGAAATTTCGGTGGAATTGGATGAATTGCATCCAAACAAACTACAGAAATGTTTTGGACTTCAATTCTCTAGAAATAAAATCCTTTCAATTTCCCCCCAAATACCCTATTTTAATTGCATCTAAAGGATAATGCAATTGAAATTAATTGCAATAAATGCTTTACAATTCTTTGAAATGACAAAACTACCTTGCAAAATAACAAATCTAGAAATGGGTGTACATAACTTAAGTTGGGTGTATTTAGTATTCTGGTGTTTGATGACTGATTTAGCTAAATTGGGTTAGGATTAATCTAACCTACACACACACGATATAAGGTTTTATTCTTGGCGAGAGCTAGGCCCAAGCCCGACGACTCTCCCAAAAAGCCTCAACACAAGTAAGGGTGCAAGTGGACCTTAAGGATCAAACACCAACGTCTGCCCTAGGCGATGTGGGATATTAACATTAATACACTGCTGGTTGGACTATATTTAAGTTATAACTTTCTTATGGCTATAATATTGGTTAAATAAGACTATACCTTAGTTAGGGGTGGGACGTAGGTTGGGTCAATTCGACTAACCCGAACCCGACGCGATATTTGGGCAAGCGTAGGAAAAGGTTGTTGGGCATTTGGGCAACTATAGGCATCATTTTGCCAACCCAAAGTTGAATTTGGGCAAGCGTGGGCGGAAATAATTGTCAATCTAGACAACCCGCCCAACCCGAAAAACTTATATATAGATAAATATATAAAGATTTTAATTAATTTCTAACATAGGAAGAATATTTTGAAAGATAGAAATAGATAAATATATTGAATTACCAATATAAAGTGGAGGTATTGTAACACCCAATCTGAAACTCAAATCTCTAGGAGATTGAATCGCATTTCAAGGCGTTAGGTTTACTATACCAGGTGATTAAACAGTACTAAAACAAACCTAAATAGAGGTTTATGAACCTAAATCAGAGTTGAACTAATCTAGTTTGCCAGAACTTTAACACCTCTAAAAATGGTTAGGCCCAATGAAAAATTCGCCAGAGTTTCCCCTGTATTTTCAGGGTCTGAAACCTGTCATAAACCTGTATAAGAGATGATTTATCCATAAATAATACAGTAATGTAAAAGCATTTGGTACCTTTACTACAACATAAACCGATAACCATTCACTTACCCATACAAGTATAGATAAACTAACAATATCTCACCATTATAATATTGTGTAGTGTAATCATCTTAGAGCGAAGAGGCCACGACTAGATGTTTTAGCTCCTAGTCAGTGAGCAAAATCATGTTCCAGCTTAACCGATGTAGAACCCCATCGTTAGTTCCTGATTTCCGACCGAGCGTCTGATTTTTCAGTTTTTTTGAGAAGCACACTGGCTCATGATTTGGGTTCATGTGGACCCTTGACCATAATTTGCCGATGTAGCCGTTGTTGCGGTGGTCAACCGTTTGACTCGTGCAGACATTTTAATGATCATTAAAATAATCTAGGAGTTGTTACATTCCTCAAGTCTTCGCCTAATCAAGGCAGTATGTAATCTCAACATTTCTAGAATCATATACGTACCTATCTAAACAAGGCTTTCCAAAAAGAGAAATAGAATAACCTAGATTTCAATAGTTTTCCTATATCATGAGAGTCCCATTCCTGCATGAGACAGGAAACACATAATGAAAATACGGAACAAATCATTGTTTTTAGGAAAACTTCAATGATTTGCTCGTGTAGGCATTACAAGTCCATTTTCGGATCACCTAAAAATATATATTATAATACTATAAGTTTTAGTAGTAGAAAATACTTTTTCCTATAAAAACTAACATCCATGTACATGCTGTGATCTCCCATCTAATATTATTCCGGGGAAAACCGGTAATATAATCCGGGGAAAGCCGGGTAATCAGGGGAAAGCCCGTAATATAATCCGGGGAAAGCCGGTAATAATCATAGCCGGGGGAAAGCCCAGCATAACATATATAGTATATATTCCGGGGGAAAGCCCGTACCTAGGGAATCACCAATACATACCCAACAACTGGGAACCTCCATCTCACACATCATCTTAAAACAACTACTTCTCCCAACAGATGGAAGGAAGTAATATATATATATATATATTATAAGAACCTCGAAATCCATTTGGTTTTGAAAATATACCCATCCCTAAAGCTCGATAAGGATTAAATCTCGATTCTTTTTTAAAATATAGTTTATTTAACTATAAGTAAGAAAAGAATCATCTATATATTTATATCTGTATATAACTCATTCATATATATAATTATTAGAAATCTAATTATTTTAAAAATAACTATTACTGTTTTACATCACTATGTAAAACTATACTTTTGGAGAATCATTTTCACATCAATAGGACATCATAATTAAATCATGCATGCTTTGCAAAATAATTAGTTTTGATTTGCAAATCTAAACCCTATCAAAAGCATTGAAAGTACTTTAATGGCTACAAGAGAGTATTTATAAGTTCCTACCTCAAATCCTGCAAGGCTAACTCTTTACTGCGTTGATCGCCTCCTGTAGACGCCAAATTTTCGCACACCCCAGAAAATACCCATTTTGGTCACACCTCGATTTACGTGCAAAATTTAACAAAAAATTGGTTTAATGTGACTAAGCAGGCTTCACTCTATTGGTCCAAAATTCGGCTCAAGGCCGGAACGAGAAGAGAACCAAATCTCGAGGAACCCCGAACTCGGAATGGAACCGGTTCAGTCGAGGAACCGTAGGATTTTAATCCCTGGGTATCGCCACGTGTCGCCATAAGATTGGCCCACCCAAATTTTCCCAAAATCAACTATTTTCTCAAAAAAAAAAATTTTTTAAAGGAATTTTGTGGGACCCGCTCTCATTTTTAATCACATAAAAATAACTTTTTTTTATTAAAAAAAAAAGAAAAAAAAGAAAAAATATACATTGGGCGACAGCATGGGAAGAACACTTTTTGGTGTTTCCTCCATGCTCCCCATGCATGTGGGGGATCGGGCTTTGTGTGACACGAAAAAAAAAATGAAGCATGGGAGGAAGGAGATGGGGGACTGATCGAGAGAGATTAGGGAGAGTGAGAAGGAGAAACAGAGATAGGAGACGAGGTAGAGAGAGACTGGTAGAGAGAGAGCAGGAAAGAGAACCGAAGGGAGAGCAGAGAGAACCGAGAGAGGAAGGAAGTGAGAGCAGAGAGAAGTCGACAGACTGTAAGAGAGAGAGAGGAGGAGGACAGCAGCAGCTACTGCTGCTGTCAACGTTTGCAAAAAAAATACAGAAACGTCTGCAACCAGACGTGAAGGAAGGAGAAGAGGTGAGCTGGAGAGAAGAGAGATTGAGAGAGAGACAAATCGAAGGGTAGGAGGGAGCTAGAGAGAGAGACAGACTGAGGGAGGTCGAGAGATCGAGGGAGAGGTCTGAGAGAGAGAGGTCTAAGAGAGAGAGGTCTGAGAGAGGGGGAGAGTTTAGAGAGAGATTGATCGAGAGGGAGAACCTGAGTGAGTTCGAGAGGGAGAACAGAAGAAGAGAGGAGAAGAAGAAAGAAAGAAGAAGGAAGAAGAAAGAAAAAAAATTTTGAACGTGACGTCGTGTGAGGAAGAAGGAGGGAGGAAGAGAAAAAAGGAAAAGGAAAAAGAAAAAGAAAAAGGAAAAAGCAGTAAAAAAAAAAGAAGCAGAAAAAAATCGTTAAAAAAAAGTTTTAAAAAACAAGAAAAACAACAAAAAAAAACAGAAAAAATATTTTGGCAAAAAAAAAGAAAAAAAATGTTTTGATTATTTTATTTTTTTCCTTTCTTTTTCTCTCGTGTGTTATTTGCAAAGACAGTTTTGCATAATCCCTAGAGCTTTGGTTCTCTCCACTTGGACACGGAGCGGGGCCCACTTGTCGCCTCCACCACACATCGACGTGTGAGGGGGCGAGATTTCTTACAACCGGCCCAATGGACTTGTGCTAACTAGGTGATAATCTCCATCCATCTCTTGTTTTCTTCTATTTCTTGAAGCATGTAATTTGGTGATGACGTATGATGAAACCTATGGCTTAATGATGTTTTGATAATGCAATGAAATTTCACATGCGCCTTTGATTGTAAAAATATCGCAATCATTAATTTCATATCATGGGATTTTAATACGTACTACATTGTGCACGTAAAATTTGCATGAGATGATTTGTTGCATGCATACGACATGATGATCACGTGAATATTGGGTTGGATACTTTGCTTCAAATGTTTTGCATGATGGATGATCCATGAAAATAATACATGAATGGAATAAACAAGCATGTGATGATATCTTTTTATGCATGGATCATAATACACTCTTTGTGTGAATTCATGTTGTTCAATTTTGTCATGTAAATAGCATAAGCCTGCCACGTGAAGGAAAATGACACGTGTGTAGAATTTTTCCATGCTTAATATGATTGATGTCATGTTTGCGAGTTTATCACTTTTGCAAATACATTTTTGCGTAATGAACACTGCTTACACTCCCATCTTTGTGCTTGAAGATTTGATATCATAAGGTGCGTTAATTTACTTGTCTGCTGATTTCAAGTAATTAGTGACTTGTATTAGTCTTCTGATTATTTTGCTAGTTTTACTTCAAAACACTCAATAAGCCTCTCAATAAGCTATTTTGGGCCTACGGGCCCATCCCTTCGTGGTGGCCCACGGGCCCTCCTTCCTTTCCCCTATTTTCAGCCTTCGGGTTCTCTATCTGTTGCTATGAGCTTAACGACTCATTTTTCGAGCTTGGGCCCAAGGGCCCTCCTCCCTGCCAGGCCCACGGGCCTAGATCCATTTTTCAAGGGCCCAAAGCCCATCACTATCAGTCGGGCCATTATAGCCTATTTTCTTCCTTGTGGGTCTAAGAACCCACATCCTCTCATTTCGAGTCTAAGGGTCCGATAACTTGCCAAACTCTAAAAACAAACAATAATAGAGATTAAGGTCTCTAGCTTAATCCACCCTAGGGTTAGGCTCCGCGTGCTTGTAGCTTTAGGTTGCGTTAGCCTAGGATTGTGTGTTATTTTTTAGGGTGTGTGGGGTTTCACTCGATGTGAAATTCTTATTTTACCCTCGCCTTTGTTTTACATGTTTCTTTCCAAATGCATCACATTTAGCCTAGGGTTTTTCATGCATACAGGGTCAGAGCATCCTTAATCAGATTAGGAATCTTTAGATACCTTCGTGCGGTACTAGAGCATAGGACATGCATCATTCGCGTCTCATCGACGCTCACATTTCTTGGGCACACATGCAATGTGTGATCTTTCAGATTCACGCCCCGTAGCGTCAATGAATATGTTTTCGTCGTCTTTCAGATCCACTCCCCGTAGCGTCAATGGATCTGCTCATCATCATCCTTTCAGATTCACGCCCCGCAGCGTCAATGAATCTGCTCATCGTCTTCTTTCAGATTCACGCCCCGTAGTGTCAATGAATCTGCTTTCGTCATCTTTCAGATCCACGCCCCGTAGCGTCAATGGATCTGCTCATCGTCTCCTTTCAGATTCACGCCCCGTAGCGTCAATGAATCTGCTTTCATCGTCTTTCAGATCCACACCCCGTAGTGTCAATGGATCTGCTTATCGTCACCCTTCAGATTCACACCCCGTAGTGTCAATGAATCTGCTTTCGTCGTCTTTCAGATCCACGCCCCATAGCGTCAATGGATCTGCTCATCGTCACCCTTCAGATTCATTCCCCGTAGCGTCAATGAATCTGCTTTCGTCATCCTTCAGATTCACGCCCAATAGCGTCCATGAATCTACTTTTGTCACCTTTCAGATTCACTCCCGGTAGCGTCAATGAATTTGCTCATCGTCGTCTTTTAGATCCACGCCCAAGAGCGTCCATGGATCTGTCTTTGAGATTCTCCGCTTTCGTCGTCTTGGAGATTCTCTATTATCGTCGTCTTTCAGATCCACGCCCAAGAGCGTCCATGGATCTGTCTTTGAGATTCTCCACTTTCGTCGTCTTGGAGATTCTCTACTATCGTCGTCTTCATGCCTAAGGGCTGAACCTGCCTATCGTCATCTTCGGGACACTCAGCTTTCGTCATTTTTTAGAGTCCCAACTATCGTCGTCTTTCAGATCCACGCCCAAGAGCGTCCATGGATCTGTCTTTGAGATTCTCCGCTTTCGTCGTCTTAGAGATTCTCTACTATCGTTGTCTTTGAGGTTCACGCCTAAGGGCTGAACCTACCTATCGTCATCTTTGGGACACTCAGCTTTCGTCGTCCTTGAGAGTCCGAACACTCGTCGTCTTTCAGATCCACGCCCAAGAGCGTCCATGGATCTGTCTTTGAGATTCTCTGCTTTCGTCGTCTTGGAGATTCTCTACTATCGTCGTCTTTGAGGTTCACGCCTAAGGGCTGAACCTACCTATTGTCATCTTCGGGATACTCAGCTTTCGTCGTCTTTGAGAGTCCCAACACTCTTCGTCTTTCAGATTCACGCTCTATAGCATCAATGAATCTGATTATCGTCCTCTTACAGATTCACGCCCCGTTGCGTCAATGAATCTATTTTCGTCATCTTTGTTGGTGCGTGGATACAAAGTACGTCCACATCACTGGCTTTTCGTCGTCTTTGTCCGTGCGTGGATACAAAGTACGTCCACGTCACTTGCTTCTCGTCGTCTTTGTTTGTGTGTGGATACAAAATACGTCCACGTCACTTGCTTCTCGTCGTCTTTGGGCACATCCTATATTGGATGTCATCCCTCAGTGTATGGTGCATACACCACCATATCACATGTTTGAGTGTACGTGTACGCATTGCACATATCACACCCCTTGTTTGCTTGTGGATACAAAGTACGTCCACGTCACTGTACTCTTAGCACGCAGGCCTACTGATGGCATGCGTCGCTTCCTTTGCTGCATTCAGACAGATGGATGTATGCATCTTTCGCCCCAGAACCATTTGATTATGACACGTAGATTTAGGGGGCTTACTTATTGTAGTGTAGTTATTTTTGTGTATGTATCATAACTTAGTATTGATCATATATTTCCCTAAAAGTCTTTAATCGCGTATTAGAGGCCGTCCTCACGGACGGGCGGTTGTTGGGTGCCTAACACCTTCCCAACCCGTACCTAGATCCCCTTATCCATTATCTTTGTACCGCAGACCATCTACTTTGGACTATCGCCATGGTTATCTCGGAAAACTAGATTTAGGTCGATTTTCCAAAATCTCAGGTCTTGATTCCCATAAATTAGGTTGCGACTCCTTACGTATCACATTCATACCCCTTCTGAGGTGGGCGAATCCAACTTATGCGTCTCCCGCGCGAGAGTCTCCCTCGAGCGTGGTGCGCGCCGGATTCTGGCTCCACACCTCCAATAATTGGTCCTAGTACAAACTCCCAACTGTAAATAACATATTCAATTCACTTTCAGAATTTTATACTATTCACATTAATTACACAAAGACTAGTTCGGTATTCCAAAATCTAACCTAAATAGTCTCTATAAAGTTTAGGTACCCTTAATTAAACCTTAATTACTCCAAACATCCCCTTAATTTCTACCTAAGTGTAACAACTAATTTCTCAAAAATTCTAAACATTCAAAATCTAAAATTATTAGGGATCATCTTAAAATTAAGGGTTTTTAAAATTCCCAAACTTAGAAATCTGATTTTTAAATAATTCCTCGTGCAATTGAGAAATTGGAGATTTTTATTCACTTAACATCAATTAAGAGAAAACCCAAATACCTCAAAATCATTGAATCTGAAATTCAATTTGAATATGCCATAACTAATAAACTAAGTTCACTAAAATTTAACCACAGAGGTCAAATCAATTTTAATTTCTTCAAATAAATCCCAAACTAGGTCCTTATCAAATTTAGGGCTTAATTTCATTAAATTCATATTTACAATCTAGGAAAATAATTTCTAACCTATAGGTTCCTTGATCAACTGCAATTTAATTTTTATCACAGCCAATTTCATTTTACAACAATAACCTATAATCTAACATCACTAAAACAATCCACAAATGAAAATAAATGTTAGGATATTACCTTAAGTTTCAAGATGTAAGTCAAGAATTCCTCCTTCACTAGATTTAGGCTTCCAAACCCTACAATCTAATCAAAACAGCAAGTTTGGGTTACAATTTTACCATTTAAATCATCAATTTCAACATGGAAGGGTTTATGAGGTTGAAACTTACCTCAAGCTAAGTCATCTCCATCTTCTTCTCCATTCTCTAAAGTCTCTCTCTCATGTCACCGGCGTTGGCACCGCCGTCGTCGGCGTCGTCATCACCCTCGTCGCCATCTTCTTCTTCTTCTCTCTCTCTCTCTCTTGACATCTCTCTCCTTCTCTTTCTTTCTTTCTTCTTCTCCTTCCTCTTCCTCTTCTTTCTTTCTCCTTCTTTCTCTGTCGAACTCTCTCACTCTCAAACTCTCTCTTTTGTTTTTTTTTTTAACACAAAACTAAACGGTGGATTTCAAAGAAAAAAATTCAAATTAACTTATTAAAGGATGAGCCTAAAGGAGAAACTCTTTGTTGTATGATGGCATACATAAGTTTTGTGTACACCATATACAAAGGTGGGTTTATGGGTTAATTTGGCGGGTCGGACAGCGGAAACAAGTTGCAGGTCTGTTTACTATTTCTTTTAAGTCATTAATCCTAAAAACTTGGTCAAAATTGCGTCAACCTTTTCATCGTGGTCAAACTTGTGTTCCGGACTTCGAATTTGCCTCATACGGTGTCCGTTTTTCGCGCGTGAGTAGTCGAAATTCGATAACTTTTCGAGATCTATCCATTTGTATGGTTCGATTCTTCAAATTACCCTCCGATCGAAAACTAATTTATTTAATTTCAAGTTTAATTATTTTAACACTAAGCTTAATTATTTTAATAATTAATTAGTTTCGCGGTTAAATCGTTGGATTAGACTCTAATTGACTCGGAATGACATTGACTGGTCAACTAAATTATTTTGGGTCGTTACAGGTATTAAGACCAAAAAAAAAACTTTCCTCGTGTCTCATTTTATGTAAAGTTAAATAGATTTTTGTCACTTAATAAAAAAACTCGAAAGATTTTAAAATCATTATTAATTTATTTATTACGTGAGCAGATCAATTGTTAGCTTGTTTATCTTTTGAAACCGTGAAGGATATTTTGTGTAATTAAATTTGTTATCTATTTGTTATTCTTTTTTGTATTAATAAGCTCATCTAATCACCTAAATTTATTAAAAATTTGACAACTCGAAAAACCTGAGAAATCCGAAGAACCCGAGAAACTTACACGGGCCATGCGTGGGTAGACTCCTTCTAGGTTTTCTGGGTTCTATGAGCATTCTGGGCACATAGAGGTATAGTATGGGCATGGCATGTCCAAAGCCTCTAACCCGCCCAACTCGCTCGAGTCCCACCTCTAACTTTAGTCGTTTTGTTAATTGAATTTGTGTTAGGTTTGATACACGACTTGAATTTAAACTAATAAATATCTTAATGGTATCAGAGCTAGGATGTCTTTGCCTCGAGGGGTGAGATTGTAATGTCCCACATCACCTAGGGAGGACGTTGGTGTTCGGTCCTTAAAGTCCACGTGGACCCTTATTTATGCCGAGGCCTTTTGGGAGAGTCATCGGGCTTGGGCCTAGGCTCTCACCAAGAATAAAATTTTGTACCGTGTGTGTGTGTTTGAGGTGGTCAAAGCAGAGACAATATTAGAGTGTGGGGCGTGACAATTGAATTCTAGAAATTCAATGGCAAAGAATTGAATTTATAAATTCGAAAACGAATGCCTTCTACTCAAGAAAGGAAGAAGGAGATTACACCCCACTCACTCTCATTAAATTCTCTCTTTTACAAGCTAATGCCATCTTATTTTTTATTATAAGCCCAAACTTTTACAAACTTTTAAAACTTAAAATAGGGGTGAAGTGCTTCTAGAGTAGGGTACATTCACAATTACCCTTTTGTCAGTGGCTCAATTTGCCAACTTATGCATGTGGGGTTGTAATAGTACAGATAGAAATATCTCAATAAAAAAAGCTCTATGTTATTAGGTGGCTAGTAAATGGCTAAGGGGGGATAAGTTGTTGGTCAAGAAAAGTCAAATAACATTGACTTAAAGAAAATAGAGTTTTCTAAGGGGTGACTAGTAATAACCAAAACTAATTTCGAAATCCTCTACCTAATAGTTAACTCCTAACCTTGTTGATTCCAACACTCCAAGCACCTTAAACCCTTATCAGCTCCCTTAGGGCAATTCTAATGGGATCCCGAGGATTAAGGCAAGTCTAGCTGGATCCCTACGTGCACCATCAAATCCATCCAACTTTCCATTAGTAGGTGGATCCTTAAAGGAGCGGAGGAAAGAACGTTGCACGATGAAAATATCATCGCTAATCTAAAAATTTATGCTTTAGCAATGGACTGGTCATCTTTCCATCGTTAGATCAAACCCTCTCTAAATTCCATCCCAAACTTCTCACTATTCAGCTTCTATCCCTAAATCCATATATCCAATGTTTAAAGGATTGGATTTAGGGATTCCTACAAGACTTTTCCTTGGCCATTTTCATCAATTTCTTTGAACCCCTCAACTTATTCAGTAGCCATTTACTAGCTACCTAAAAATACCCACCAATTAAAAATCTATTATACTTATATAAGGGGCTTGCCCCTTCAACAGTGTCGGCTCAGCTGAGCAACATGAAGTTGCGTAAAAGTTAGAAAAAGAAATAGAGAGAGAAAAATGAGAGTCGGGTTTCAAGGCTGGTATCGTCATCATTGTGGTTCAATTGAGCAGTAATGTCGCGCGTCCGTCTATTTTTTTGCCCCTTCTCCTTTCGCTCCACTCTCTTGCAGATTTCACCCCACCAGTTTTTTATATTTTGTACCTATTTTATTCCTACACTCTGCATACACTCAGTAATGGTGCCAGCTCAGAGACGATCCACGTGTGATTTTTGTAATGATAATTTCCTCAACATGTAAGTCCCAACATTCAGATCATCTTTAATATATTTCGATAATAATTACCCTCGGCTTACACCTTATGGTGGGTTGTACATGGAGTTGATCCGAGGGTTAATTTTTTTGTGTCGATGGTCTCCTCATCATTTAGATAACATCAACTCATTGGTTTTAAGTAGGCCTACCCAATATCCACTTTATTCTTCAACTCTACTTACAGTCTTACACCTGTCATTGGACCCATGTAAAGATGATATAAGGGTTTAATTTTAGTGGTGATGTTCTCATCGTCACTTCCACTTTACTTAATTAAGTCTTACACCTGTCATTGGGCCCATGTAAAGATGATCTAAGGGTTTAATTTTAGTGGTGATATTCTCATAGTTATCTATCATATTATCTATCTTATTATTAAAAGGGAAGCGACCCTAGAGGTAGTTATGAGACTGAAATTATCACTTCCCTATTTTACCCAGTGTTTTAAAAATCAGGCCAGAGATTGATCCGGACAAGGTATCGGGTTAGGTCAAACATATTCAACCACGCAGTGGGTCAACCGGATTAACCCAGGTATATAGGCCTAAATTGTACACAACATATAGTACATATACTACGTACAAGTTCTGTATATTACATACAATTTTATCATAGTAGAATCAATAGTGTACCAAATATATAATTGAAAACCAATTTCTGATCTACTCTTGAATTTGGTGATGAATGTATGTACCAAGTTGAATCATCGAAATATATAGAAAGAAAAAGAGAGAAGTTAACCGAAAAAAAAGAAAAAAAATTGATCAAATAAACAATAAAATAGTTTAAGAAGAAACCCTTGTTTTCACGTTTTTAAAGGGAAATGGAACTTGGTTTTTTTAGACATTCAACTGTTGAAGAATTGATTAATGATTGATCCTTGAAAAAGAAACCCTTGTTTTCACGTTTTTATATTTTTGGTCTTTTAAGTTATTTTTATTTTCTTTTTAGTTGTTTGAAAATAAAGGAAAATTAAAAGTTTTGTTCTTTAATTAGACAAGCTTTGTGTACATGCGTTATATGTGTTTTTCCGTTGAGCTTGTTTTTTAATTATAGTTATTGTTTATTAATGTGTCATGCTGCTAATTAATATTATAGTGGAGTTATTTAATGCTAGAGTTTTATTTAGTACTAACTATGCCCTTTATTTGATAAATAATTTACACCTTTATATATACAATTTGCTAATAGAAAAACACACATAAGGGTATTTTAAAAAAATTTGGCAAAATAAGCTTTATTCAAGTATTTGCATTATATATAGAAGTATAGATATAGATATAGATACAGAAGTATAGATACACAAGCTTTCAACTGTTTTTCTCTTCAAAACGTTGAAATCTTCACATATTCTTGGAAGTCTATAATTTTAATTAGCTTTTACAACAACAATAAAAATAAATTGAGAAGTCAAAATTGACCCATTTAAAACCCGACTAGGTCGGTGGTTGAATCGACCGGGTTGCAAAAAAAACACCAGTTTTTAAAAAATATCCCGAGTCGATATCAACTCAACACAAAATTTTCACTGGTTCACTTGTTCATTGGTTGCATCGACCGGTTCGGTCCGATCTTTAAAACATTGATTTTACCTTTACTTAAAAAAAGAAAAGCGTCAAAAAGATTTGCATCTAAGGCCCTGCTTAGTACACCGTGAATATTCACAAATGGAAAAATTCACGATTTATCATGTGTTTGTAGATGATTGACGAAGGTATCTAATAACAAATATTTGGTGGTATTTGTAATATGCTTACAAAATAAACAATCTAAAATTTTTTATTTATTTATTTTTTAATTAGCACCTATAAGAATAGTGAATTTTCGCATTTGCGAATATTGACAGTGTACGAAGCAGGGCCTGAGGGTATCATTAGGCAATAGTAGTAGTGGTGGGTTTGTGGGCGGGTAGTAAAGATAGAAGGATTTTGCTATTTGAACTCCAAGATTTGGCGTTACAATTGTAACATCGGACTGTGGGGCCCACATGATTACACTTCAAGAGCTGAAACTTTGTGAGGTTGTTCTCCTCACCATTTACATTATCCAAAAAAAAAATCACCAGCTTATTCTAAGACTTCTAACTCCATCAAAAGTTTGACTCTTTTCCTCATCGTTCATTTCCTCACCGTTGATTTTTAGTTAAGATGATATATGTAGTGAAGAGAACAACCTGTTACACCATATCTTGGTGATAAGTCAGCTATCTCAAAAAGTAAGTTGCGGGTGTCTGGGGGCGGTAATTTCGAGTAAACACCGTATCAGTGGGGTTGCCCTTAAAAGCACCTTACCTTTTCCCTAATAGAAATGATCTCTTCGATCGTGGAGCAAACAGCACCACAACAACACACACATCATTTCATTCAACAAAACCCCCAATACACACAAAATTGTATTATCATTTGACAAGCGATTACTTGCAGAAAGCGAACCAACGAAAGGAGCTCACTGTGAATCCTCGTTACCTACTCTTATCTCTTAAAGATGGCGCCTCTAGCGTTGTCTGCTTCGGCAACACTAACCCCCTTTAGAAGTGAGTCCCGTTCTCTCTCTCTCTCTCTCTCTCTAAATCTCTCAGATTCTATAATCTGAATTATATGTAATGAATTGTGTAAGCAATGATCATCTCTAACAATCTTTTTTTAATTTCATTTTACCCATTTCAGATGGGGCAAATCAATGGTGCAAACTATTCACAGTTTCTACTTCAAGAAGAAATTCGATCAAATTATCATCCTTCTTCAGAAGATCTTCGAGTAGAAAATTCTGTTCTTATGCATCATCGGGCACAACTGGGAGGAAAGGAGTTATTGTGCAGACATCCGACGGAGAAACAGCTCTTCCATCTTATTCATGGCCAGATAAGCAGGTTCGGCTATTTTAAATTTTTGGATTCTCAAGCTTTCATTTATTTCTGAAAATGTCTTTCGGCAGAATCACCACTCTTTACAAAATTCGTCTGAAGCAATGTATCAAAATATGTTATATTAAGAAGTAAGAGAAAGAAAAGACTTCTATTGATTGCTAAATGCAATGTACAATTCGAGGGATGACCCTATGTCATGGACTAGCACTTGATCACTTTTGCTAAGCGCCCGGGCGGCACTTGAACTAGTCACCCCTTGCTAGTCAAGTCAGTTTAACCCCAGTGAGATGTTTAGTGTACTCACTGGCTAACTAAGCAATCAAGATGCTACTCAAGCACACTAAAGAGAATAGAGAACCCTTGGAGAGAATTTGGAACTTCTTATTGCTCTGAACTCCTCATTCTTGATTGTTGGTTACAAATGAATGGGACTCCCCTGTTTATAGTCTTGAGGGGATCCAATGAATGACTATGATTACATATAAGTGGCAGCAATCTAATGGTGGAGAAGAGTTTCTGGAACTCTCCACACAAATATGTACCTATCGACACTACACGATGATTCTACATCCTTGTGGAAAATCAACAATCGTCTTGGAAATATCTAGGGAAGTACGGAAATATCCAAGGGGCTTGGGCTTGGGCCTCTCTACAGGTCCATAACTATAAGTCTATATCCAAGAGCCCAAAGTCCATACGAAAGCCTCAAATGGGAAGGAAAATGCACACAAGGTGTTCTCTCTGTGACACCTAGCTATCCTGTCCTTAAGGTTTATTCACCTTGAAAAGTGAGTGAAAAGAAAAGAATGGAGAAAAGAGAGTAAGAAAGTAGAATAGAGTTTTTGTTTCTGTGTCTCCAAACTTGACGAGGATTAAATGGTAAAAGAATGAGAGGTCCAAGGCTACAAAGAGGTGAAATAAGCATTAGCTGTCAATTACATTGTTTGATCCATAGCTGATAGTTTGTTTGTTTTGTTTTTGATTTGTATAGATACTAGAACTAAGACGTAACAACTCTGACACTGGCTAAGTCTTACTTGCTAAGTTCTTAGTACACACCCATGTTTGGCTTGAACATTTTCATTCGTAGGTGAACCTAAACATGTGGCCCTTTTGATTTTTTGAAACATCGTGGCCCTTTTAATAATTCTTGGGAGTTCTGAGATTACAACAACATTTGACAAGTTGCATTTCCTAATTTTGGTGTTCACCAGATGTGATCTCATCTAATAAAGGCGTTGTCAATTTACCCATCTAACTGATCAAGAAAAAAGACCCGTTCTCTAAATTCCATGGTACGTTGTGTGTCTTTTAAATAAAATAAGATCCTTGTAGAGACCAGAACTTCTTGTCTTGCTAAATGACACAATTAATGTTGGATGTGAGTAGAGTATAACATGGAAAAATTACCACTTTGTTGACATAAATTTCTGCTGCGAAATGCGTTATTGTTCTCTTTGTTTATATTCATGCATTTATATGACACCGTTGGCTTAAATTGCTTTGATGTCACACGTTTTCTTAAATGAGCACTTGTGTTACCTTGTTATTGCTTCTATATTTTGTGTAGCCATGCTCATGAAGAATGTTGTATTTGGCAATATATATATTGTTCACAGAAGCCAAGGGTGTGCATATTAGGTGGTGGATTTGGAGGTCTATATACTGCTCTAAGACTAGAGTCACTTGTGTGGCCCAATGACAAGAAACCTCAGGTAAATTATGACTTAGTGCCAAAATTTGAATTTCTTTTTGGACCTATTGCATTGTCCTACAAGGAGGGTGCTTCTTTCTGGTTTCTGCTATAGAATTCCTAGGCATGATGTGAATTTTAGATTTCCTTGAAACCCCCCTATTTAAATAGCCAAAATTCTCAAAGCTTCGTAGGTTACACGTATTTTTCAGTAAAGAAGTATAAAATACGTTCTCAGAAAATGTTTAATTTGGTTAAAAAAAATACATCCATAACAAGAAACATATAAGAACCTACATCTAATTCCATTCTCCTATTTTTCTCTATAGAATAACACATGGAGCAAATTCTTCATCTTCAAGAAACCATCTGAAGGATGACCCATATCTTTGTTGCTGCTTCCATCCACATTTAGTAACCTTGTTGCTCCATTTACAATGAAGACTTCTCCCATAAGCCTATTCTAGTTCTTCACTTCTTCTTACGGAAAAAGACTATCAATTTCTCTATTATAACCAAGTACTTTTAGAGATTGGAAAGAAGTTTGGTGTTTTTTCGTTGGGCTATCTCCACTTTTGTCACTGTTAGATATATTTATTAGAGTGAGTTCCTTGCACTTGTATGGAGCCTAGTACTTATTGACCAGTTAGTGATCTTTGCAAAGAAAGTCTTTGGAGTTGATGCAAATCTGCTTTATTCTCATTAGCTGTAGAATGTTCTCTTACAATGAGTTACATACTTTTTTTAAGCGAAGGAGATGAATCAAAATCAACATGCATCACTGTGAATCCCAACTACATTGGTACCCATAGTAGCGTTCATCACAATGAGTTACATACAAATGCTAATAAAAGAGAAATAAGGAAAATACCAAACGTATCCCTGATAAATACAATACGTACAAACAATAAATCTAGCAGTTAAAAAAAAGTCATCTGAGGGAGTAATGCATATGGTAACCACATTGGATCATCAGTTGTGAAACAAATGTCTTTTTTTGTCAGCCGAGTTCAACGTTTTCAACACATTAAACCGTACTCCTTAGGCTCTCATGGAGATGAGTTGAAGGATGACTTCTGGTTAGTATGATATCTTCACAATTGAGACATTACTCACAAAATTATGCTATTTTGGAACTTCTAATCCTATGAAAAACTTATTTCGAACCAGTCTATTAAAGTGTTTCGGTGGCTTTTGCCTCTAGGCTCGCATCAGGCGCTGGAGTTTGGTTTCCCACCCTGTACCTTTCAACAAGAGTGTAAAAGCCTGTGAAGAATGCAATACCTTTTCCAATTCCTTGTGTAAAAAAGAGTGAAGTTTACATGCATATGTTGGTGGTGGCAGGTTCTAATAGTTTAAAGTGATTAATTATATATTCATTCCCTCAGAATCTTTGGTAAACAATTACTTATTTTACGTCACTTAACATCAACAGAACATATCTTTTTCTGTAAGAAGTTGATTAAAAGTTAAGAAGCTGAGTAGGCAGGTCGGTCCAAAGCAGAGAGGAACCAAAAAAGGATTGAATTGAAAATCTGTTCGGAAGATACCCATTTTACTGGAGAGACAGATGAGATATACCAAACGAGCGTTAAATACCTTGAGGCTCACATTTAGGCCATTCAAGTGCTTCGTGTTACGTCTACACATTTGAAAACACTACAATTTAACTAAGAAATGAATGGGGAGTGTTTCCTAACTTTTAGTCCAGTTTTATTAGGATTAGAAGTTTTAGATGGGTTGCTGTTATGTTAAGGTGATCTCCATGGTAAGGTCTCCTAAGGTGACTATTCTTACCAAAAACTTAGCTTCCATCCTCTCCATTTGGGCCTGCAAGCTTTTGTCCAAGATGAAATAAAATGATTGTGTCAGCGGATCTCAACCCATATATGTGTGTTAGTTTCTTGTTTCTCAATATTCGTACGATTTTTTGAAGTCCTACCACATCTGGGTTGAAGACCATGCACATTCCTCTCGTTGATCAGGTAAACTTTGTGTGGTGGAATGTTTTGACCCTTACAAGTAATTAGACCAACCAAAACGACATTTAAGAGGCTAAGAACCCAATTTCATAGTCAATTATTTATTATTTTTGATGCCTCGTATTGCATGCCATATCGCTATAAATTGCACATGCCAACTGTTAGAAGATTAAATCGTGTGAACAATAATTATGAATAGTGACTGTGAACAGTGTTTTGTGTACTACTCATGCATAGTGTACTTTAGTGTACTATGCCTGAATAGTGTACTTTAGTGTACTACTTTAGTGTACTTTAGTTTGTGATAGTACACTTAATAAATATATATAAGGGGTAGAGATGCTACACATTTAGTAACTCTCTACCCCCTCATTCTCTTCATCTTTTCTTCTTCTTCTACCTTTTCTCTTTCAACTCCAACATCTGCCAAAATAGGGGTTCAGTGCGACCCTTCCGTGGCACCCCTAGGCAGCTTCCGAGTTCCCACAGAATCGTGCAAAATTAAGATTCTGACTCGGCAGGGTTCAACAAGGGTTAAGACTAAATAAAGTTCTCTCCAATTTTAACCATAAGCATATACATCAAGCAATTTCTAACTAATTCCTATTCACAACCAAGATAGATAATGATAACTTGACGATCATGCATGGTATATTATCATACATCTAGTAGTATAAAGTGCATAAAAGTATTTAACAAGAAATGGCACAATACACAAGATTTATGGTGGTTCGGCGAAACGCCTACATCCACTCATTGGAATTCAAATCACCCTTGAGTTATTCCCGAATCCATTAAAGTCAAATGGTTTATAAGGTTTACCAAAAACCTTTAATCACAATACAAGCCCTCTATTTGACTAAATTTTTTTCCTGTATTTTGATGTTGAAACCTAATCGTGTGTGGAGTTTTCCCCTACTAATTTCTATGATATGCCAAATTGCTAACCATGGAGGAATATGATTTTATCTACTGATAAACCATCACGCCATTCTTTGATTTCGTCTTGTTATGCATATCCTCTTATTTATGACTTAATTGCGAGAAAGAGTGGAACCTTTTAATCGGAAAAATCCTGTTAGCCTCTGTAATTTGTTCAAGATTTACTTGGTTTTATATTTGCTCCGTTTTACTAGGGAGGTGTTAACATTATTCGGATTTGTTTTAGGTACCATGGTGTGATTTATTCCTTATTCTGATCATTTTACTGGTTGCCACTTTCAGTGAGTTCGTAACATGTAAAGGCACACCTGTATGGTGATAGATTTTGCTTCTTGTTAAAATTCTTACTTTCTTAGTTATTTAGCTTTCCATGAACTGACTTCTTCATTTAGTATTTGTGCTACTTGCCGTCATCTTATTTATGGAAAAAAATTTATGTATTGGTTCATTGATAAATGTTATTGGAAGAATGGGTCCAGGTGCTTCTTATAGATCAGTCGGATCGTTTTGTATTTAAGCCAATGCTGTATGAGCTTCTATCCGGAGGTATGATGTTTTAAGCTGATGCTGTACCTTTATTGCCTTGTATGGTTATCTGTTTGTATGCCTTTGTATATAATTCTTGACCTGATTCAAATATCCTGTTGTCTTTTTATCTCCAGAAGTAGATACATGGGAAATAGCTCCTCGTTTCTCTGATTTACTAGCAAACACTAGCGTGCAGTTTTTTCAGGACAGAGTCAAACTTTTACACCCATCTGATCAATTGGGAATGAACAGCTCTACAGCATCTAGTTCTGGTGGAATAGTGCATCTTGAAAGTGGTCTTCTTATTGAATATGACTGGTAATCTTTTTTACATTCTACCTAGTACCTACAAAATTCTCCCTTATAACTAGGTATCTTTTGTAACTGATATTCAAGTAAATTTTTTTTTTCTTTTTTGTCGGATAGACAAGGTATCAGAAAATGTAACGGTCTTAAATAGAACAGACTGCTGCCTCTGATGTCTACTCATGATTTCTAGACCAATTTACATAATTACGAACGAGAGCTTTCAAAAGCAATCATAAGATGGGTATTTGTTGCCATATCAACATCTCAATATTTTGCATTTATGTTCCCTGTGGTTTCTATTCTGCTTTAAATGCTCTGGCTCATTTTACATCTTTCCACTTGGGCAGCCAGGTTGGTTCTTGCATTGGGAGCTGAATCAAAACTTGATGTTGTACCTGGTGCTATGGAGTATGCATTGCCTTTCTCCACACTGGAGGATGCATGCGTAAGGACCTTGAAGAACTACAGTTCTTTATTCACTTGCACTCCCATAATTCTTTTGCATATGCATCTTATATTGAGATTCCAAATTATGTGGTTCATAATTTTTTCTTAAGACTTGATTACGGTTTGTAATTTGAAGGTCTTAAATTTTGGGCCCATGTGTAAGATTATGATTTTTCAGGATTGTTGCAAAAGCTTTGGGATTTCCATATATTGTCACAACTCAACTTCCTAACCTTAAATCTTTGGTGTCTGTTTTGTTTTGTTTTTCTTTTTTGTTTTTTTTTTTTCCTTTCCTTTTTTTCCCCTCCCTCTCATTTTGTGTTGTATCCTGTGTTCATCTTTGAAATCATTCTTAGACTTTTGGGACTTAAACTGGAAATGTTTGAAACAAGGCATTCAGTTTAAAAAAGTCTCCAATTCTTCTGGGGACAGGACAGCTCTTACTTATTTCGCATCTGTAATCTTCTGATCTCTTAGTCAAGATGGCTGGTAGAGCTGCGAACAGATGCAAGCAAATTCACCATGTTTTTTCTATTGTTGGAAAGGCGTGATGTCAATGACCATCTTGTAAATGAGAAGAGGTTATCTAAATCCTAGGAAGGGATATATAATATTTGCAAAATATTCCTTTGTAGTTATGCTATTTCAGATTCCACCCTGTTGGTACATTACTTGTAGAAATATAAGACGAACTTGAAATTTGAAGTGTTTTATTTGTTAATCTCTGCCCTGTTTGATTGTAAGTTTGATAATTTGGTTCTTTCTAGAAAGAACCATGCTCTGCTTATATTGTTTTGAATTTGTTTAGCAATTGACTTAACATGTTGAATATTCTTATGATGCAGAAGGTTGATAATAAATTAAAAACATTGGAACGTGAGAAATTTGGTAAAGATTCATCTCCAATACGTGTGGCTATCGTTGGGTGTGGTTACGCTGGAGTTGAGTTGGCAGCTACAGTATCAGAAAGACTGCAGAATAAAGGAATAGTTCAAGCAATTAATGTTGAAACCACGATCTGCCCAGCTGCCCCACCAGGAAATAGGGAAGCTGCACTAAAAGTAAGAAATCTAATTTAGTCAATTATGTACGCATAAGTACATGGGACAAGTAATTGGACAAAGAATCGTATCTATCATTTCACCTTTGAGACCGTAAACCTTTTTTGGCCCCATTCTACCTATGTTGTACTGTAATTTACCAAATAAGTGTACCCAAAACCATTTACAGTATACTGGTACTGGTACCAAAACATTGTATCAGATTATGTAAGAACATCTGCTTCCCTGTTCATGATCTCCGTTTTTCTTAGAGTTCCATCTTCGATGCTTGTCATGTTGCAAAAAATATACGTTAAATTATAATCCATGTTATTTTATGTAGACCAAAGCTCATATTTCACAATATGTTTGTGAGTCCCTCTAAAGTGAGATGTAGACCAATGCTCATGTTGTTCCAGGATTTGATTTTCTATTGGGAGGCCCTCTTAAAGTAAGATGTAGTGTTGTATGTTAAGTTGGAGGGTTGGCGATGACGGATAGTTTGCCATGTCGCCACTTGTACAGCATTATTACTTTAGTTTTATACTTTTCTGTATTCTTTGCCTTCGGGCCTTATTATAAATTTTGCTTATTCTCAAAAATGAAAAAGAAAAAATGTTTGATTCGATAGAACAAAAGAGGTAAAGAATCAAACTTTACAATCAAGAGGCTAACTAATTGCATATGGGTAGTGATTCAAGTTATTCATCTAAAGCTGCTCGATTTCAGGGGCTGATTTGAAGGCTACTAAGCTTTATATAGAGGGTAATTATCTTTCGGGACAAAAATTGGGGTTCAAGGACTGCAGTTGGGGTTTTAAGGGGCAGTAGATTTCGGGATTATTAGGTAATAGGTTAGCATTGAGTTTGGTTGGGATGTACACACAGTATGGGCAACGATTGATAATGCTATAAAAAGATCAAGAGCAATATCAGTAAAAGAGGAGGACGAAAAGTGATACTAACTGAAGTGTATAACTAGAGGTTTAAGGGAAGTAGAAAGAGGCAGAAACAAAAGTAGAGTTACTCCACTCCTACAGGAAGGGACTGTAGAAGAATGGATCAAGGAAATTTGTCATTTATCAAAGATAAGTTGTCCTTAGCTTTGACATTGTTGGGGTGTAGATACACTACTTATTGTTTCAAAGTTATAAATCATGTTATGTTGACCTTCTTTAATGGAAGGATGGTTTTGCAGATTTACTGCAATTGTTATGTTATTTACTATGTTGATAACAATAGATTTCTGTCTCTAACTTTTACTCACCTAAGCTACAAGCAAATATAATCTCTTATCTACATGCACACTACTTCAGTCACTCAAATTACTGGAATTTTTATTTTTTATGTTTAAATTTTATATGATACCTTTTCGTGTCACCAGGTTCTCTCATCCAGAAATGTTCAACTTTTCTTGGGCTATTTTGTCAGCTTCATAAGAAAAGCAGAAAACTTTGGAGCTTCAGAGGAACTATCAGATATTGATGGGGACAAGGACAATGCAGCCAAACAAGATCATGGAGAATTTATTCTGGAACTTAAACCTGCTGAAAGGGGATTAGAAAGTCAAATTCTGGAAGCAGATTTAGTACTATGGACAGTTGGGTCTAAACCTCTAGTTCCTCCGCTAGAACCTGGTAATCAGCCCCGCGCTTTTCCTGTTAATGGCAGGGGACAGGCAGAAACAGATGAAACTCTCCGTGTCAAAGGTCATCCCCGCATATTTGCAATTGGTGACTCTGCTGCGTTAAGGGACTCCTCTGGAAGACTTCTTCCGGCCACTGCACAGGTCTACTGGATTTGATTTCTTATCAGCTTCAATTTTGTGAATGACTTGGACATTTATGGGTTCAGAGAAGACATTTTTACTTCTAATTTGTTTAACTATTTTGTCACTCACTTTTCAATCCTCCTCAGGTTGCATTTCAGCAAGCAGACTTTGCTGGTTGGAATCTGTGGGCTGCAATTACAAACCGACCTTTGTTGCCATTTAGGTTCGGAACTCTTAAGCACATTACTCAGTAACATATTATGCATTTCTTTGTGTTTATTTAGAACTTATCTGGATGTTTTGATTTTCAACCATCTTTAGAGAGTTACATGTCTCATTTACGTCTGAAATTGTTAAAAAAATATTCAGCTTTAAAACTCCCAGAGTAGATTATTTGGATAGTCCGTTAAAACTGATAAAAAAGTTTAAAGAATCTAAAACATTAGAAACTTGTTACAAGTATACTAAGAGCAAAGTAATATAAGTATATAACCAGTCCTCAGGCAATCTGTAGATTCATTACAAAAGCAGGTTTTAGCGATGAAGAAAAGAGATACAGAAATCAATATCTTAGTTACACGCCTGATTATTCGACTAGCTTTTTCATGTTGAACATTTGTCTATAATTTAGTTGGAATATGGCATAGAATGATTCTTCTTTCCTTGATATGATGACAGTCAGACTGTGTCATCTAAAAAAAGGCTACTTCCAGGATTTAGAACTGAAAACTGCTTCTGCTTTAAAACATAAAGAAGAACAAAAACCACTTGTGTTAGTCGGCTGGGCTTAGAGGTATGTGCCTCCCAGATTCGTTCTTTAAAACATAGTTGGAGGGAAAAGTGTTTCACTGATGAATTGGTTTCTCCTAGAAACTCATGGGAAACATCTTTCCTGTTAGTGCTGGTGTTCTCTATTCGCCTTTAACTTGACATTTCCTACCCATTTACCTCTCTGTTTTTCTTGTGTTTCCCTTTTACTGAATAAGGTAGCATTCAGAGGTAGTTCTTCGTTTGCACTTCTTGAACCATTGCCCCTTCTCTTTTCTTCAGGGGATTGGGGTCTAAAGTAAGGAATAATATCCAAAAAGCGGCGTAGTTGAGGCGGTTTACTTCTAAGAGCCGAGGCTTATGCCTCAAGGCGGAACGAGGTTTAAGCCTCAAATTTTTTTTTTTTGAAAAAGGGGGAAAAAAAATAGAAAATCAATATAATTATTGAAAAATCAGCAATTCATAGATTATGCAATACATATCAAATCTCAACAATCAGAAGAATTATATAAGCTAAACACTCATATCATAGATTCATAATTCATAAATTCACTATCCAAGTATCCCACTTTGAATTTTCAAACAATAACACCAAACAAAAATGTAAAGATTAAAGCAATAAACAGAGAAACAAAACCAAAATATTAAAGGATGTTTTTAAAAGTGAAAAAGCAAGGTTTTGGCATCTTTTAAAACCAACACCTTTAATGTTATTTGACACAGTAATTTGCACCCCCTGGGATCAATTAACCTTTTGAATATTATTAACCAAAGAGATACGACTTTGTGCTATGGTTCTTAGTATGAATGAAAAATCCTCCAGGAATTCCAAGAATTGTGCACATTCCTTAAAGAACAAGATAACTTTGATTCCTTGTGTGTAGTTGATGTATTGCGATAAGAAACACATAGGAATTAGGAAGTGACAGAATCAAATTTGGAGTTAGTATTGAAGCCACAATCACAAAAAAAACAAGTTTAGGTAAAACTAGGTTTTTTTTAGCAAAACTCTTGAAATCTCGAAACATGGCGAAGTGTTTGGCTTAAAAATAAAAAGGAATTGTTGTTTTAGTAATTGAATGGTGTTAATAGGGATATTTTAGAGGAAAGACGTGTGAAAAAGCAAAAAAATTGAAAAATATTTTGTCCGAGTCCCTATTGTAGGGGTCTATTAACGAAATCCTGTGAGTCTTACGCCTCTCAATAGTTTGACCGTAGGCCTTACCCAAAGGCCTAAGCCTCTCAGAACCTGTGTAAGGTGAGGTGTACACCTTCCAGCCTCAAGGCACTCCTTTTAAAACACCTGTAAGGAAAAGAGTAGCTTCAGTCTTTCAGTTGTTGGTTTAAAAGTGTACTTTCTTCTTTAAGACCCTAACCAGGATTTAATAGTAAAAAGCATCAATAAGTAGGAAATAAAGACTTACACTTATCCCGAAAAAAAAAGAAAGGAAAAGGAAAAGAAAAAGAAACTACATAAACCATTTAATGAAGTGTCATACCCCCTAAGATGCACTTTTGGGATGTGCGCGCGTCTCTGCGTGTGTGCCAACTAACTGATCCCTCAAGATTGGTGCATCCAGGTGTTTGTAAACATATAACGCAACCATGTGAACATGAAACCCTACTTTACATGCAACTTATCCGATCCGCAACATTTGATGCATACATTGGAGTATGTATAAGTTTTTAGCTGATTTGTTTATCCAGATAAAGCATTCAGGTGAAAATGACTTGGCTTTAGATTCTGTGATTCTTTGTTTCCATGGTTTACCTTGTGTTTGGGATGTTCAATATCCGTCTGTCTGTCGTCAGGAGTCGTATGCTGTCACTCTCTCAAAAGAAGTAATCCTGCCTTTTGGCTGCATTTTAAACCAATGCGATTAGTACATAACTTGCTTAATTTGATTGTTTGGATGCCAGGTTTCAAAATCTAGGCGAGATGATGACTCTTGGAAAGAATGATGCTGCACTTTCACCCAGTTTCATTGAGGGGCTAACCTTGGAGGGTCCCATCGGTCATACGGGTAAATTTACCTCTCTCTCTCTCTCTCTCTCTCTCTCTCTCTCTCTCTCTCATACACACTCACATTACCCTGTGATAATCTTATCTCCTAAACGTGTTTTGTTTCCCATTGCAGCAAGGAAGATAGCATACTTGATCAGATTACCCACAGATGAACATCGCGTCAAAGTGGGAATCAGTTGGCTAGCTAAGTCTGCTATAGATTCCATTGCATCATTTCAGAGCACCCTAACAAAAGCTTTGTCAGGCTCTTCTTAGTCCATTCTCAATGAACAGAGGGAGAGGTGACTCCCAATTCCTTACTGTGTACAGAAGATTGCAGTTGATATATCACTCTCAATTATTCGAAGTAAAAAAATCTACTCCAATCCAGTTAAATATTCTTTTTCTTTAATAGCTTTCTGAATCTCATGCTCCTCTTGTTTTTATTCCTTTTCTTCCGCTTGCGTTTCGTGTTGTTTGTGTTTTATAGGAAGAATTTTTTTTTTGTTTTAAATATCGGTTAGGAAGGTTGTTTCCCTTTATATATTGCTAAATCACTTCATTTGGAACTTCATAGGGTACGTTTGGTAGGGTGGAAATTGAACTGGGGAGAAAATTTTAATCCAGCTCAACTTATAATGAGTTCAAATGGAAATTTCCAACACCAAATTTTGGTGTTTGGTTATACTTGGGAAAATTCTTTTAAGAAATGGGAGAGATGGGATGATGAAGAAGAAAGAGACAAAATAGCTCATCACTTGTCTACCTAGCTGTTTTGGACCGCCGGCTAAATTCATGAAAGCCAACTTTCTTCTAGTTTTAATGAGTAGTAGTAGGGTTTGAGTCGTTTGACAGAGCACTTTCTCATCGATCGGATGGGATGCGGGCTCCAATTCGCAGAGGTCTAAAGTAAACCTCTCCGAGCTATGAAGATAGTAAGAAGGAACCCCTACATAGGATCTTTGGATTTAGGGATGGAGTTTGAATGGTGGGAAAGAGGAGGAGAATCCCTTAAAACGAGTTAAGGTGAGGAGTGGCGACAGTCAGACCATCTCTGCGATGGTCAATCCATTGCCACACCCAATTTTTATGGTCAATCCATAGCCACATGTACTTGTTCATTGCCGAATCTTTTTAATGGTGTAGGGATCCCACTAGAGACTCTTCCGTCCCTTAAATGGGATTTAGGGATCTCACTTTTCACCCGCAATGGGCGTGTGAAAAGCATAGAGAAACTCCTACGAAGCAACAAAGGGCACCAACAACAGGAGCAAGAAAATGCACCCGAACGGACGCAAAATTTTGTTTAACCATGCCTTCGGCATGACAATTATTGTCCCGTTTAAGGGGACAACTAAGATTTATCTTTCAAGTTGTAGACCACTTTGTTTTATAATAGAGATATCGAATTACATGGGTCAAACCTCACCAAAATACCACAGCCAAGAAAATTAGAACCCAAGATCTCCAAAGTCATAAGAGAAATGCAAACCAACGGGCAAGCCGTGATTTGTTTGTACATGTTAAATTCTTTTACTGCGAAAGTGATAAACTTAAACCTTTTGTTTCTCAAAAAAAGAAAAGAAAAAAAACTAAAACATTTTGTTTGGAAAAAAAAAAGAAACTTAAATCTTTCCTTATCAATTACTAAGGGTAAAATAGGCGATAATCTCCAAAGTTCAACCTCATAAGTCATAAACGTCTCTAAAGTCCTTCACTTTTAATAATAGAATGGGCCCTCCTAATGCACGTTTGAGTGGTTAAAAAAAGCAAAATTATCTTTAGTAACTACTTTATACAGGTTAAAAATCAATAATAACTAGTTGTATAATATATTATTGTGGCTGCCCACATCTAGTAGGCAGCTGCCTATATGGGCAGCAGCCCACATGGGCTGCCTCATATTATATTATGGCAGCCCATGTGTACTTTTCATCCCTTACTCCTATAAATACCCCCCCATTTGTAACCATTTGAATACAAGTGAAAATCAAGTTGATTATGAGATATTAAGAGTGAATCTTTCCTTTACATGATATATATATTTACATACTAGTATTACACCATTTGGTTTCCTTAAATTGTGTAGTTTTATAACATTGTAAAGTTTTTTCATGTTTTTCATTTTTTTAGTAAGGATAAAATAGAGAAGTGAAAATTTCTAGCCTCAACTACCTGTAGGGCCTCAGGCCTCTCTTGAAAGAAACTCTACAACCCACCTTTGCAACAATCTCCCGTCTCCCGTGTTTGAAATGTACAGAACAGTAAATAAATCCTACAAATTCCTAAAACTTGGCCAAACTGTCATTTATTCACATCAAAAAAGAAAAACGAGTGATGAAACCCATATTTTGACTATCAGTCTCAGCCTGTGAAAACCAGTTACTTCATAAACCACCCTGTTATAACATGTCTCATCTGATTTTTGCAGAATCATTCTCGAGGTAAAAGATAAACAGAAGGCAACTCATAAAAATGATCTTCAACCTTTAGATCAGCAAAGTAAAACAAATGGAAGCCAATGCTCACCAGCTTCAATGTAGAATGGCCATCGAATTATACATCATCCTTGGCTCTTCTAATGAAGCAGCCTCTTCAATAACAACTGTTCCAAGTCGAAGCATCAATCTCTCCTAGTTGTTACTGTTGTAGTTCCATCTGCATTTATCTACACAGCCAGGACTCTGATTCTTTGACATGGAAAGAATGATTCATTGTTGGATTTTGGCAGAATTTCAACTAGTTGGGACTCTTGTTACTTAGAGGGGTCTGTCTCGCAAGAAACGGGACATCCACAACTGTGGCCACGACTTCAGCAACATTCACCTGGTCTCCGGCTGAAGCAGCTTGTCTCTTGATATATCCAAGGCCAAAATGCTCTGATTCTTTTCTTCCAGTTGTGTAGCTTGTGAGCTTCCCCACCTGTTTAGAATCCAAGTCAGTATTTTATATTTCTAAGTCAAATAGAAATTCAGATGGGAAAAAATCTCTTAGGCTGAGTTTCAAATTGACTCGAGCAACAATTTAATTTAGGAACAACTTCACCAAATTCACCAGAGATACTCGAAAACTTAGTTGAGTAATTTTATTTAAGCAACAACAATACAAGTTGACTTGATTTAATTGACTCTTACCAAGTTTATGTTTTGGCAAAACAACTCTAGTTTCAACTTCACACAAATGGGAAATCATTTAGTTTTGTAAATACAAGTCTTGTTATCACAATGCATTGAATTCTAATGTTTACTTCCTTTGTCAGGCAATGCAAAACAAGTTGTTCTTGGGTTCTCCAACTCTCCTAACTAAATTTTGAGAAAAAACACCGGTTAAAAAAGATGTTCGGTACCTTTCTTCCATCTACTGTAATGACGCTGCCTGGTTTTGTTGGGGCAGATAAATGAAGTCCCCACAATCTCTGCTTGACACCATCATATGTGACGAGTCTAGATATGGTCTCTTGCCCTTTATAACATCCTGAAAAGAGCTCTCCATTTAGTGGAATTGGTAGGGAAAAGTGTTTATCTGGCTATGCAATACATTCCTGGCATGGGATGATGATATACCTACCTTTGTTTAGAGAAACTGCATTCCAGAGCCCAGCCTCAAGGACATTGAATTCATTAGTAAGCTCCTTTTCTGGAGCTGGCCTACCTGGTACCAGACAAGTCTATATAAGATATCTCTCAGCAGGAAAAGATATGGAAGTGACTACTGAAATAAAAAAAAATACACGTCACAAAAGCATGGTTAAGTGAAAAAGTTAACATGAATGGAATTTGTTGATCAATTTTTTGTTCTCCCAACTAATTTAACTAAAGCAGAATTTTGCATAATACATTTGTGAGTATTTGTGTCCTCATCATCAACAAGGTGAACATTTTTATTATATGAACCATAAAAGAGAACATCCAACAAAAGAGGAGAGCAGGCGGCAAAAGATATCAGAGGTGTATCAATCCAGAAAAAAAATGTGTCTAGCAGATGGAAAAATATTTTTGTACCTAAAGGATTTCCTAGCATCCTCTTGGACATTGACTGTTAAATTTGAAGCATTACATTCTTCAACTTCCTATGAAAGAAGAAGATGGTAACTTTAATTTGCAATGTAATATGTCCTCTTACGCCATTCCATCTTAATTGTAATATCCATTTTAAAGACTGAAAAAAAACCCAGTAAAAAGATGTTACTTGTGGCATGCAACTGCATAAAAAAAAATACCAGTTTCAAATATCTTATAATCCGTCTAAGTTATCATAGAAGTGTTAAAATTCTGCCTTATCTATGTTGTGTTCAATCTCTTCAATAGTTGCACCATAGATTGAAGCTAAACACTGAAGCGAAACCCTTAGAAAGACTATTCTAATAACTTGGATTTCTCTAACAATTGTCCATGGATCCATATGTCTTGTACATTGAACTCAGAGTGGTTAGTCTCCCAGCAATCGGCATTTAGCTGATCTCTGTATCTCTTACACTTCTGTATCTGTTCTACATGCTATACAATCAATTTCTCTTGCGCATATCATCCCATGCAAGTCATTTGCTACTGAACCTCACCCATCACAATCATTAGTCTAATATCCTACTATCAATTAGGAAATTAGATTGGTGAAATTTTTATTTATTTGATAAACGAAAGTTACTTGCTCTACATGGCTCATGGTATGAAAGCACAATATTTCAAGCTAGGAGGCAGCATCAAATTAACTAACCAACGAAACAATTGTTGAAGGTATAAAGGATGCAGTACGACGTATTGGAATAGTCAAAAAGAACTTTGCTTTAAAAACAAAGTACAGACACTTAAACATCTCATGTAGTGCTATCATTACGAGGCTCAGAACCTTGAAAAATTCGTAACCGTTCCCATCCATTAGCTCCTATGGGGATAGCACCAAGCCTTAGAAGAGTTTTCCAGACTGATCCAGCAGCAGCTGGGGAGGATAACAAAGAAAAGCCTTCTTCAGAGATAAGGTTGCCAACACCTACAGTTATTGGCATGCCATTTACCTGTAAATGAATAAGGCTAACTATAATTATGCCAGAGTATATACAAAAAGATGGATAATTACGCAATTATATTCTTCCCTTGGTTTTTCATTTTCTGACATAAACTATACACAACACAGGGAAGGTCAATACACACGATAGTAAATTGCTAGCTTAAACAGAGTAATAGCTAACATTATAACCAATGGAAACAAGGAAGAAAATTGAATATTAAGGTCCATTCAAACACTAAACTAAACTACCTTTCAGAAAATAACTAGATAAACCAAAACAATTTTCAAGTTAAGATATGACCACGAAGTGGGGATATAAAAACATTAGAGAAGTTAAAAGTTATAGTTCGGGAGTAAAAGAAATGCTTAGAAATTTAAGCAGAGTGAGAATGAAAATTATAAAACAAAGGAAAGGAAGAAAATTGGGAGGGAAACTAGATTCTACATAGAAAACCATATCATCTGAAGTGATGGCTAATCTTACTTTTCCTATTGAAAGGAATGTTTGGATCGCGCGTATTTCAGGTGATCAAATGACATGCGCCATTTTGCAAAAAAGACGTGTTTGGGACACATTTTTTTTTCTTATGCATGCGCAAGCTAAATACTCAATCTTTAGTAAATGAAAACGCACCCTGAGTATTTTACACACCATGGCTGACCAAAATAGACATCTAAATCGAAATCTATTATGTTCTGTCCTTATGTAACGACCTTAATTACATTAGCTTACTTCTAGAACATTATGTCCTTTATTGCAATTTCACTCTTAATTGATATAAGTCTCTTATTTGGGAGGATGCAATAAAACAAATAATCCTCTCTTTGATAGGTTTTTGTCTTCTCTACTTGCTCAATGTATTTAGGGTTTCTTTTAACAGCCAGAAAGGCTAGTAGGCATGATCAAACCAATATGACAGCTGACCACCATGACTTTGAAGGGAAATTTTAGAGATGTATATTCAATACATTGTGTTAAGTGTTTATGAGATACATCACATCGTTTCTGGTACATCTCACCACAATCAATCACGTATCATTTAGGTTTAGATCAGAATCAAGACTATTGTATAACTTATATAGAAGCCATTTAGGTTAAACTAATGTATACCTATCTGTACATAAAGAAAAGTCAAATATTTTATTTTATCCAAGCATTTAATAAGTAGATTGTCCAATCAGAATGACAATCAATGAGGGCAACTTGGTGAAAAATATGGTAGTTCATTAAAAAGTTGAGGCTTACAGAATAATGTTTATGTGTGCCATATGGTTGTCCAATAAGATCTCCAAGATTTAAATCCTCCATTACCTTCAGTGCACACAATAGCCAAATTTCTTTGTTAATTCATACACATGAAGAACAAATCACAAAACGAAACAGAGGCTGGAAAATATGATAAGTTCATATGATGCTATACTTGGTTGCACTTGGGTCCAATGAGTGCGAAAAAACTCGTTTGCTTAGTGATGTCATGAATTTCCACCTTATCAGCAAAAAAAATGTACCTACAATCACCAATAAACCAATAGATGACCGCAAGGAATAGATTATATGCTGCATATTGTTCATACATATTAAATCAGATTTTATGTGTGTCATAAGCCTAGGAAGTCTTTTTATGCATTCACCTTTGGAGAGAAAAAACAAAAGGCCTTTTACAGGCCACATTACTTCCCTGCAATATTGGCATAATTAGGTAAGCGAAATCACCCACAAAAATGAGCTTTCAGCTTTCCAAACAAGCCAAACAAACATCATTCCCACAAAAAGAGGGGGACAAAAAGTACTATGGACAAAAAGATACAGCAGTATGTTGCAAATGCAGAAATACAAACCATCACCTCCCAATACGCAAGGAAAATTAAAGCAAGAAGTGGAGACAAAGAATGCATATATAATAGTATATTAACATTAAGATCAACAAGAGTGCGATCAACATACTTCGTGAGCATTTCTATTATGCTTCGGCAGGTTACTGGAGAGACTACCAAAGTTATCGCATTTTTCTGCAACGAGATGATATTTTTAGTAAAGATCCATAAAGAATTGGTAGCTATTTTTTGAAAAGCAGACAACATATCGCATGAATCAACTATCACGCATGTAGATTACCATAACCCATGAATGGGCAATGTCAATTGTTCGAGCTGTTGGTGTAACCAAAGCAGTGTCACAGCCCTGAAAATTTCCAACAATAAATTCTTATTGGTAAATGCTATATTAGCATGCCCAAGAAAAACAAAGGTGATATTCAACAAATTACCTGTCCTTCACGTAAACATTCAAAATTTGCTGTGCTTTGGTTGTGAAGAAACTGAACTCGGTCTTCTCCAGTGACTGCATGTCAATCAACCAAAAAATTTTCATAAAAAGTGAGTACATCAAGTTAAATAATTAAAATGCATCTCACGCTTGAACCTCTAAAGATTCACTAATAAGCAAAGTGGCAACGAAATAGAGAATATTCCCATATCTAGCATTCTATCTCCCTACACCATGTTGTTCCGAAGGTTCCGCCGCACGCTGGAGAAGTTCTAAGACTATCATTGGGTAATTCATTTTAGATCTTGTTTACAACAACCTCAAACATCCAAAAAGAAAGAAAAACGCACCAATTTATTGAGATTGCGTGGAACCACTGGAAGAGCTA
The DNA here is from genome assembly GCA_002174775.1 of Macleaya cordata. Classification (NCBI taxonomy): domain Eukaryota; kingdom Viridiplantae; phylum Streptophyta; class Magnoliopsida; order Ranunculales; family Papaveraceae; genus Macleaya; species Macleaya cordata. Next base: position 118,510 of record MVGT01002668.1, read on the forward strand.
AGCAAGATTTATCTCTTGGCTCGTTAACGAAGTTGAATATGATGCTATGGCATTGGCACCAAAGGATATGGATATGAATTTGTTTGCCTTTGCTGGTTCATTAATAGATTGTAATGTCTATGTTTTTCAACTAATCGCACATCCAGTTAAAACGAGATTTTAAGTTTTTAACCTTAGCTCCATCAAGTTTTTTATTTGATTTATACTTAAAAATTTAACAAAATACTAACAAAGTGATTTACTATAAGTTTATAATTAATTATAGAACAAGAAAACTTCAACTTTAGAATTATTTTTTGAAGAATAATTCCATTTCCAAACATCACGTACAATGCATGTACTGCCGGCTAATTATGATTTAATTATAACCAAAACATTGCATTACAATCTATATATTATACTATACTATATCGGAGCCTCTAACTTGCTTTCTCTCTCATCCATCTGTCAATATCTTCAATCAGAGGGTCACAGAAACATACATATCCACAAGGACCACAACTATGCGGAATTAATGTTACTAAAGTATATTTATTGAGGTTTTATGGGAGAATATTGAAGAGAACTATGTAAGAATGACGGGAATGTTAAAGATGGTACTATTATTAATGGAATTGGTTTTAGAATGAGTTGGGAGTTGGGAGAATTTAAGAGTGGGAGATTTTAGGTGATACTCTCATGCAATTAATTATGATTAATAGAAAATGAAGTGAAATTAATGGGATAAAAAATAACTCGGAATATAAAAAATAAAAGGAATCTCATGATTAAAGTTAAAATGCCCATGCTGAGCTACTCTAAGCCAGCCAGTAAACATATAGGAATGCGTCTTTCATGCTTCTCAAAGGTTTGTGATGCAAATACGTGCATGGATCCCACATCGTGTCTGACGTGTCTAAGAGGGAAGTCGTGATCAACCAGCCAATTTACTTCCAGTTATTTAGTAGTTCCTTTTCTTTAGGATTCTCTAATTAGTTGTTTCTAAATAAAACAGATTGCCTACTAGATTTAGATTAGGATTATTTGATTTTATTTAAACTTTCTATTTCTTTTTCTTGAATGCCAAGTCTTGTAGCCTAAAAATAAGGTTGCTCCCCTCCTTTGTAAGGAGTTTAATTTTAATAAAGATTTTTATTAGTTTGGGAGTTGAGAAAATAGTTTGGGATTTAATCTCTTCCATTCAAATTCACATCATGTTGTGTCGGAAACTTTGATATTTATTCGGCACTGACACACACGTCCATGTATGTGTTAAACATTAGTACAGTTCCTTCTCAAAAGCAAACAACCGAAATCTTTATCACGCAGTCACCGTCTTAAATTCTAATGTAGAGATTAAATGTTTCATACAAAACCACAATTGTTGCATGCATATCATAGCCTTGGCATAGATTATTAGTTAAGTAGGTTAAGTATTTAGAAAGGATATGCTGATAATTTAAGGATGTGTTACGGAGAACAATATACCTCTTATGCGACCAAAATGTGTAAGGTCCACAACCTACGACATCAGATATTTTGAAGGAATTGAATCACAATAGACTCACGAAAACCAAGAGTTCAAAAACTAATCTATATCCAAAATTCTTCTGTTATCTAATCAAAAGCAGATTCAATTTCAGCCAAATATGGGAAAAAGTATTTAACCAAAGATATATAACTCATCCAAGTTAAATAAGCAAATAGAAAATAAGAACATCTCAAGCACAGTAGAGAAACAGCGAACATTCATAATCTTATCTTGGGTCTTGCACGTTAAGATAGGATTGGTTGTCCTTCTATTCTTAGGCCTAGTTTGGTATTGCTGTGACTTTTGAGAAAAATACTTCCTGCTGTGCTGTGGGAATAATCAGCTGTGAAGTAAAAAAGCTTGAGTGTTTAATAAACCGTGCTTTTAAAAGTGCTGTGAGTTTCAAAATCATCATTAGAATGTTTGGTAGATTAAAGTGTTGAAGTGTTGTGGCTGTGTATAATGACTAAAATAAACATGTTGCTGAAATCGTAAGAAAAAAAAAACTTTCACATTCATTTATGCATTTATATTTATATAAAAATCAACATTCAATCAGAACGTCAACTTATTTATTTGTTTATTTTTATCACAAAAAATCATTTATTATTATTATTTTGTCAAATGCTAAATGTTCTCCCAACATGTTGTAGAAAATTGGTGTAAAATTAACAATAAAAATGTAGGGCCCAATAAATCACCAAATTTTTTATACGGTTAGATTTTTTAAATTGATGTGATTGTAATAATGATATCATGTTGTAGACGCCACAAAAAAGATGTTTAAAGAGTTCGAGGATGATCTCCTCTGTAAAATGACTCCATATTTAAAACATCTACCCACTAAAAATTGTTGAAAATTAACAATAAAAATGTAGGGTCCAATAAATCACCAAATTTTTTATACGGTTAGATTTTTTAAATTGATGTGATTGTGATAATGATATCATGTTGTAGATGCCACATAAAAGATGTTTAAAGAGTTCGAGGATGATCTCCTCTGTAAAATGACTCCATATTTAAAACATCTAATTGATGTGATTGTGATTGATAATGATAATTGTATTGTTATTGTTATTGTTATTGTTATTGTTATTCGTTCTGTTTTGTAAGGAACTAGGTATATCGCCGTGCCTCCGGCACGGCTCAAAACCTTCGACAATTGGAAACCTAAGTAATTTACAAATTCTATCTCTTTAAGTAAACAATTTTTCTGGCGAAATCCCTACTGAAATCGGAGAAAGAGATGAGATTCCAACGTCAGTAGTAACTTCGGATGCTAAGGCTAGATTGGGGTCAGGAGAGAGAGAGGGGTAGATTGGTTTCTCTGTTGGTTTTGAAGAGAGAGTTGGTTTTGAAGAGAGAGTTGGTTTTGAAGAGAGAGAGAGGGGGCAGTGAGAGAGCTTATAAAGCAGGACAAAATTGCCCCCCGTCCTGAATTGTATAAGAGATTGCTGCAATCGATCCTTTCTACACAACAACATAGCGATTAAGCTTTACCTGGTCGGCTGGACTGAGAGATTGAGAGAGCTTTATTTGGTCACAGAGATTGAGAGAGCTTCACATAGGGGCGAAACAGAGGTCATAGGAGAACGAGAGGAGACGAAACACAATTTTCCGTCTCCCAACTCGTTGCTTTTCCGCAAGGACGCTGCTATTTGAACATTGAGATCAAATGTTACAATTGTAACATTAGACTTTAGGGCCTATATGGTTACACGTCAAGAGCTAAAATTTTGTGAGCTTGTTCTCTTCACTGTGCAGATCATCCTCACAAAAAATTATAACATTCTAAAACTTCGAACCCCATAAAAAATTGATCGGAAGTTGATTATAAATTAACGGTGAGAAATAAACGGTGAGAAAAAGATTCAATTTTTTATGGGGCTATAGGTTATAGAATGGGCTGATTTTTCGTGAGTACGATCTGAATAGTGAAGAGAACAACCTCACAAAATTTTAGCTCTTAAAGTATAACCATGTAGACCTCACAGTCCAATGTTACAATTGTAACATTGGTGTCAATGTCAAATAGCACCGTCCTTTCCGCAAAGCAGCTTCTAAAAGCTACTCTTAGCTGCTTCTGAAAATCTGTTGTGAGTACTTTTTCTTTATTTTACCAAACACATTTAACATAAAAAATTAGAAAAAAAGTACTTTTGGGCCCTTAGTTAGTGCTTTCTTTTCATAGAATAGTTATTAGCTTTTCTGCATGGTTTGTTGTAGGGTAAGGCTATACACTCTCCCACCACAATTCTCTTTTTGATTTTCTAATAAACTGGTAGGGGTCTGCCGAACCCCCCTACTCTATGGAGTGTATTCCTTTTTCAGAAAAAAAAAAAAAGAATCTTGATAATTTTGTCATAAAAGATCATGAATTCAGATCTTTTGAAGCTTACAATAGTTTTTTCTTTCTTTCAACCAAGAGCTTAAATAGTATTTACAGTTTCCTTCAACAAGATGGAGTTCTTTCCATTTTAACAAATCTATAAAAAAAGATAGGACGTATGAAAATAAATAAGAACAGATACCTGTTACAAGAATGGGATAATATTCCAAGGCTCCACAGGGGCATTTATTATGATTGTCTTATACTCTTATCTTTAGCGCAAACCTAGGATTTGCAAAACATGGAATGGAATATCAACTCTAGACTCCTAGTCCTAGTGTTTCAAATGAAAGGTATCTCTATCAGTATTTTGTGATGAAGAACTTTCCACAGGTGCAAACAAATCTTCCTGGAAGTCGCTCAATTGGTTGGCAAAGATGCCAAGGTGAATCCAAGCAATAGATAGCCTACTGGACACGTGATACATACAAACGTAATATATATACTTAACATGAGAATAATCTATTTAAGCAATCCCTTATACTCTCATCTGGACACCTAGGGATCACATGACTGCCAAAAACAAGAGCTCAGCTCACCAAATCCTTTAAGTAATCCACAAAACATAGTATTTCTGAAATTGTAATAATTGTTCAAACCCCAACTGAGAAGGAAAATGGAGGGAATCATTCAATGCACATATCATAAGAACTACTTAAGATGACTTGTTTCTTCAGACTGCAAATCAAACTATAACTAGATCCCTGTAGTTTACCAATTATTGAATTACAGTCCCTGCATAGTAGGCCGCTAATGTTTGCTGTGCTGCAAAAATTAGGAGCGTACACCTATGCAACCACAATATGTTTATTGTTTAGTTTCCGTAATCTTCAGACACAATTCATCAAATAGTCAGCAATGCAATTCTTGAACAGAAACTGATGAAGTTTTTAATCAAGAAGACATTGACATCGTTGGTGGTGGTGGTTGTCTTCTCTCCTTGGGCCGATATTGGCTTTGGTTTTTATTCAATTGTGCTGTGACCAACAGGGATGTCTACTCAACAGTGTGTGACCAGCAATGGTTTGTTCTTCTTTGGCTGGTGGATGTGGTGGCATAGAGGTGAATTCATGATTGTTGATGGTCTACCGACTCTACAGGATGAGTTATTTGAGCTCATCGAGGGCTTTTATATCTATCTGGCTTTTTAAAGTCGGCAACTCTATTCCTTTCCTCTTTAAACAAAAGACTGACACATCATTTACTCTTTTGGTTTCTCCACCGCTGTTGCAGTCTCTTATTCAACAATGACTGCAGGTGTAACTGAGGTAGGTGAAACCACTGTCATTTTTTACTCTAGAGTAACATCAGAAACCACTGTTGTTTCCTCCTTTGCTGCTTCAGTTGTCTTAAGAGAATGAGTGAAATTTAAGGCCCACTGACAAGCACATGATTTTGTAAAAAGGTGCAGGAAAGATTCACAATGCAAATGTTTGCACCTCTTTCTATGCATCAATATCTAGCAAAACTATTACTAAAAAACATTTTAAAACCCTGAACAGAGCTCCACATAGAAACCCGAGAGAAATACACCATCTCCACTCCACTGTCCACTGTCCACTGCCTTCTGTATAAGATATCAACTACATAAATTCAGGGACTCTCTTGACCTCCAACTTAAGAAACACGACTTGCTAGTCATGATATAAACACTCTCATTGTTTTTTGAGTTACCAAGCTATAAATGGTATTATTATTAGAAAAGAAGCTATAAAGAGTTTGGTATGAGAATTTCTGGACATACAAAAGATGTGTTATAGCGTGCATGAGGTGGATGCATGTGGTGGCTATCCACCATGCAAGTACACCTTCAGTTGCCACATCTATACTTATCTTGTTTATCTCTACTTTATATACTCCATTCCATTTGTCTCTTAATGGGCAAGTAACGAAGTTATATAAAGGAGTTAAAAACTTTTATATGTTAAGTGATATAACATAGAGACATTGTATGTATCAGAGTGAAGTTAAGTTGAGATAGTACGTTTGTAAGCTTACAGAGAGAGAAATTATATAAGAGCTCTCCCACTTCTCTCGACTTCTTGTATTTGTATCTTGTATTTATAACAGAGAGACATTGTATGTATCAGAATCATAACAAGATGCATATTTTTATACCATTTTTAGCTATGGACTCCTGTAATTACACCCATGAATTGATGCAATTACCTAAAAATCTTACCTACATATATGACACCATACATCCAGATTTGGCAAATGTGTCTTTCAGCAAACCCTATGCATTAAGGAACCGATTTGGTTCTTACCCAGAGGCCAGCACGAGCAACCCAAATAACACACAAAAGTAACCAAAATAAACTAATTCTTCTTTCTTCTTATTCAATATTGATCACCCAATGGGTATTTATAATAACTACAATACTTGACCACTAAGAAAAGGGAATACTAATCCTACTAAAAATAGCAATCCTATAAAATAGAAATTCCTAATAATAAATCCTACTCAAAATAATATTTTCTCTAAATAATTAATATTATTTTCTAACTTAATTAATATAAAATANTGTTTAAAGGAAAGATTTGGCCACTTGTCGATGGTCATACATCCTGGTGCTTTGAATGATTGGAGGAACCTGCGGTTGCAGGACTTCAAATCAGTAACAGAATATAATTCGGCTTTATTCAGAATAACCTCGCAGCTGAGACTGTGTGGTGATACTGTTACTGATGCGCAGCTGCTGGAAAAAACCTTCAGCACTTTCCACGCTTCTAATGTGCTGTTACAGCAACAATATAAAGAGCGTAGGTTTCAAAAATATTCTGAAATAATCTCCTGCCTTCTAGTTGCTGAGAAGAATAACGAATTATCGTTATTGAACCATGAGGCCCGTCCCACTGGTTCTACGTCTGTACCTGAAGCTTATGCAGCGACTGCTTCAGGACAGGGACGTGGACGACCTGGTTATAAGGGTAGGTGTGGTAGACGCTACCGACGGAACAATTCTGGGAAGTGGAATAATCCAAATCATGCTACACAAAATCCCCAGAAGAGGGATAACGCTGATCCCCAGCAGAGGGATAGAGGCGAAACGAAGCAAGGTAAAGGGAGAGGTTGGAATAGACCCCCTAGAGATATAACCTGCTATCGTTGTGGCATGAAAGGGCACCTGGCGTGTAATTGTTATACGGCCGAGCACCTAGTCGATTTGTATCAGGCTTCATGTAAGAAAGCCAAAACTGGTGTCGAGACAAATTATATTTGTAATGGTGTTCCCACTGATGATACCCACCTAGAGTTGTCCGATATGTTTCTTGATCTGGAAGGAGAGGATGTAAGCAAACTAATTGGGGGGTGAGCATGTTCACACCAATTAGAGTTTTGCTATACAATTGGGGAATGAGTTTGTTCATACCAATTGTACTACTTTTCTTGTACTACTTTTCTGTACTACTTTTGTTTATATATAATATAAGCGTTTTTTTTTTGTGTATATGCTTATACTTGCTTTATTTTTAAAGGATATGGACCCAAGCAGAGGCATATCCGGAGATATTGGTCCAAGAAGAGACATATCCAAACAAAGCCAATATGGCGAGGATGTTTGTCTACCAGACAGTGCTACGACCCATACAATCCTCCGTGATAGTAAATTTTTCACGAGCTTGAGTATGTTCAAGGCTTGCGTGACTACTATCACTGGTACGATCAGTCTGATTGAGGGCTCTGGTAGAGCTAGTATTATGCTCCCGGGTGGTACAATACTTGATATTGACGATGCTTTGTATTCCTCCAGATCCAGGAGAGATCTGTTGAGCTTTAAAGACATACGTCGTAATGGATACCACCTTGAGACAGTGAATGAGCATGATATGGAATACTTGTGTATTACCTCCACTGTCTCACACCAGAAGCGTATATTAGAGAAGCTCCCAGCTCTCTCCTCTGGTTTGTATCATACGATAATAAGAAGGGTTGAATCTTATGCCGTCTTGAACCAGAAGTTCAATGACCCGAAAGCGTTTATGCTTTGGCATGACCGACTTGGTCACCCAGGTTCTACCATGATGAGTAGAATAATTCAAAACACGCAGGGACATTCATTACAGAACAGGAAGATTCTGATGTCCAAAGATTATGCTTGTGCAGCGTGTTCCCTGGGTAAATTGGTGCTTAAACCATCTTTAACCAAGGTCGTTGTTGAATCCCCAGCTTTTCTGCAACGAATTCAGGGAGATATTTGTGGGCCTATCCATCCCCAATGTGGACCATTCCGATATTTTATGGTCTTGGTGGATGCTTCTGCGAGGTGGTCGCATGTTTGCCTATTATCCACTCGCAATGTTGCCTTTGCACGTTTGCTCGCTCAGATTATACGATTACGTGCACATTTCCCTGAATTCCCCATCAAGTCTATCCGTCTTGATGGAGCTGCCGAGTTTACATCTCGAGCTTTTGACGCTTATTGCCAAGCAGTTGGCATCGACGTAGAGCATCCTGTTGCTCACGTTCATACACAAAATGGTCTAGCAGAATCATTTGTGAAGCGTCTTCAGCTCATTGCTCGGCCTATGCTTATGAGAACTAAGCTACCTGTTGCAGCCTGGGGACATGCCATTTTACATGCAGCTGCATTGGTTCGGATTCGTCCGACTGCATATCATTTGTATTCTCCTATGCAGCTTGTTATGGGTCACCAACCAAACATTTCACACTTGCGTGTATTTGGTTGTGCTGTGCAAGTTCCTATTGCCCCTACGCGACGCACCAAGTTTGGTCCTCAGCGTCGGCTAGGAATATATGTTGGCTTTGATTCACCTTCTATTATTCGTTATCTTGAGCCAATGACAGGTGATGTTTTTACCGCCCGTTTTGCGGACTGTCATTTTGATGAGACAGTCTTCCCGTCATTAGGGGGAGACAATCCGTCGTCAGTAGAACGGCGTGATTCGTCGTCAGAAGAACGACATGCGATTTCCTGGATCACACCATCTATGTCTCATCTTGATCCTCGTACCAATGCCTGTGACATTGAGGTGCGGAAGATTGTTCATCTTCAGGAAATTGCCAATGAAATGCCTGATGCATTTAATGACGCAGCTAAAGTTACCAAGTCATATATACCTGCTGCAAATGCTCCAGCTAAACTTGATGTCCCGGAGAGACATGCTGTAAGAGCTGATGTCCCGAGAGGGCATGTGACCCCAGTAGGACAACTTGCAGCAAATGAGTCGTCTAATGCACGCCAAAAGCGTGGGCGACCCCTTGGTTCGAAAGATTCTGTTCCCAGGAAGAGGAAATACCAATCAATAAATGTCTGTACTTCCGGAGAGAGTATCATTGAACGATCCACATTCTCTGAAGATATGCATCTTGAAGAAGGAAAATCCCCAGGAGAGGGACCGGTACAATCCCCAGGAGAGGAAATGAGGAAATCTCTATAAATTATGTATGTACCGGAGAAATGTGGAATCGCAATGAAATAATTGTCGACGATATTTTTTCCTTCTTAGTAGCTACTGACATCGTCACAGAGAACGATGATATTGAGCCACGCTCTATAGAGGAATGTCGACATAGAATTAAGTGGGCAAAATGGAGAGAAGCTATCCAAGCAGAGTTGGTTTCCCTTGCAAAGCGTAAGGTGTTTGGACCTGTAGTACCAACACCCGCGAATGTGAACCCGGTGGGAAACAAATAGATCTTTGCAAGAAAACGCAATGAGAAAAACGAGATCGTTCGCTATAAGGCGCGACTCGTGGCACAAGGTTTTTCACAGAGACCTGGGATTGATTATGAAGAGACATATTCTCCTGTTATGGATGCAATTACGTTTAGATATCTGATCAGTCTGGTAGTCTCAGAAAGACTCGACATGCATCTGATGGATGTGGTCACTGCGTATCTGTACGGAAAGTTAGATACAGATATTTATATGCGAGTCCCGGAAGGGTTATTTTTACCTGAGGGAAGACCACGTCATTTGTATTCTTCAGCTCAAAAGAGCTTTGTATGGATTGAAACAATCCGGGCGGATGTGGTGTAATCACCTTAGCGAATACTTGATAAAGGAAGGATATATAAACGATCCCATTTGCCCCTGCGTTTTTATAAAGAAATCAGAATCTGAATTTGCTATCATCGTTGTGTATGTCGATGATATCAAGTTAATCGGGACTCCTGAAGAGCTCCGTAATGCTGCTGAATACCTGAAAAAGGAATTCGAGATGAAAGATCTCGGAAAAACGAAATTTTGTCTCTGCTTGCAGATCGAGCATTACTCAAGTGGAGTTTTAGTCCATCAAACGGCGTATACTGAGAAGATCCTGAAGCGTTTCAACATGGACAAAGCGCATCCATTGAGTACTCCTATGGTTGTGAGATCTCTTGATATTGAGAAAGACCCTTTCCGACCAAAGGAAGAAGATGAAGCACTACTTGGTCCTGAGGTACCTTATTTGAGTGCAATCGGCGCATTGATGTACTTGGCCCAATGTACCAGACCAGACATTGCATTTGCTGTGAATCTATTAGCTAGGTTCAGTTCTGCCCCGACAAAGAGACATTGGAAAGGTGTCAAGCAGATTCTCCGATATCTCCGCGGAACTGCAGACATGGGATTATTCTATCAGAGAAACCCATCAAATGGCTCTTAGATAATGGGATACACTGATGCCGGATATCTCTCCGATCCCCACAAAGCTATTTCCCAATCTGGTTATGTTTTTACAAGTGGAGGTACTGCATTCTCTTGGCGATCCAACAAGCAAAGTCTTCCAGCCACATCTTCGAATCATTCGGAGATTATTGCATTGCATGAATCCAGCCGAGAATGCGTGTGGTTAAGATCACTGATTGGGCATATCAGAAGCTCTTGCGCTCTACCCTCTGTCACTGATGTTCCAACAGTCATTTTTGAAGACAATGCTGCATGTATATCACAAGTCAGAGAAGGCTACATCAAAAGTGATAGAACCAAGCATATTTCGCTGAAGTTATTTTATTCTCACCATCTCCAGAAGAACTGTGAGATTGATATCCAACAGATACAATCCTGTGAGAATTTTGCTGATCTATTCACCAAGTCTCTGCCAACGGCGATTTTCAGAAAGCTGGTTTATGGTATTGGCATGAGACGGATGTATCATCAAGCGGACAGACTTAAGTGCCTGCTCAATCAGGGGGAGTATACTAGTACCTACTTTTGTCTGACTGGACCTTATCGCGCTGTACTCTTTTTTCTTTGTTAAGGTTTTGTCTCTCTGGGTTTTCCTTGTCAGAGTTTTTAATGAGGCAGCTTATGCGAGTCCAGCACTCTTCTAAGTCATTGTACTCTTTTTCCCTAAGATCAGGTTTTGTCCCTCTGGGTTTTCCTGGCAAGGTTTTTAACGAGGCAATTATCTTAGAATGGTGGACATCCAAGGGGACTGTTATAGCATGCATGAGGTGGATGCATGTGGTGGCTATCCACCATGCAAGTACACCTTCAGTTGCCACATCTATACTTATCTTGTTTATCTCTACTTTATATACTCCATTCCATTTGTCTCTTAATGGGCAAGTAACGAAGTTATATAAAGGAGTTAAAAACTTTTATATGTTAAGTGATATAACAGAGAGACATTGTATGTATCAGAGTGAAGTTAAGTTGAGATAGTACGTTTGTAAGCTTACAGAGAGAGAAATTATATAAGAGCTCTCCCACTTCTCTCGACTTCTTGTATTTGTATCTTGTATTTATAACAGAGAGACATTGTATGTATCAGAATCATAACAAGATGCATATTTTTATACCATTTTTAGCTATGGACTCCTGTAATTACACCCATGAATTGATGCAATTACCTAAAAATCTTACCTACATATATGACACCATACATCCAGATTTGGCAAATGTGTCTTTCAGCAAACCCTATGCATTAAGGAACCGATTTGGTTCTTACCCAGAGGCCAGCACGAGCAACCCAAATAACACACAAAAGTAACCAAAATAAACTAATTCTTCTTTCTTCTTATTCAATATTGATCACCCAATGGGTATTTATAATAACTACAATACTTGACCACTAAGAAAAGGGAATACTAATCCTACTAAAAATAGCAATCCTATAAAATAGAAATTCCTAATAATAAATCCTACTCAAAATAATATTCTCCCTAAATAATTAATATTATTTTCTAACTTAATTAATATAAAATAATACACTAATTTAGATAACTATCCAATGCCTTGACGTTCTTCCACGTGCAAATATTCATCACACTTCAACGAGGGTCCCATCAATTGACGACCGTAGATAGTGGAGACATCTAACACGATTAGACATCCAATTTGATGAATCCTAAGGTTCCATTGGTCCAATGGACATGAAGGGCTCAACTGGATTGGGACCACATAATATGATCCTATCATTCCCCCCTCCTTGACATGGACCTTGCCCTCAAGGTCCAAACCGAGTTCAACCTCGTTCAGCGCACTCTCTGCTATTGGCTTCAATTCGACTTCCACTTGATCAAAATGAGAAACTAGACATGTATCTTTAATGGGCGATGGAGATGGCACTAGCGTTAGAGAAGATGATAGAGAAGCAGGCAATTCAATATCCACTTGAACTACAGGAATGGAAGCATCGTCAATTTCTTGCACATGCTCTAAAGATGGAGATGATTGTTCTGATTTCTGTGCAGTCTCAGCAGCAAGGGTTGCAAGCATATTCTCAAGAATTCTCTTTATATCACTAATACCTTGCTTAATCGAATCGAATTCCAGTCGAGCTTCTTGAACCTCTTTTTGGCGGATCTTGGCGAGTTTAGCCTCTTGATATTCCTTGTATGTAGTTTTACCATACTTATGCAACAAATTATCTGCTAAATACTCCCATGATACCGACGAAACAAGTCGACGCACCCACTTGTACCATCCTAACGGCTCACCGAAAAAGTGAGAACCGGCTAGTGGCACTTTTTTATCCTCCGGAGTATTATGAACTTCAAAATACAACTCTGCTTGAGACACCCATGTTTTTGGTTCAGAATACTCAGGTCCATAAAATTGTGGAAATCTCTTATCTTGCTCACAAAACCAATCACCATACTTACCCAGCCAAATATTCATATCCAACTTTTTTTTTTTTTTGTTGACTACTGTGAGATGATGAAGGGAAGCATGAACTTCTATACTGGGTAATGACGAAGAACTTTGGGGTACGGTTAGAATTGGACTTTGGGTACTGTTGAATAAATTTGGGGTACTGAATGGTGTAGGGTAGGTGTACCTAGGGTTTTGGTTTAGATTGCTAGTACGGGTGGGTTTAAGTTATGGTGGAAGCTAGGATGAGGTGCTGGATTGAAATTGGAGTAAGCTTTTGGATTACGTAAGTGGAGTCTTTAAGGATTTAATTTAGATAGGGTTAAGTGGTTAGGCCCACCACTTAAGATTCAGCCCAAAAGGCCTTCAACACTTCTCTTGGTAAACAAAAGAAACCAGAAAGTTTGGGATCCTGAAAAACCCTTACCGTGAACAACAAGATGGAGGAGGTGTTGGCCGACGACGACAGAACGCTTGATTTCGGCAGCGAAGGAATCTTCTTCTTGTAAAACTAAACTAGCAGTACCCCTTGATGATCAATGGTGGATGGAAATATTGTTGATGATGGTCACGAGATGGAGCAGCGATCAACGATGATGGTGGTGCAATCGATCAACAACCCTTTACTCTGATTTTTGTTTTTTGAACGATCAAACCCGCAACTTCCTTTTTCAACCCAAAATCACCTAACTAGAAGATCTGCAATCTCCTTTTTTTTTGGGTCGATGCAAGCGGTCGAAGCTTCTATTTTTTTTTATGAGGACGGTGAGGGTGGTGGAAAGAGGATGAAAGTGATGATAATGGTGAAGGTGGAGGTGTAAGATGACTTTTTTTTTGTTTTTTTTTTTAAGATGGTCGATGGAAAGTAGATGGAGGTAATGATGAACGAATATGCTAGAGGTTGGTGATAATGGATGGTGGAGACAGTGATGGAAGCGGAGATGAAGATGGAAGTGGGGATAGGAGTAGCAAGAATCGATGTCAATATTATTATTATTATTTTTTTTTTACGATGATGGTTGGTGGAAGATGAAGATGAAAGATGATGGTGATGGAGGCGGAAGTGGGGATAGAATCAGATTGGCTCTGATACCAATTGATAAGAACCGATTTGGTTCTTACCCATAGGCCAGCACGAGCAACCCAAATAACACACAAAAGTAACCAAAATAAACTAATTCTTCTTTCTTCTTATTCAATATTGATCACCCAATGGGTATTTATAATAACTACAATACTTGACCACTAAGAAAAGGGAATACTAATCCTACTAAAAATAGCAATCCTATAAAATAGAAATTCCTAATAATAAATCCTACTAAAAATAATATTTTCTCTAAATAATTAATATTATTTTCTAACTTAATTAATATAAAATAATACACTAATTTAGATAACTATCCAATGCCTTGACGTTCTTCCACGTGCAAATATTCATCACACTTCAACGAGGGTCCCATCAATTGACGACTGTAGATAGTGGAGACATCTAACACGATTAGACATCCAATTTGATGAATCCTAAGGTTCCATTGGTCCAATGGACATGAAGGGCTCAACTGGATTGGGACCACATAATATGATCCTATCATAATACCATCTGGCTTTAAATTGTTATGGGTTTTTAGTGAACTAGGAAATGCAGACATGCAAGGTATGGCATTAGAATGCAATGCAAATGAGCAAAATTATCTCATTATGATCATATTTTTCTAGGTCAAGGAGTGCCAAAACTCTAATCAAGGTCTTTTTGTTGGAACAACATTTAAGAAGTGTAGTTCTTTTTCGTTGCAGGAACTGATATGTTTAAAAGCATTCACGCACTTTTGAAATAAATATATATATATATATGTGTGTGTGTGTGTGTGTGGCCGTAATTATTAATTAAGGTCTGAAGATTACACTGCATCATAAAATCTTCTCAACCCAGTAAAAGCCCAAACAAGTTCAAGCAACAACCAGGAAAAAAAATCAATTGTTTTCTAACCCAATTTCTTGCAGCAGACCTTTTTCACAGACTAAACCCAAGATGTATGTATATATATATATTTATATATATTGTCAAGATAGTAAAATCTTAAAAAGTAATCCATCAATAAGTGTCGAACATATGACTCTTCATAAGACCTGAATCAAAACCAAAGTAGAACTGACATAACCGAATTTCAAGTTGGGGTGTCAAATTTAAAACATCAACATTAAAAAGCCAATAACAAGAGCAAAAAATTGATCTAAACAATCTAGTTAAAAAAAATATATAACCAATGTTACCAACCTAAACAACAGCAAAAAGTACAAAATCAAGCATCAAATCGAAAGAGAAACAGCAAATTTGAAGCATTATTTCAGTAGAAAAAAAAAAAAAGGATAGAACTGATACGTACCGCTACCCCATTATCGGTAGCAGCATTGAATGCCTCATCATCATTGTCGAATGTTTCCACGGTCCCATCTTCTGAGATCTTTGCCCCCAAATCCTCCATTGTATCCTGCAAAAACATACCATAAAGGAATACCAAATTAGTAACTATGAAGAGATTGTTGTTCATGACAGAAAAACAAACAGAGAGAGAGTACGAGGAGATCGTGATCGATTGGTGGAGGGGAGAGATCGAATTCAAAATGTGAGGAAGCATTTGTAACAGTTGTAGCAGCAGTTGGGGAAGATGAGAATCTGTTGTGTAAGTTGGTGGTGGTGGAGATGGAGAGGTTTCGATTCCGAAAAGCATCAATTGAGGAGGGCTGATGAGATTGAGACTTCTTCCATGGACTCTTCTTCTTCCTAGGGTTAGGGTTACGAGTGGTTGCAGAGGAGAAACCAACGAAAAAAGGGATGACATTGGCAGCCATTGGATTTTGACCGGTCGTAGCTGGCGGGAGAGGGTCGGTGGAGGTGGGATGCCCTTATCACTTCCTACCACCACAACTGAACTGCACTTTATTACTTGCTATTACGCCTAGACCTGGCAACGGGTTAGGGTTAGGGTCGACCCTAGCCGGGTTGGCGGGTTAACGGGTCAAGATTACTCAACCCTAACCCTGACTCGTTTAATAAACGGGTCAGTTTTTCAAACCCTAACCCTA
>MVGT01002668.1:140215-169591 GCA_002174775.1 Macleaya cordata
GGTTTCTATAAAGCAAAAGAAGAAGGAGGTCTCGGCATCAGGAAACCAGAATTTGTCAATAAGGCTTTGATGACCAAATTAGCTTGGAGATTTCTCACCAACCCTGATGCTACTTGGGTTCAACTCCTCAAAGCTAAGTACCTCAACTCTAAATAGTTTTGGGAGGTGAAAAGTACCACTACTGCTTTTTGTGTTTGGAGAAGCCTGATTGATGCTCGTGAAATTTTAAGACAACCAACTTACTGGTGTGTTGGCAATGGATGTGATATTGATATCTGGTTTGATCCGTGGTCCCTAATCTCCCAGACTTTAGAGTGGATGATTACGATTTTGTAAAGACTCAATTATCTAAGGTTTGTGAGTTACTTATCCCAAACAGTCGAAAGTGGAATGTTCAATTGGTAAGATACTTATTTCCCCTTAATGAAGCAGAAGCTATTCTACAAATTCGGCTTTCCTTGGCAAACACAGAGTATAAATTGCTTTGGCTATGCTGTAAAAATGGTGAGTTTTCCTCTAAATCTGCCTACAAAACCATTGCTAATGCTATCCCTTCATCTTCTTTAGTAAGAATGGAGACATTAAACTGGAAGAAATTTTGGAAGATTAAAGGCTTATCCCCTCGAGTTCAAATGTTTATCTGGCGCCTATTCACCGGCGCGATTGCTACCAATGAAGCCCTGGCAAAACGTCTTCCTAATATTGATCCTTCTTGTGCTTTTTGTCAAGACCATAGGGAAACACTGGATCATCTCTTCTTATATTGTGAAGCTGCAAAAAGAATTTGGTTTGGTTCACCCATTGGGCTGCACTGCCAAACACCAAACACAAGCAGTACATTACTGGATCTCTTTGGGTTCTGGTTGGAGGCCAATGACGATATGGACATCTTCATAATGGCATGCAATATTGTGTGGCAGATTTGGAAAGCTAAGAACCAGGTAGTTTTTGATAAGAAGAAAATTAACGCTCATATATTCATTACATCAGCCCAAGCCATGTTCAACGAACACAACAGTCACAATCGTGAAATCAACACCTCTACTCCTACTACCACCCAGTTACACCAATGTTGGATGCCGCCTCCTATTGGTTCGATTAAAGTTAACTTTGATGGAGCAACTGGGACCAATGCCATTGCTGCTGGTGTTGTCATACGGAACACTACAGGAATGGTTCTAGCATGCCAAAATATTTTTGATGGTAACCATTTGGGAGAAGATAAAGCCCTAGAGGCGGAGGCCCGTGCTTGCCTTAAAGGTATTGAACTGGCCAGAGCTTTAAACTTAAGCTCAATCATTCTTGAAGGTGACTCATAAACTCTGATCAATATCCTCAAAGGGCGGTTTTCAAACACCCCTTGGAGAATTCGTATTATTATTTTAGATTGTAATTTTCATCTTTCTTTTTTTACAAGTTTTTCTGTAGTTTATATCCCAAGAAGAGCAAATTCTGTTGCTCATTGCCTTGCCAAGCTAGCCCTCTTTGCAAGAGGATGTAATTCGTGGATTGATTTTACTCCACGCTGTATCTCGGATATTGTCCTTTCGGACATGATGGATCTGCCTGTTAATTGAAGTATTCATGGTTTCCCTTAAAAAAAAAAATTTAACAAATATTTCGTGATAAATGCTTTCCTGAAGTTTTTAATCACACTTTTATTGCTTTAATTCCTAAGAAAAAATGTCCTTCTATGCCAGTTGATTTTAGACCAATCTCCTTATGCAATGTTTTGTATAAGGTGATCTCTAAAATCATTACTAATCGTTTGAGATCTTTTTTAGATGGTTTGATATCTCCATTCCAGAATGCTTTTGTTCCGGGGCGTCAGATATCGGATAATGTGGTGATTGCGCAGGAAATGATCCACTCCATGAAGAGGTTTTCAGGGAAAAAAGGAGCTTTTGCCTTGAAATTAAGCATGTCAAAGGCTTATGATTGCATCGAATGGGATTTTTTAAGCACAGTACTGAAAGGATTTGAATTAAGGGATGGTACACATGATCTCATCATGTTATGTGTTTCTTCAGCTTCTTTCTCAATTCTAGTTAATGGAAGTCCATTTGGTCAGTTTGTTTCTAGCAGAGGTCTTAGGCAGGGTTGCCTACTCTCTCCTTATTTATTCATCTTATGCTCAGAAGTTCTCTCCAGGGTGATCTATTGTTATGAACGTGATGATTTATATCAGGGTGTGCGTATAGAAATAGGTATGCTCCTTCCGTCTCTCATTTAATGTTTACGGATGACCTATTTATGTTTGATTATGCCACACAGGAATCTATTCTTACAGCCAAGGAGATGTTGGCAGTTTACTATGAATGGTCTGGATAGCTCATAAATTTTGAAAAGTCTTCTATATTTTTTAGCCCTAATACCGATGTTGATCTGGTGGAGGAGCTCATTTCCTTGTTGGATGTTCAGCTTATGGATTTAGAGGATAAATATTTGGGTCATCAACTGTTAAAGCCTAAGAATCGGCTATCATCTCATGAAGGCTTAATTTCAAAGGTTTCAAATAGGTTACAAGGTTGAAAGAGTGTCAATTTATCTCATGCTGGGAAATTAACTATGCTCAAATCCACAGTGATCAGTATTCCTATGTATTTTATGTCTACTTATATGGTTCCGAAGAATGTTTCTCAGAAATTACTCTGTCTACAAAGGAATTTTTGGTGGAATCATACTGATGGAAAACGCCACATAGTTTTTATAGCTTGGTCAGAATTTTGTAAACCCAAAATTGAGGGTGGATTAGGCATTCGAATTCCTAAATTTGTTAATCAATCATTAGTGACAAAATTAGCTTGGCATTTTATTTCAGCTAATGAGACTTTATGGACTCAATTACTGGCTGCAAAATACTTGCGAACTAAATCCTTTCGGAATAGTCATCTTCCTACTAATTGTACACCTATTTGGAGAGGAATTATTAAGGCTCGTGATATCCTGAAGAAATTTGCTTGCTGGTGTGTTGGAAATGGTTTGTCGATTAACATCTGGGATGACCCTTGGGTGTCGGGCATCCATGGTTCCCAGTTAAAGGTTATGAATTTGCTCGTACAATGGTAACTAAGGTTTCTAATCTACTTCAACCAAATTCAAACAGGTGGCACTTGCAATTGGTTAAATTATATTTTCCTCCTCATGAAGCAAAAGCCATTCTTAGTATTCGATTACCAGCTGATTCAGTCGATGATAAGCTGCTTTGGACATGTACCAAAACTGGGGTTTTTACAACCCAATCTACTTACAGGTGTATTATCCAAGATCAACCTACCAACTCTTCTAGTGCATTATGATGGACTTTAATTGGAAGAAATATTGGACAAATAGAGGTATTTCTCCTCGTGTCCATTTATTTATTTGGCGTGTCTTCCATCGCTCTCTGGCTTTAAAAACGAGGATTGCTCAGCATGTTCAGTCTTGTGATCCTACTTGTGTTCTCTGTCATGAACACCTATGCTATTGAAGGTGATTCTCAATAGATAGTTTCTCTTCTCAAGGCTGAGCATTTCAAGTTCCCTTGGCGCATTCGTAGTATCCTTTTGGATTGTAAGAGTCTTATGACGCGGTTTGCTAAAATTGGTATTCTGTTTGTTCCTCATGATGGAAATAGAGTTGCTCACCTTCTCGCTCTAGAAGCTATTTTGAGTAAGTTGTGCTCAAATTGGTCTAGTGCAGGGCCTCCTTGTATTGAGAGCTCTGTTGTAGCAGATAAAGCTTCTGATTTTGCTTAATAAAAAATTTTTCTTCTTTGAAAAAAAGAAAAAATAAATTTTGCATTGGAGATGATTTTTTCTCTTCAATATAAAATTTGAATATTTTTTTCACAATGTATAAACCAATTTACACAAAAAAGTCTTGTAAAACATGCCACAACCCTTGTTCATCTTTAGTTGTTCTTGTGGAATTGGATTGTTGTCCATTTCCTATTTTGATCGATGTTGAAGGCAATGAAAGACATGGCTTGTTAGCCAATGCGAAGCTGCTGCATCCAACCATGAACTAAGTAAAAACCATGCATCACGATGAGGCAATTTAACATATTCCAACCTCTTCCAAAGTCCAGTTGTTTTGAGTCGATCGAAAATTTCACACCAAAATTGCCATTTTTAACTGTACGTACGTACGTACGTGGAGAATCAAGTTCTTATTGGCTGGTTTGATATCTTTCCTCATTGACGAGTCTCACAGCATGCATTTACTTTTTAATACCCATATTTTATTGGTTTTTAGTGTATAATTTTAAAGTCAGTTGGAGTAGGCCCTACAAATATAATTAACATAAAATGATTGTGAATATTCGCAGCACTTTTAAAACCGTGAATATTCACACCTATTATGCCACTTATTTTTAAGCTCACTCCAAATAATTATGAAGCATGCAAAAATTCATTGAATGCCAAGCAAGGCCTTGATAATTTATATTAAGGAATGTTTGGGGCAAAAATATGCAAGTAGATTAATTTGTCACATTAATTCGAGACAACACCACAAGGGAGTAGAAAGTGAAAACTTAGTTTTTAACCATCCAATTTTTTCAATTTTTTTTTCCTATATATATAGGATTGTACGTGCTTGAAACAGCAGTATTCGTAATCCGGAATATAACTCTCGCCGTAGAAAATGTCATTACTTTTCCATTTTTATCAACATGTGTATCCGATTTAGTCCCTTGTTAGCAATTCAGCGTACGACTAAAATTCTACGAGTATTATTTGATTCATAAGAATTTTAATACGGTCCAATATTAGGTTAATCATTCATCGTACGGAAAATATTCGATTTAGAGATAATTCGTGTTTAATACTTTTCACATGTAGAAATTGGCAATAAAAATTTGGCAATATAGTAAGTCTTCTAGATGCTTCATGGAGTCCCGACTATGTCGATGAAGAGAGAAATTGAGAGAATTGGGGTCCTTATAGACAAAGAGAGAAAACAAAAAAGGTCAGCAATTAGCTAGGATTTTCTTTTTCTTTTTATTTCTTTGTATTGAAAGTTCGATAGTCATTAAATAGAGTATGAATATTTTCACCCATTTCATTCGGTAATTTGGTTAAAACGTGTTTTAATTAGCTAAAAAATTCGTGTAAAAAAGATTAGGTTTCGTTTGGACGGAAGTATTAATCGTTATTCAAAAATACGGAAAAGTACGAATATTAAACACGAATAATTCGGGTGATTGCTAACAAGGGTTGAGTCTTATATATACGAAGAAGCCCGCCATATATATTAGGATATTGTTCGTAGTACGTGTGAATATAATCATTAAGTATTATTAAATATCACAATAATATAAGAAAAAAGGATTTAGGGTTTTTCAAGAAATTAAATCAAGACACTAACCATTTAGAAAATAGTTAGAGCACTGGATCTTGTAATAGAAATAGAAGTAACTAATATTTCGCAACTTTTATTAATTTGTAGTAGAATCTAATATTAATCAAAGATAGGCTGCATGTTTGTATTTAATATTTTAATTAAGGCATCCTTGTTCTTGATGATGATGACGACGACGATAATGGTGGGGTGGGGCACTCAGATAGGCAGCTCTCTTTAGTTGGATAACACGGAAAGTCTTGTTTGGTGTTACAACACCAGCAATTTCTATTCAAACCATCGATCTCTCCGGCGCCACCACCACCACTACCTGCTACAGCGCCGCATCTACTTCTGATGCATGGACTAAGTGTGAATTTACGACCTCCAACATTCATCTCCTCCGACTTCGGAAGATTGTTGCCTGAAAAATGATTCAAGTACATTAACTTATCAAACAATTCAAATTTTATAGTCCTAAATAATAAGGGCCAGGATCTTGGGACACTAGATATTGATAAAGGGTGGCTCAAACCATATGTTGGCTCTGATCCAAAACATTGGTGTCAATAACATGATTCTATTGTTTTGGATCAACAACCGACATAAACCTGTCCCGATCCATGACAACCCAAATCTAGGGTAACCAAACTGGCCAAATACACAAATAAATTAAAATAAAAATAAAAAAAACATTTCAAGTTGATTATTAATATATTGTAAGTAAATAAGTACCTTGGTGAAGAGCAAAGAGAGTTGTGAGGAGGAAGAAGAGAAGAGCTAAGCGTGTGGGGTTGAAAGCAGCCATGGATAGATATGGATGGATGAATTTCTACTATTTATTACGTATGTATGTATGTATGTATGTATTTTTTTTTTTTTTGAAATGATGATGTTGTAAAAGGATACCTCTTTTATAACGTTTTAGGGAGTATATATTAGGGAGTTTAGGGAATATTTCTATTCAATTTGAGAATTTATTTCTCTTATTATGGATGTTTTAGCTGGAAGATAATTTTGGATTGGAGATTTGAATAATCTTTTTGTTTAAGGAATACATGAATATCTGAATTAAAAACTTAAAATAGAATTGGTGGGTTGAAGGAAACGTGGAGTGTTTCTTGTGATGGAGAGAGAATCTTGGAAAAGATTTAGGGAGAAAATTATATAACTTATAGATGGGGGATATTACAGCTGAGGCTGTGTTTCATAGAAGGAAATTTGTTCCGTCCAAATAGGTTCATTTCCACCACTTTCGCGGAATTAATTCCTTGGGGGCGAACGAAGCCTATTCCATGGAATTACATTAAAAATTAACTATTAGTCACGCTTTTAAGTAATTAGGCCCCTATTTCCATGGAATTAAAAATGTAAACAAACGGTGGAATTTGTATTGTTTCCGCGGAACTAACCCGTTTTCATTGAATTCAAATGCTATCAAACACAACCTGAAAGTCGAGTGGGTTGTTTTTGTTTTTTTTTTTTTTAAAAAAAAATCTCTCCAAAGGCTTGACTCAAATAAGCCTTGCCAAGGATTCGAACTTACGACCTCGCCAAAGGAAGGCCTTTCCAATCACTTGCCTTCCAACCACTCAGGTAAGTGGTCTTCCACTTTTTTTTTTTAAAAAAATCTCTTCAAAGGCTTAACTCAAATGAGCTTTGCCAAGGATTCGAACTTACAACCTCGCTAAAGGAAGGCGGGTTGTTACCATGACCAACTCTAACCCAAGCTTCCTAAACTTGAACCCAACCCAACCTCGGGGAAGGATTTTCTCAACCCAACCCAATCCAAGCGAGTAATAACGGGTTGGTCGGGTTACTTCGGGTTAACAAAAAATGCCATAAATGGCTACAATTTAATTATAATTGGAATTTATATTCCACATCGAGAAGGAATAAAGAAGGGAATTGAAGATACCATTATAATATGATGAGTTATATTTTTGTCGTATGAGTTCATCAGAAAGATAAGTAGTAAAACGAGTATGGAGATGCAAATTTTTTTACATTAAAGTCAAATTTACTGATATAAAATAGGATTACATAATTAAATTGTTATATATATGTATTAACTATCGGGTTTGGTCGGGTTGGGCGAGCCTTCTGATCGAACCCGACCAATAAATTATCGGGTTGGCGATTTCTTTGACTAAGCCTGTGCCTGAACCCAAGCATTTATGGCCAAGTCTAACCTAAAATTGGGTTGGTCATGGGTCAGGTTCAACCCGTCCAACTTTCATTTTTTAGGATATTGAAAATCATGGGTAATATGGGATATAAAATATTGGAAAGATAAAAAGAAATAATAATAATAATTTAGTTAGAGAAAAATTGAGTTAAATAAGGAGAGTATGAGAGCGGATATTGCACTCCCTCTTTAGGGAGCCCAATAATGGCCCCTCCATCTTGTCCGTCCTTTACTAATTAATTAACGGATAGATATATTGATGACGTGGCATAGAACAGAGGCTTTGAGTGGGCTTGCTTTAATTACCGGGCTTCAAAAAGTCAGAACAAAATACAGTTGTACCGTACTGTACAGTTGGAGGACCCACAAAATTCGACACGTGTTATGGATTTGACAACCCAGTCATCCCTACGATAAAGCCCATCGTCGGGGACTCTGTCGCCGTTGCTCTGCTCCGGCGGTAAGACTACTGTTATTTTTTGTACCTTTATCTTCCATTTTATCTATAAATTCTTCAAAATATTTACGTCTGTCACCGTCACTGTGACTCGCAACCAGACCCATAATCCAACTCGTTGGCGGGGTGATGGAATAAACCCACCGACCCACTCCCTCTTTTTAGTTGTTTAGTTTGTTAGGAAAAAAATAGAAAGAAAGAAGAGAAAACAGAGTGAGAATTAGAGAGAGAAGAAGGAATTACTGGCGGGAGAAAGAGAAGAAGAAAGGAGAAAGAAAGGAAAAAAGAAAGGGTTAGATCATGAGAGAGTGGGAGGAAAGAAGAAGAATCAGAGAAAGCAGAGGAGAGAGACGTTGAGATGAGGAAGAAGATAGCGATGGAGATTTAGGGTTTTTAAAGTACTAAAGGTGGAATCTGATGAAATTTGTGGAGAATCCAGCCTAAGGTTAATTCTAACCTCCTAATCTTTCTCTAAGCTTAGATCTATGAAATTTTTCTGTAACTTGCTTTTTCTGTAAATTTTTTTTTTCAACATACAGGTTGAGAAATGCGCAGTGTGTAAGGAGAGAGGTCACTCTGCATACGCGGTACGCCTGCACATAATTAGTCATCTGAGCTTTTGTTGAAATTTTTTTTACAGAAAATCGAAGTTACAGAAAAATTACGAAATTTTTTTTTAGAGAGAAGGTTGAATTTTTTTTTACTGGATCTAAATGGAACTTTTCTTTCTTTAATTTTTTGTCTCATAAAAATGGAGTTTAACTTAGGAGCAATGGCCACTGACGAAGTCGTAGAAAAAGTAGAAGAAAGAGAAAACAAAATGGGTATTTTTTTTTTGTTTTTGATGGGTTTTGTGGTAGGGATGACTGTCAAGTCCCTAACACGTGTTAAATTTTGTGGGTCCGTATGGTACAGTTATATTCTATTCTGACTTTTTGAAGCCGAGAAGTTAAAGCAAGTCGACCTCTATTCTATGCCACGTCATCAATAAATCTATCCGTTGATTAATTGGTAAAAGACGGACAAGATAGAGGGGTCATTATTGGGCTGCCTAAGAGGGGGTGCAATATCCGCTCTCGGAGAGTATATTATAGTAGGAGAAACATTACTTGGAAAAGAAAAATTAGGAAACAACAGATTTCAAAAGTGAGAAAGGGGAAATTAACAACGGAAAAATTAATATAATAAAAGAAAGTACGCTTAATATATATTTTCGATATATTTAGTAAATCTTCATTAGTAGATACCGTATTAAAGTATTTTTATGAAAAAGTGGAAATAAGTTTATTTTCTACATCACTTAATATCTATCTATCTATCTATACTATTAGTTAAGAGAATGGGATTTTTTAGGGCTTTTTACTTTTGGTGTCCTTGAAAAAAGTATTTTTTATTAAAATTTAACTTTACTTTGAAAGGGTACAATGGTCATCTTTTACCCCTCAAAAAAGGATAAATTAGTAATTTTATTCTCACCAAAACATAACGGTTTCACTTATACAAAGGAAATTAAATCCCTTCCATGATTTTCTCCCACTTTCTCTCTCCCTGAACTATCCCTAAAATCTCCGTAACTACCTACTCAATTTTCACATTTTAATCAGTGCAATGAATATTTATATTTTTTGGTTTTTTTATAATTAATTGTATTAATAGTTTATCACAAAATTAGTGTAAAAAATAAGAGTCCAAATCCTCTGGCCCCAAATCTCCTGTCCCCTCTCTATCCCCTAGCTAGAATTTAGCCACCTGTCCTCCACTTTATACCTATTAAATATCCACTAACTAAATCTTAACCCCAAGTTAACTCTGTTAAGTTTAAACAAAAATTAATTAAAATTAAAAAAAAAATTATAACTAACGTTATTTTCATTAGACTATCCATTTGACCGTCCTTCCACTTCTTTTTTTTTTCATTAATTAAAAAAAATAAAAAAGGGACAAAACTTCTGGTCAATTTTAATTGTCAATTTTAAGTTAAAAAACAGCCATGATAAGTTTTATAAAATAACCCATTGCATTAATACATCTAAGTCTAACTACAACATTTTGTCAAACATCTAATGTGCATCGTACACTGTCACTATATATAGACCTAACATTTTCAAAATCCAAATTACAACACATAATTGAAACATACCAAAAATCTAACAAAATTCATAATTATATTTCAACATCTAAATTACATTTTCAATTCAGCTGCTGACTTTCAATGGAGATGAAGCAATGGTTGGTGGATTTTGGTTGAGCAAATTAGGTACTGCTACGTAGAGCTTCAACCCCTTTAATTAATCTAGTTTCTTCAGATTAGAAAAAAAAGGAGGAAGTACAAGATCCACCCTCCCTTCTTTACAGAACTGTGCAATTATTGGATTATAGCTTGTGGCATTGGGCTTAAATCGACTCCGCATCATCTCCTCCAAAACTCCGAGTGCGTCATCAGTTCGTCCATGGAGTGCAAGTGAACTGATCAAGATATTATACGTGATTACAGACGGGGAACGGGTCTTACCAACCATCTCAGACAGGAGTTCATTTGCCTCCTCCCATCTCCCTTCATAGCACAAACTTCTCAACACAATGTTGTAGCTAACGACATTTGGATCAAAACCCTTCGACGGCAAGCTCCTGAAGAATTTGATGGCTTCATTAGTTCTACCTTCCTTGCAAAACCCAGTTAACAAAACATTGTAACTAACCAAATTAGGCTTCCCACCTTTGGCAATTATCTCATCTAAAAGCCTTACTACTTCATCTACTCCTCTATCTTTGTAAGCAGCTTCAAGCAAGAACGAATAAGTAAACACATTAGGGATTAGTCCTTTTTGCATCAATCTATCCAAAACTTGCAAGCTATGTTGCAAGTTTCCATGGATGCAAAGGCCTCTAACAAGTGAATTATAAGTAACAGTGTTGGGTGGGCAACCAAATTCCTCCAGTTTGTCCACCAATTGCATTGCATATCCAATATTTCCTCTCTTACACAACTGGTTTACTAAGAAAATATAAGAAGCTGCATCTGGGATGGTATCTGAACTCACCATCATCTCCATAACTCTAATTGCTTTCCTAATTTTATTGGACTTGCAGAGATCATATAAGAGTTGAGTGGATTGAAAAACATCAGGTTTGTGGCCCTTCCCTATCATGTATATTAATGGAGGAAAGATGGAATTTTGGATTAACGGAGGAAAGATGGAGTAGAAGGACGGTGGTTAATGTAACGTTAGTTTATTTTATTTTTTTTATTTTTAATTAATTTTTATTTAAACTTAACAGATTTAACTTGAGGTTAAGATTTAGTTAGTGGATATTTAATAGGTACAAAGTGGAGGACAAGTGGCTAAATTCTAGCTATGGGATAGAGAGGAGACAAGAGATTTGGGGCCAGAAGATTTGGACTCAAAAAATAAACCCAGTGTGAGAAACATGTGCAACGCACGTGCACAAGGCTTGTAATAGTTAAGTAACAATAAAAGAACATGTCTTCATATCATTAAACAAGGGGCATAAGTTACATCAAAGTTTTTGTACACAAAACCTTATCTATAAAAATTAGTTTTTGTTATTAAACATATATCACAACCACTAGCTAATAATGCATACACTACCATTACAACTCACCACCACTAGCTAATGATGGATGCACCATCACCTCTAGCTAATAATGCATACACTACCATTACAACTCATCACCTCTAGCTAATAATGGATGCACCACCACCACTAAATAATAATGGTTCCACTACCATTTTCCACCATCATAATTGAAAACCTTTTGGAAGCCTATATAAGGAGGCTTAAACCAAATGAAAATGAGTACCTTAAAGAAGTTTTCTCCATTTTTATTCCATCTTCTAAACCATTCAACATCAAGCTTATTTACTTCTTCAAACTTTAAACCTTATTTTTCCACCATTAAACCTATACAAAAAGAAGGGTGTTTCAACTAGAAGAGGTATTTTTTCAACATCAAAAGAGGAGATTTTCAATTTGAAGAAGAGGTATTTTTCAACATCAAAAGAGGAGTTTTCATACTAGTATTGGAAGCAAATCAAGGTAGGGATCGAAACCCTAGTATAAAACCTATGTTCTTGATTATATTGTTTTTGAACAAATCATGTAGGTAAGAAAATCTATCATCTTTGTTTATTAGATCATGAAATCTATTTAAAATTGTATTTTATGATGGAATAGTGTGGTGATTTGAGATCTAATGCAAGATAAAATGTGGTGAATATGAAAGTGAGATGATTTAATAAAATCAATAGTCAGTAAGCCCTAATGGCTTTCCACGAAAATGTGGTTCCCACGGAAGACGATTCTTGATAATCGTGGTTGGCTCACCAGAACAAGCCCTGACTGGTAAGATTAATTAAAAACATTAATCTGATATTTATGACAGTTCATACATAAATAAAAACGTGGCTAAAAGGCTCTGGAAAATACAAACAGCAAAGGTTTTGTGAAATTTTAGTAACACTGCAGAGTTTTCAGTAACACTTTTAACTGAAAAACGTAGTTTCTACTGTTGCATATGTTTTGTTGCATTTTTAGATATGTTTCCTCATTCATACATGTTTGGATCTATTATTTTTGGTTAGTTTCCTACTGAGCTTGCTCACCCCGATAATTTTTCCTCCCACAGAGTTCGAGGAGGGTGTTGGAGCGTAGATCGTGAATTTGACGATCGTGGAAAGACTTAATTTCTAGCATAATTTGTAGGTGTGCTTAATTTGTTTAATCACACTACTTTATGTATTATATCACATGGATTATGGGATGCTTTAAGTTTTATTTTGGTTTGGAGAATGGTTTTATATGTTGGAAATGTAATTTTTCAAGTTTAGTTTTGAACTCAAAATCTGATAGTACTGCTATTTTTGAATTATTTCTCTTAATACTGAGATCGGAATGATGTTCCGTCAGTTGGATTATTTTCATAATAAAATCATTTATTTAATCAAAATGATCTGATGGTCTAAATCAAAAGTTTTGAGTGAACAAATATTATTCCTTAATGTTAGTCTACAACAAACCATATGTACATAGTTTACTATAATGACCATAACTCACAGATCGTAAGTCCAAATATCACAAGCCATACCATTCTAAAAACTAGATTCAAAGAGCTACAACTTCATTAGAACTAGCCCAAGCTCAATTCGGAGCATAAGATGTCCAAAACCGGTTCCAAAGTATACTGATAGACATAAATACGAATTTTAGAAATAATATATAACATGTTGGGTTGTTTTAACCCAAAGAAAATTAAGATGGGCCTAGCCCACTTAATTATAGATTCATGTTCATGCTCAAGTCTATCACACAATTATTAGGTTAGACTATCTAATCGTGTGTGATATATTTTATTTAAGAAAGAAAGTAGGTGCTGGCATCACCACAGTTGAGAAAATTGTAGAGGCTTTAATTCTGAAGACCAAGAAATAAAAAAGTATAAGTAATACAACATTTAAAAGATATGTCACTCCTAAATTTTAGGGCTTCCTAATGGATGTGTCTTGTGGCTCAATATACTTCCCAAGAAATCTCTAGTTGGGAATCAATTATAAACTAGCCTTCATATTCTCATGTATGCTAGTAGTATGTAAACAGTTTGCAAATTGAGTTCTTTAGAAGCTAATTAAAAAAAAAAAGAGTTATACAGATGACGAACATGTATATTGTGTGTATCAAGTTATAATAACAAGCGTTGTACACGTGCGTTGTACGTGTTCCTAACACTGATTTTGTATTAAACTATTAATGCAATAAATTATAAAAATAATTACAAAAAAAAACACCAAAAAATGCAAGTATCCATTCTAGAGAAAATGTGAAAATTGAGTAAGTAGTTACAGAGAGATTTTAGGGATATAGAAAGTTAGAGAAAATCAGGGAAGAGATCTAATTTCCTTTGCAAAAGTGAGACCGTTATGTTTTGGTGAGAATAAAATTACTAATTTATCCTTTTTTCAGGGGCAAAAGATGACCATTATACCCTTCCAGAGTGAAGTTAAACTTTAACAAAAAATAATTTTTTCAGGGACACCAAAAGTAAAACGCCTCAAAAAATCCCATTCTCTTAACTAATAGTATAGATATAATATAGATATATGATGACGATTTTACACAAGGGAATTAGGGTCTCAACACTACCCTCAACCAGAACAAGAACCTATATCTTGTTCTTGTTGGTTCTAGTTTTGATACTCAAATAGATGAATTGGAACAGAGACAATTGTTCTAATTATTCTGTTCTTGGATCTTTTGGTTTCGAGTCTTCAAAACCTAAATTTTATATACAGAAATATCAATATTTGTAAAGGCTGGTTCCGATTCCTGTTACTAATGGCTCTGGTTCCCATACTAAAATATATGGAACCGGAATCAAGAAAATGATTTCCAGATAAACAGGTTAATCATCAACACCCCCTACAGCTACAGGGAATGCTGTCTTCCAGTTTTAACAGTGAAGACATAACAAGATTGAATGTCAAAATTACAGTGAAGACATTGTTTTATTCATCAATGTTCTGCAGTTTATTTCGATTTACACCATTCAGCTTTCTTCGAGTTCAAACAGGCCAATCTATTTGCATGAACATTTATGGTAATACTAGCGAAAACATTGTATTCGTCTGACAAACAGATTTATAACAATATACTGTTGACCATGAACCTTTGTTACCTGGTTTGCAGCAACTCAAATTCACCTTGCAGCTACAAAAACTCGAAATTTGCATCAGCGGGGTTTTATCATGGGATCTATATCACTCAGAAGGTCACTTCCAGATATGTCAGTTGACGCGTTTGGGTTCCTTGTAGAGAATGATGATGATGATGTTATCACTTGTCCAGAATACCTGTTTTCAGTTGTTGTAGAGGAAGATGGGAATGGTGGTAGGTTTTTCACCACTTCGTCAGACTCGATGTCTGTCACTGTCAAGTCAAATGATGAGGTTTCTAGTTCTGACAACAAACGCCATATACTTTCGAGCTCCCTGACCACCTCCATCATTGGAGGTCTTGCATCCGTCTCATCCTGGCAACAACTGAGAGCCAATTTCATGAACTTCTCAACACATTGAGGATGATAACAGCCCATGCGGTTGTCTATGACTGCAAAGTAGATACCAGATTGATATGCCACGTTCACCTAGAACCAAAAAGGAATAAAACAACAGTTCAGTGGGGGACATCTTTAAGTTTGGTGCCTAATCAGAATCAGAACAATCGTATGCATTCTTATTAACTATCCAGAAGTACGATGTGCATTCTGCATGTATGTGTGGACATTCATGTCAATTGTATTTGGGTATATCAGTGTTCATGACTCATTTCATGCTTTTTTTTCAAGACTATTTGATTAACTACCACCTGAAATCGGTACTACTGAGTAGTTACTAACACACTATCTCATAGAAAAAAGTGAACAATTGGAAGAGCCGTGGTATGTGGTCGCACATTATATTTAAAAAGTATTTTAGGTAATAAGAAAAATGGTCGTTATATTATTTATTACTTTGTTTAAAAGCATTTTGTATGCTATTCTAGGGGTTTATTGGTATTTTAGGGGTAGAGTAGGACTAAATTTTTCCAGCTTCCCTAAAAATTAGGAATATTGCATCCCATTTATAAAAGTATAGTTATATTTGTGGCTACCAAGCCCAACGGTTAATGCATCTTTTCCACCCAAATTATCTGGTTTGTTATGGAGGATCATCTGATTGGGTCAATTTTCTGCAAAACTCAAGATTGGACCTGTCAAATAGTAGGTCTAACCACTCTGCACGTGCATTAAACGTACTACTGGAGGTAAAACTTCTAACAGTCCACTCAACACATACCTTAATGGGTAGCAATTGTGTTCTATAGGTGTATGTTTTACTTGGTCTGATATGCGGTGATGTTGGTGATATACATAAGGAAACTTATAATAATGGTAATTTCAAAATTTTGGCAAAATGGTGTCACCGTAACTTTGATGTTTTTGGGCACTGTAATAGTACAAATAGATGAAATGAAACAACCGTAACAATGAAAGCATGTAGATTTTCCCAAGGAGGCGATATGTAAATACCTCTCGGATGATGTTTTTACCATGCGTGATTGGATGCATCCCTGTCAAAAGCTCTAGAAATACTACCCCAAGGCTGTAGACATCACTCTTGTCTGTTAACTTGCGTGTTAAGAAGTATTCTGGATCAAGGTAGCCCTGCAGGAAAGATCATGCATGAGCAAGTTTAGCTGTATTTGGTGAAATAGCAAAGTTGTATACAACAAATCTTTAAAACTAAAAAAATTTCGCAGATAGAACCCACTATTCTAAGCGGTCCTACTAAGAAGATAACTCATGCCATAACTCAACCAAATTGGATCATTGCTCACCATTCCTCTATCCATTTCTTTAAAGAGTCAAGGGAAACGTCTATAGAACTACTGTTACAAGCACAGATCCGGTTGATTCGTCTAGAAATCTATATTAAATGGTAGATCCTTTTATATGCAGTTCAGTTATATTGGTGCAGCATCCATAGACCATTTCCAAGGTCTACCTGGTAATAGCTTAGGCCAGGTTTGGCTCACGACCCCAAAACGAGTTTCCAAGAACTAGATACAATCCGAAAATCTGAGCTGTATTGTCAAAAATTTTAATACCAAAAAAACTTCTTTTATTAATCTGAAAACTGTTTTCAAATTTAAGTAACAGTGAAACAGATACAATTTGACTAAAACACCGAAAACAACTTTTTGTTTTAATGTTTTCAAATTTTGTGTTGTTTTCAGCATTCTATCTGAAAATCATTTCTGAAAATGACCTAACCAAACACGCCTTCTTCTTTTTTCCTTCCAGGATTGTTGTATCCCTTTTTTTTCATAAACAATAAATCGTATCTGGATTGCGAGCCAAACACGGCCTAGATTCCCTTTCCATAATTTACTGGTGTAAGAAAATGATGGACCATCCACCAAGAGAATACCTGAAGCAGCTAAATATATTTTAGCAGAGTCAAACTTACTGGGGTTCCCTTCACAATGGTGGATACATGGCCAGGTATAACCCCTTCACAATCTGGAATTGGTGCGAGCCGGGAGAGTCCAAAATCAGCAACCTTGGCAGTATATTTTGTGTCTAACAATATGTTGGTAGCTTTGATATCTCGGTGGAATATAGGTGGGTCTGCTTCTGTATGGAGGTAGAGAATGCCCTTGGCTGAACCCAATGCAATACGTAACCTCATAGCAAAACTGAGAGGTTCTTTCGATTTAGCTGTCAAATAACAAACGCAACCAAACAACAATAATACATCAAAATTCTAGATGACAATCAGTATCCATTTGAAGGCAAAAAAAATAGATTAGAGAGCAAAACCACAAATAGAATATAACAAGTAAATTACCAGAAAGACAATCCCGAAGCGTGCCATTAGGCATGAACTGATAAATTAACATCTGCAAACAAATCAAAGATAAAACCAGGGAATTTTATTTCCCTTATTCAAATGGAGTAAGCAACAAAACCCTAAACTAGCTGCTTAATCAGGAAATGTATGGTTTTCATAAGAATGTCACAGTACTCAAAAATGATGGTGCCCTATATGGAAAAAGAACAATCAAATACTCAGGAAATACAAGAGAACATACTTGTTCCTCATCTTCATGGCAATATCCAACCAAAGAGACTAGGTTCCGATGATGTAGTCGTGACAATAGTTCTATCTCTGTGAAGAATTCATTTTCACCCTGTAGGGACCCTTCTTGTGCTTTCTTTATAGCCACAACTGTTTTGTCAGCTAGAATACCTTTATAGACTTTCCCATAGCCTCCTCGGCCAACTTGAGTGGAGTCGCTGAAATTGTTAGTTGCCAGAGCCATTTCACCAAAACTGAAGCTTTTCAGACCCTTGATATGAACTGCCATTCTTGATTCTAGGGAGAAGTAAACAGAATAAACTGAGATAGCACATCTTAAGCTAATATTATCATGCACATGCATGATCTTTGAAAAAACACTTTCAACATATTTGAAAAATTAGATGTTTCCAGTACTTTTTTCATATTAATACACAATAGTAATAAAAGAACTTGATATATGAAAAAGAGGGTGAAAGAACTTGCTTAGGTGCCTTCTTGATGCTTTTTGGTATCCAGCTTGTCTTTTTGTAATAAGAACTCCAACAACAGCAGATATTGTAATAGCACAAGCAAGAGCCCCTAATATAATGCCAGCTAATCCACCTTTGCTTATCCCAGACTTGGAGGATTCAAGAACAACTGCAACGGCAAGAAGAATTATAAGCATACTCACCCATTATATCTTCTAAAAATGTGAACTGGATTGATTTTGGACAAACATTTCCGTACTACATTCATGAAAGTAAACCTGCTAAGGGTGTATTAATGTACTTATTCAGCTTTGATACCCTAGTTGGAACTCTTTACCATTAGTTAATAGAGTGCATTAATGACCAATTAAGTAGGTAACTCAGATGGACTTGACTCATTCAAAGCTATAAAGTGCACACAGAGATTCAAGTAAAAGATCTCCATCATCCTTAAGGAACTGAAATACTTGATGGAGTAGTGCTTGAAGCCTGATGATATCATATATCCAAGAATCTTCCTAGTAACCTAAGCAACAAACAGTGGCTTGCTGATCATTTCCCAAGACAGGTCCAAAAGTTGCAGTCACTGAAAGATAGAAAAAGATGTTTCTAGACTCTTAACTATAAAAAGAATACAAACATACCATTTGAATAAGGTCCCAGGAGAGTGAAGTTGAGTAGTTCATATGGTCCAAAAAGATTGTTTCTCGTTAATGTCCACATTGTAAATATGCTTCTAATTCGTAGAATCTCACTTGAATTGAATGTACTAGAATGGTTATTAAACATAGGGAAGAGTTTCAAGTACATATTTAGCCTAGGACCTTCTTCCCAGATAAATGAATCAATGGATAGCTGATAGAGATCCAAGTCGAGAGCAGTGGTTATGTACACCTCAAATAAGTCCCGATATGGCGGGAAATCTGAAATACTGGGACTTTTCAACCGGAATCCAATTCTAAGAGGTGCAGCGCAAAAGCATGGAGCGGGAGACTCTGGAACATATTCGAAGAAACCCTCTTCAGGACATGATTGCATTGAACAAACAAATCTTGGGCTGTCTGAACTACCAGGTGACTCATCATTTCCAGTTTCAGATCCACAGAATTGGACTATATTGAGTTCATTTTTACTGCTGCAGACAGGATTGCCTAGAAGCCTGAATTTTAGGGAACCAAAGTTAGTCAGACGACAGAAAGTGGCAACTAGCTATTCAAGATATATATTGAAGACAGTCTGATAAATCAGAAGTCATTATTAAAAAGTCAAATGTCATTTAGAACATTTATTACACATGTTAGATGTTATTTGGAAGCTATCCATACAGCACAAACAAGATAAATCTCACTTTACACATGCAAAAAACATGGGAAGAGGAATCTATGAAAATGCGTAGCAAATAGCAATTAACAACCATTAATATTTCTAGGTATGGCAGCATGTGAACAGTAAGGAAACACATTCTAAAGAAGTAGCTCTAAATATTCTTATTAGAAAGGGAAAAATATAATGTGTAGATGAAATGTGTTTTAAATATAGTAATCATAGGTTTTTGCATCTGCTTGTATTTTTTTTGCCTTTTTTGGCCTATCCAATAAAGTTTTGCCTTCATAAATAAATAAATATTATATATATAGGAAGCATAGGAAGACTTCACATACATAACACGGTGTCATCAATGATCAATCCCAAGTCCTCAACCATTCATATGTTGGTCCAGGATTCATATTGGCTACATCCTGAAATCTATAGCACTCTGAGATCTCCAACATTTAGCCTTTTTTCTAATTCATTTTTTTTTTCTTTATTTTGTGGATTGGAGTCTCCAACATTTAGTAGACAAGATTACTCCCACGCAACTAGAGAGTGGAGAAGGAGAGCATGCGGGAGTCTTAAGTACAAACATGTTCACCAAGTTTATAATAAACATGGTTTTGCCTTTGCATAATTTTTCCTGTATTTCATGCACCAACTTTTTGTGGGGGTAGATGTAACCGTAACATGTTTAACACGGGAATTTTAGGCACGTTGGTCGAGTTAAAAATTTCCGTTCTATTTTTATTTCAATAGCCAAACATCATCATTCATGAAGACAAGGATAATGGAAGCCTGCAATCGAGGTGAATTAGAGGGAAACTTGTCCAAGTTTTAGGCCAGTAATCACCCTCCACATAAAAAAAAAAACTACTTCTATTTAAAAATTAATATATCAAAGGGCCGAATATATGGCATAGTACAAGTGTGATGTGGATAGAGGATATGTCCATGTAACCAATACAGAGGGTTCCTCAGATGGACAGTCAGAATTGACTGCCAGTCCTAGAAGTTGCAAGATAACAGGGTCACCAGGCAGGCACCTCTACGCCAACCAAAAACTGTTAGGGAAGTTAACTCGTGTTTGGATTCTCAGTCAGGTTCTTAGTTTAACAATCAAACAAACAGGCATTGTGAATAATAATTAAAGGATAATGGGAACATATACATGCTGGTGACGATAGAGCTAATTGTATACCTTATGGTGACGCTATTTGGAGGATTAAGAGCACCTGATATTTTTGAAAGTGAATTGTTCCGGAAATCTCTGCAAATCCAAAGTTCTAAAAATCATATTTAGATAAATATTCATACGAGTCATACCAATTACTTTCACAGAGAGATGACACTATTCCGAACTCAGGAGCATGTTGAGCCAGAATGATGCAACCTTCAATGGAGTTGTCCGAGATGATACTTAGTAAGAACTTCAAGAAGATAATGAAATAAAATGAAGACCTAACAAGATATTATTATAATTGAGTTCTTACATGACAAGTCTGGCAGATGGACTGAAAGTCATGTTCTGCCAAATGTTGGAAGGAACAGAATTGCTGAACTGATTGTTCTCAAGTGACCTGTTAGAGGAAGTGAGTTATATAATCCTCGAAAAGATGTTGATTCTGTAACTTCCAGGTGAATTACTTTATTATGACAATAAGTACAAATCTCTCTGAAGTTCCCACACCATAAAATGCAGAGAGTACGAGAACTAGATACAGATCATCATAGCACTGGACCTGTGGCTTCCCTCAAGTGATTTCAAATTTGTTATCATGTATGCTGATAAAGAAAAGGAAAAGTACGGAGAAAGAGATATCCTCACAATCTCTGGAGATGGGGAAGACCCGAGAAATTTGAGGGTATTGATCCATTGAGATTGTTGCCTGAGAGAATGCTGCAAACGACATGTATTGCCATATGTAAGTCTGAAATCAATTTCCAGTAAATTTGGGACATTTATACAGGCATAGAATAGGTTGTTCAAAGATCAATATATAAAACAAGATTTATTCCAACCAATGGAACCGAATGAAGTTGGTGAATGCCTGTACAAGTTAAACCTTGCTGATTTTGCTTACACAGTAGTGATATTGTTAGACAGCCTATTTGATGGAATGGGTCCAATAAGCTTATTCCAGCTAAGATCTCTGTAACATATACACGAGGTAACAAGTTAGACTAAATGATTATTAGGCTAAGAAAACAGAACAACAAATATATTTAGTTTGCTATATTAAGGGAAGTAACTTTCTCTTGAAACTTGAAATTTTATTGCAACTCTTTTCTGTAATGACCACAAAATGCCTTCAATGAATATGAGGGGATTAGAAGGTATTTTCATCTTTTAAGCATATAATGGTTTAAACAAAGACCCTCACCACATCTCTTAAGTCTTAACCATTACCACCTTCCAACCAAACAACATAAAAAATAAAATAAAATACATAAAGCACCAAACCTGTCTCACATGTTAGTCTCTGTTAATATAACCACAAGAATCTGAACATGGAAATGACTACAAGGGACAGGTACGAAATACAAGTTCTGTTCGTTAGTGGTAAATACAAGGAATGCCATCAAAAGTGATGGGACTTACATATAGTGGAGATCAGGAATCCTGCTTAGGTCAGGAACAGGTCCTTGCAAGCTACAGTTTCTAAGACTCCTGCTAAATCAAAGAAGTAGAATGATAACCATGCTTTATAGATGGACTTGCAAAACAATTGGACATATTTATTCAGATTACCTCATTACCATATCAATAGCATGATACTTTTATACATGAAAGGCAAGAAGTGCAGGTACCATATGTTCGACCATATCTCATGAATAAGATAAAGAACATCAGGGAAAGACCTCTGACTTAGAGATTCCATCAAGTCTATATTTTGATCATCATATCAAGAGCAAAGCAATGTATAGAAATTCTAAAACTGTATATTTCAAGCATATCTAATAAGAAAAAC
Organism: Macleaya cordata; assembly: GCA_002174775.1. NCBI lineage: Eukaryota > Viridiplantae > Streptophyta > Magnoliopsida > Ranunculales > Papaveraceae > Macleaya > Macleaya cordata. The sequence continues at coordinate 162,574 of MVGT01002668.1, forward strand.
AAGACTTTAGGATAGGATTATCACTCAGGATTCCATCAACATATAAAGCACTCCAATGCATAATCATGGGAGTAATAATATATTGCAAAGAACATGGAAATAATTTAAACGAAATGTCCCAATAAAATCAAAATCTGGAACTGACGAAATGAGAAATGACCCGAAGATAGTAAGAAACAGTTCATAGATAAATTCACCAAAAAAAATATATCATAGGATTTGAAGGAAACACTAATCATCTTTTATTGATTATACTAGCCCCAGTACCCCGTGCAAGGCACATGGGCTTTTTTTTTAAAAAAAAAATTGATTTTTTTTATTAGATAATTAGAAAGTTTAGTTGTTTTAGAATTTTAGTTACTATTAATTTTTAAGGAGAGAATTTTTAGGGAGAAAGAGATTTATTATAATTAGAAAGTTTAGTTGCTTTTCAGATTATAATTACTATAAATTTTTAAAAAGAGAATTTTTAGGGAGAAAGAGATTTGAGAAAGAGTGACACGTGCCATGATTTAAAGAGAATGCTTGTGAGAGAGACACGTGGCAGAGAAAGGCTTCTTCTATAGTATATTATAATAGATAGGCTATAAGAGTGTTACATTTCTCAGGAGGAGATGGCAGATACTTTTTTGTAATACTCCTTTTGTGCTTTTGGTGCTGCAGAAAGATGCATTGGATCCTCTTGTACAGATTGTGTTACAGTTTGTGGAAAAAATATAAATAGGGAAATCTTTTAAGATGTTGCATTGGGAGTATTGTTTTCAGTTACATCAGAAGACATTATACGTGTGGGTTCTTAAATTGGGCGACTTCTGAAACTCGAAGATAGAAGATTACTAAGCTTAGGCTGGGCATTGTGCTCCTTAGGAAGCCTCTTCTGCCTAGATCAAGGGTGGTGAGGTAGAAAAAAAAGGATTTGCTGAGACGTGAATAAGGATATCAGATTCCTACCAAGATAAATAAATAATGCTTATTTAAGGATGAGAATGGGGCTTATTCACTAAGTCTTATCAGACCTTCTAGTGCAATTGATTTAACAAAGCAGAAGAGAAATGCTTCTCCAAGATCATCAATTTTAAAGTCATTTTTTCAGGTCCACCCAGATTAGAAGATAATTTGGCTAACACAATCTAGTTGGCAAAATAGTGGGGATTAGTTTTTTCTATTAAAAGTAACACTTTCAAGTACCTTAAGAAACGCAGAAGTCTTAAAGGACTCATTCGACTAAGGAAGGTTAGGAACAACTCTTTACATGGAGAACTTACTTGTGTTACCAATAATTCTGTATTATGTTATTTTGAAGATGTTGAAATTGTTTCACGGACATGTTACGCAGCATGAACCGCTGTAAAGGCAAACTTGCCTGATTTCTTGCTTTTCACAATATGAGATATGCAAAATGTATTGACAATATGTAATTAGAAAAAAAGAGAAACCTCCATTCTGCACATATTCCTCCACCACACATCTCTTTTAGGATGTAGATTATTGATATCTATAACAAGGTAATGCCATGGAGTACAGATTCATTGTAGATTGTTGACATCTATACAATAGATTCATAAGCATTGATGGTAAGTAGCGGACATCAATTATATATATACCATTAATCATTTAATATTGAATTATTTTACATCTGTTTCTTCCTTTCCCAAAAATATCGCTGCCACTGTAAATATGTCACCAAAGGAAAGAAGATACACTAGGATATTCTACTAGTTGTATCATGTATTTTGTTGTGTATTCAGTAGCCCTAATCATGAATAAGCTCATTTCAGTACTTTACGTTATGATTTCTCAAGGACAGGATTTTCCACAATTTATATTTCTGCAATTCCCAGAATTATACAGTATGACACACTTACAATTTTACCAGTTTTGGTAGGTTTCCATAAGACGCTGGGATTTCACTTCCTTTGAATTGGTTGTTATCAAGTTGGCTGCAACAAGAGAGAACTTAGAAGAAAAATAACAATTATATAATTTCACATCTTTGAAATGGAAGTTTATAACAAGGTAATAATTAGAATGCAGATACTGCCAAAACATAGATGCAGACAACCAGGCTTTTTCAAAGCGCATCAACTCATCACAACTGAAACATACTGAAGGCATGAATCTAGGCATTAAGATCCTCATCATTACAAAACAAGCAAATATCTGATTGGTAAATGTACCCCATGGATAAAGAAACAGTCCTTCAGAGAAGATATGGATGTACATACAGTTATATGGCAGAATGGGATGCATGCCTTCATCAAAAATTTGGCTTAGGTGTCAAATTTTGGATGATGAAGTCAACCCATTGTAGAGTTAATGACAGAAACTGTTGAGGCATCTAGAAGGTATACAGGAGGTGAGTCAAGGAAAGAAACAAAATTTGTAGAGCATAGTTTAAGCTCATGCTTCCCATTCCATGTGTGAATTTGGAACTGTGTATAGCAAACATGATGAAGCCTCTGAAAGAGCTTAAAGTAATGGAGAAACTCTTTTGACTTCAGGATATAAGCTTTCATGACAAAGATGTTGCATCTCAAGCAATGATGACTGAGGGATCATCGACCACCCAAAGAAAATGATATGAAATAATAACAGAACACATCGTTTCAATAAGAAGTGCTAGAGCTCTTTTTGCGATGAAAAATTTGTTGTATAGCATGACATCTTATCAATTGCGTAAGTGATAAGAATCTACTTTAGTACTAGGCCAAGGAGTTCAAATTGAAAAGGTCTTCACAAGAATGTTACTCTTGTGTAATGTGCTATAAACAGTATAGAAAGGCAACAAACATATAGCAGAGAGTAGCTGTTTCAAAAGGTCAAGGAAGAGTAGAACTCTGTTGGGGATGAAGATTCAGATAAGGTTGACTTATCTCAAGAACGAAAGCAAAACACTGGATACCTAAGAATAGCTGTTTCAAAAGGTCAAGTAAGAGTTAACTCTATTGGATTTGAAGATGTGGATATTGTTTATCATCAGCAGAACAAAACAGAAGCAAAAGATGAACCCAAGAGAAATAGCAAATAAACTAGTGATCCATCACCCAATAGGTTGCCCCAACCCTGCTGTTATTTTCCTTTTATTCTCCCTCTTGCATTGGCATTGCTTGTCCTTTGAGAAACACAAAATCCTAAAGTTTCTAACAACTAAACGTCAAAATCAACTGCCACGTACTAAATAATCAACATAAGAACAGATGGAATAATGGTAACATTCTGAAAAAGAAATTCAAGCAGAACTAGTACTGGTGGAAGCCAGGGAAATTAAATTGACTGAAATCAGTAACCCTAAATGTCAGTCCAAGGAAGAGAAACATACAGTATAAGCAAGGTTGGAATCGTAGAAAACTCTGGCGGAAGATACCCCGATAAATTGTTATTGTCCAGAAGGCTGCAACAACCAGTTACTTGCTTTATAAATAGAAAGCATAAGCAAAGTAATAACAACACTCTCAATAAAAAGTTCACCAGTTTTAAAGTTGAAGGAACAACTTACAAGTGAGCAACGATTGGTAATCTGGAAAGCTCCGGTGGTATTTGCCCACTAAAAGAATTATTGTTCATGTGGCTGTAAAAGAAAATATACGCTGAATAATAATGCAAGCTAGTTATAATACTTTGGCAATTAAAAAAGGAGCATTCTCTTTGGAAAAGCCACCCACAAATGCTTAGTTCTGTTCAAGTTCGCCCACGATTTTGGTATTGGCCCTGATAAACAGTTTTGATCAACTTGGATTCTATCAAGATTGGGAAGGTAACCAATCTCATCTGGTAAAGAACCTGATAGCTTGTTTCCACTCAAGAGCCTGTGTATGCAGAAAAGGAAACAGAGAATTAATGTTTAAATAAATCATAACCTTTCAGTGAGAAACAATGATTGTGCATCATTTCTCAAACTCCCATACTTAGATAACGAAATATGTACCAATTGTGGGATCATATCTTTGTAAATCTATAACTACTGCACATGTGATGTATGTATCCAAATTTTAGCATTATATGACAACATTTTACAAGATAAGATCAACTTACAGCAGTTCCAAGGATGTAATATTGCCTATCTCCCTCGGTATACTGCCACTTATGTTGTTCCACATGAAGTCTCTGCGAGAAAAGAACAAGATTAGATCAACTGACATCACAGAAAAATTATATGTGATCCTTTTCACAGTAAAAGGTGATCGGATATGCTCATCTAAAGTACCTCTTTTAATTGCTTGAGAATTTAAACTATGTAATGACTCACATTATTTTTATATGCAATAGTTGGCCAACCTCAGGCGCTAAAGTTCCAGAAAGATTCATATTTAGCAGCTGCCTGTACCAGAACAAAGATGGTGTTACTACTTGTACCTAGAAGGCAAAGAAAAAACGATAAAATTATATATAGGAAAGACAAAAATCTTACACTTCTTGAACATGTTGGTACCCATCATTTCCTGTTGTATTAAAGCACAAAATCCCTGTCCAATTCGAATTACACGGATCCCCTTTTTTCCAACTTTTGAGATGCTTCAAGGGATCAATGAGACGATTCTTGATAGCTCGCAATGCATTGACTACAGATAATGTAAATAAAACATTTAAATCTAATTTACAACCTTGAAGTTTATTTTTCAATTTTTTCTTGTTTCATTCTACTATAAATCAGAAGTAAACACTGTATTCACTTCCCACAAGTCACAACCTTCCACATCAAATAGACATACATAAATAGAAGAGAGTATATTTGCACACAACTTTTTACATGTTCCAACCAACTTCTTACACCCGCCTGTGGGGCCCACATAGAGATGATCATGAGGATGGTTTACTCATCATGCATGCATATGCTACATGATCATGATCAACTTCATCATGCAAATCATCATCACAAAAATTCACACAGTTCTAAAACTTTTAACCCAATCAAACGATGATTGAAATTTTAAGCTTTCTTAACCATCCATTATACCATTAATTTTCAACCAACTAATGAGGATGATCTACATGATTATCAGCCCTTGGATCATTTTCACGCATCCCCCACAAGCCGGTGTAAGCAAAGCGTAAGAATAAGATAACTAGAACATGTTAAAAAATTGGGTGGAAATATCCGGCCACTAAATTGAAAGAAGTAATTAAGTGCAGTCATGGAAACTAATAAAGAAGCTCACCTTCTGAGGGATCGGTAACCTGAGCTACCGAAAGCAGAGCAAAGCAACAGAAGTAGACAGCCAAAACGGTTCCTAATACGCAAAATCCCACTCTCGACATATCGAAACCCTAGAAAATCAAACAAATTCAGTAACTATTTCAAAAAGAAAAATCAAAACATCTCATTATATTAAATAAGAAATCAAAAACAAAAACATGTTTGAATCTCTAAAGAAATTCTAAAACATTACTCAAGAATTCCATAAAAACCCTACTTAATTAACAATTCAAAACCTAGAAGCTAAAAAATTTGAATTTATGATTATATCAAAGAAGTGAACTTAACTGAAACGAAGAAACAGTAGAATGAAAATGAAATCGGGAAGCTTTGTAGTGTGGTTGCAGATCGAACGATGTGATGATGATAAATGTTGAGTTGGTGAGTTGAGTTGAAATGTCAATAGAGCTTTCGTCATGGTTCTTCGCAGGTTTTGGTTTTCGCTCCAAGTCAGAAATGCATTTGTTGAGTGCGACGAGTTTTCTTCGTCACTCAGGATTTAAATCAAATTGTCGATTCCTTTCCTGGCGCCAAAGACTGAAGAAGAAGAAGATTGTAACGAACGTGGATATGCTAACATGCGCATTCGGCCTAGTTTACCTGAGATTTTAGGATCAGTCCAGTGGGAATCCCTAAAATTCAATCGCTTTATCCATGGGGCTGAATAGTGGGAATCCCTTAACACCAAATTCAACGGTCAAACAAAGTCAAGGGACGATTAAAAAGAAAAAAAATTGCGATTAAAAGATGATCGCGCAGATAGGGAGAGAGATGACGCATGTCTTTTGAAGAAAAACAAAAAAGGGTCTTGGTACCATCTAATAGTGGCTGTGGTCATCGGTCATCTGTTGACAACTTGGTTCTTGGAGTCATCCGTTGACAACGTGGTTCTTAGCTAAGTAACCAGAGCGTAGGTTGAAACGGGAACGAAAGTGGGAGCGGAAGCGTCGGAGCTGCCGATTAAAAAATGTTCATAGTTCTAAAATACCTTCGGAGCGGGAGCGTCGGAGCGTAGGGATGGCAAAAATCCCCACGGATCAGGGTCCCCGTGGGGATCCGCCCCTAATGGGGCGGGGATGGGGGAGAAAATTCCATCCAAGAAGTCCCCGCCCCCATCCCCGTCTCGTTTAGTAAATGTATATAATTAATTATAAAATTATCTATATATTTATTTAAATAATAATATATACTTATTTTTATCATATAAATATCAGGGAATTGGGGTGTGTTTTCTTGTTTTTAGCCCACCGCTTCTTTTGTGTTGGGCTCAAACCCTTCACACATGTATGATTTTAGTTTTAAACCCTTGGTGTTTTGTTTGAAGCCCAAAATCTATTTTTTGATTTTTTAGTTTTCCTTTTATACCCCTGTCTCTTTCTTCCCTTTTTTTTTATCGATCAACTCGAGATCGAATTCGAATTTCTACCTTGTTCTTCGTCGCGCCAAAAATTTCGTGCTTCAGATTTTTCTTCTTCTTCGATTTCAGCATATTCTTCGTCGATTCCAGCCTCTTCTTCGTCGATTCCAGCCTCTTCTTCATCGATTCTAGTTCGGTTTCTCTTTTCAAATCGAACCTGAAAGTTTTGCACAAATCTTTGAGTTCCTCAAAAACCCTAAAGTTTTGGTTGTTTTTCTTTTGTTTTTCGTCTTGTTTTTCGTTTTGTTTTTTTCAGATCTTTTTTTTTCTTCATTTTTGTTTACTTTAAGAAATATATTTTAGTTTTCAGATCGGTTTTTTCTAACATTTTTTTTTTTGCAGGTTCAACATTCTTCTTCTTCATCGTTTTTTTCAGTTTTCGTACAATGGATAGGTTTGTTTTTTTT
>MVGT01002668.1:174175-199815 GCA_002174775.1 Macleaya cordata
TCTTATCCTGCCATCCTAGGTCACTGCATTCCAAAAATTCAGATTTAGTTTTCCATAAAACTTACTAGACTGCACTGCAAGAGTTGTTATTCTATACTTACTTTATAGTTGATCCATCAAAGAAATCCTTTATTGGTTGCTTCTTTCTGTCATCCAATTTCTGCCAAATACAACTTAGTTTCACATCTACTAGTTTCTTCACTTGCATTTTTTCCACTGGGATTTCAATGTTTTTTACTTCAACTACCTTCTTCTTCTTCTTCTCTTCATATTTGTAAATGTTGTTTTCATCGTGTGCTTTTGATCGCTTCCTTTCTTTTACACCTCTCTCAATCGACCCCTTTATTGTTTCATCTGTATTTACAACTTTTTGGGTCATTCTTCTCTTTTTGTAAACTTTAATTTCAGTAACAGCAACATCTACTCTCTTGGGAGCTGGAGGAGATTGAAAATCATCATCTGAATGCTCTTCCTTCTTTGGCATCCAAACCTCCTCTGGAGGAGATTGAAAATCATCATCTGAATCACCAACCTCCTCCTTTTCTTGCTTCTCTTCCTCATCCTTATATTCAGTATTTAGTTGATGCAATACATCACTAATATCTGTTTTTTCTCTTTCTTGCTTTTCCTCCATTTGCCTCTCTAACTCTAACACTCTTTTAGTTAAAATTTCATTTCTTTCTTTAAGAGTGTTTACTTCTTGTTTAAGCTTTCCATTCTCATCCTCGAGGTTCCTCAATTTCTCCTCTACATTATCTTCCTCCTGTTGCTCTTCATCTGCATCTGATGTTACCTGAAAGTGCTAGAAAGTTAATGTAATTTCTATTCATTTTTTTGAGGTCTTTCAAGATTTAGAAAAACACTTTAGAGGGTTTCAGTGTGTGTAACTATGTCCATGACATTACAAAGCACTGAAACCATCTTACTAACCCTTTAGTTAGAGGGTTTCAGTTCATATTTCTACTTGTACAACACACTGAAACCCTTTAGCTTTTCATTGAAAAAATAGTAAACCATTTAAAGAAAGAGGGTTGCAGTGCATTTTTCTCACCTCTTCTTCCTTCAACATGTCCAAATTCCTTGCACTAATCTTTTCATGCAGCTCCATTAGATCCCATCTTACAATCGTTGGGGTCATCTCCTTGTACTCTGATTTTGGCTCCATGATGTGCACTTTCTCACAGAACCAATACTGTAGTAAAGATAGTTGTTTTTGTTAGAGTAATTCCTCAACTTGATTTAAAAATTAAATTGAAACTAACTCCTTAATACTATTTACTTACCAGAATTGCAATAGTACATCCTGTTAGTAATGAATGGCTGGAATTAAGGTTTGTCATAAGGTATTCATGGACAAATTTTGCCCATGAAATGTTCGACATTTCAGTGAAGTCCACCAACTTATTCGCTACAAAAAGCTGTAGAGTGTTGTTGTTGTTTGCAAAGAATATTGTGCTTGCCATAAACATTGTAAGTAATCGGACAAAGTCCTCTATACTTTCTTGGTCTTCACCAAGCACAGCCACCTTCAATTCTTGCCTAATTTGTTGAACTTTTATTTTTCCTGTTGAGAACAATACTCTCTTGAAGAAGCTGTTTCTCAAGGAATTTGGGTTGGATTGCCCTATTTTTACTGTCGCACCCTCCATTGGCAGTCCAAATATTGAAGAAATGTCCTCAGCCTTCAAACTAATCTTCTTACTTCCAAACGTGAATTTCTTTGTTAGTCTGTCATATTTTTCCAAGATCTTGGAAATATCTTCATTACATTTTGTTGCTGTCTCCTTTGTGATGTTTCCTTCATGAACAGCCATAAAGAATGCTCCAAAAGGAGTTTTCTTTATTAACTCCAGATGCTTATCAGTTATTGAATTCTTTAGGTCATTTACTAGTGCTATTAATGCAATAGTACAAGACCTGTAGTGAATCAACTCCGTTGCTTTTTTCTTGGGCATTGGCTTTTTTGCAATTGTCTTTGTATTACGATCTGCCATTTTCTGAAAAAAAAAACAAGATATTCAGTTAGTGACAAAATAAAAACAAAAACTATACACAGCAATACACTAAAACCCTCACAGGAGGGTTTCAGTGTGTGCAAATAAGTGACCAAGTAATTTAACACACACTGAAACCCTCAGGCTAGAGGGTTTCAGTGTGTGCAATTGTGTTCATGACACTACAAAGCACTGAAACCCTCTCACTGTGTGCAAATAAGTGACAATAGTTTAACACACACTGAAACCCTCCTGTGTGCAATTGTGATCATGACACTACAAATCACTGAAACCCTCTTCAGTGTGTGCAAATAAGTGACTAAGTAGTTTAACACAGGTTTTCAGTGTATGCAATTGTGTTCATGACACTACAAGAGGGTTTCAGTGTCTGCAAATAAGTAACTAAGTAATTTAACACACAGTTTACTGAATTCTTCATTGAAGAGGTCTTCAGTGTTCGTTATTTGATCTGAGTAGGTTAATCAGTGATAACAACTACTGAAACCCTAATAGATCTACAGTTCAACAGTAATGGTAATTGATGGAGAGAAAGAGAGAGAGATTACTTGAGTTGAAGATACGAGATCTTGTAGAAAGGTGACGATGATGGCAACGACAAGATCTTGAAGAAAGGTGATGATCAAGATGAAAACAATATCAAAATTTCAGTCGTTCTCAAGATCTGGCCGAGATCTTCTTCTTCGGCGACGGCGAAGAGATAAAAGACGAGAAAGAGAGAGATAGAGAGAGAAAATAGAGAGAAAATAGAGAGAATGGTACTGTTGATAAAAGACGGTGACGGTCTTCTTCTTCGGCGACGGCGACGACGACGGCGACGGCAACGACGAGTTTTTGTTGAATGGTGACGACGACGGTGACGATCTCTATTTTAGGTTTTTAGGGTTTCTGTTAGTTTTTAACGGAAATTATAAACTGATTTGAACGGGTTTTTTATTTTTTATAAGGATATTTTTGTCTTTTTAAATGCACACATTTGGGTTTTTAACCCCAGGGGCCTTAAACCAAAACAAAACGTTGGATGTCCTGCATCCTAAAGTTTTTCCCATGCAGGGGTCTTAGCCCAAAACCCTGAATAAATATATATATGTCAATTATTTTTACATTATTTATTGTATTTTATTAATTTTAACCTTTAAAAATATTATTTTAAATATAAAATTTTGTTGAAATTTTTTGCTAAGGTTGTGATTTGAGGTGGAAATGGGGACCCGCGGAGAACCCGGCCCCTATAGGGGATTCAAAATCCCCGCCCCGAATAGTGATGGGGACGGGGATGGGGGAGGCAAATCCGACCCCGCCCCTCCTTGTTGCCATCCCTATCGGAGCGTAGTTCAGAGCGGGAGCGCGAGGTTCAAAGCGGGAGCGTCACCCCTATACTAAGGTTTCGATTTGGATCATCTCTCCGCTAAGTATCCGCAAATTAGTAGAAATTTGATGAATCTATGGAGACCTCAAAGCATCCGACTTGGCCTCTCAACCACTAGTTGGAGGTTGATTTAACGGTGTTAAGGTTTCTCACGGGACTAATGCCACAAAACCCTAGATTTACACTCTAAATAATACCTTAGATTATAAAATTAATGTGTAGGGTCTAATTTCGGTAATTTTATAATCTCAATTATTGTTTGGAGTACAAATCTAATCTTACTGTAACATTTCACTTCCCACCGTTTCAACAGTCCCACACTCACTTTCTTTTTTTTTCGTGAAGATTTATGGTAGTAAACTTGTTGGCTCGAACTAAGGACAGCAGTCCAGAACTAAAGACATTTTTTAATTGACAGCTACAGCACTTCTGCTCCCACTCCACGCTCCAGTACTTAGATTCAACAGGCTACAAGCCCCAATCGGTCATTCTTCGACTTCAGTTCAGACCAAAATCTGAAAGTTCCGAGCAAACTAAAATCTAAGAAAGACAAATTGACTCCTCTATCCTTGTAGTCAGGTAATGCATGGGCGAGGGATAATTTGAAACTTGTTAACTGCCCTGTTTTGAATTACAATCAGTTCTCCAGTTCAATCAAAACTGAAACTTGTTCTGCTAATGGTTTTGAAAAATAAAATTGAGAGCAGTTTTTGAAGTTACACCTGCTGATCCAGGAAGTCTGTTTTTGCGGTTTCAAAACCACTGCAAGTCTTAAAACAATGGGGACATTTGCACGCAATATGTTCAGCTTCATTATATACAAGCAATCTTCTAGCTAGCACAAGCTAAAAGGACAACATCCCAGAGGTAATACTCAATAAAATGGATTCTAAGCACAATTCACATAAATAATAGTCTGATTTTGTTCATCCACTTGTACTGTGGCAAAACCACAGAAAGTTATTGGTGTGGACCCAAACTGTCGGCCCCACCATCCTATCGATCGTTTGAGCCCTCACCAATTCACTTGGTGAGCTTTTGTTTGCTATGGTTACAAGTGGGTGGACAAAATCGAACTCATTCATTAGAAGTTATCACCGTGGTGTGATGTTTGGGATTACGCCGCTGATAAGATCACTTCCGTAGATGTCGGACGATGACAAGAGTGGATCCCTTGTTACATATGATGTTGATGAAGAAGATGGCAATGCTGACCTCTCCGAATATTCAGATTCGGATTCCAACATGCTACTGCCTGATTCTTGTGTCATGGAAAGCATTTTCTCTAAATCCCTGACAATCTCCAACATCGAGGGTCGTGCCTGTGGCTTGTCTTGGCAACACCTCAAGGCCAATAAGATGAACTCTGCCAAGCATTCAGCTGGATAAGAGCCCATTTTGCTGTCTACGATTGAGAATATATTACCAGATTTGTGCGCCAAATTCACCTGGAAGTAAAAAGGAAAAACAATGGTAAACCGATAAATGTACATAAAAGATGTAGAAATTTGTAACACAACAACCTAGACTAAATTTTGGAGTGTTCGATATGTAGGCAAACACTTCAATGCGCTATTTTAACGGAATCTCATGAAAATCAGGAAATTCTGAGATTCCTAACCATCAAATATGTTAGCATGTATATTATGGAATATGGAGCTACAAATTCGAAGGACATTTTTAAGTGTAGTGTGAAGAAACAAAATCTTTAACAATTATATGAGTTAACTATCAGTCACGCATGGAGTAAATTAGCAAAACATGGACCATTCATGGGTTGAATTTTTTATGCCCAGCAAAAATTTACACCTTTTCATGGATCATTTTCCTTTTCAACATTTATTTTTAGCAAAATTGGCAACACTAACATTTGCTCTAAACAAATGAGGCCTGTTAGAAACGTTTGCAGAAAAGGGTTAGGTTGAGCAAAGTACGAAATTTATCCTTATAAGTTATACAAAGACCTAAAGCATTCTGCATAAGAAACATCAAGAAAGTACCTCGCGGACGATGTTTTTACCAAAAGATATTGGTGGCATCCCCGTCAAAAGCTCCAGAAATACAACTCCAAGGCTATAAACATCGCTCTTGTCTGTCAACTTATGGGTTAAAAAGTACTCTGGATCAAGGTAGCCCTGCATGAAGTATAATGCATTAGCGAGTTTCTCTGATTAGAAGTATGGAGGCAGCACTTTCACTTCTGATCATCATGCAGTTTGATATAAACAACCGTCTTGCAGAAAAAGACCATCTAAACAATTATTTTGCCAAATACCAATGAAAAAAAGAAGCTCTTGCTACATATTATTTATAGTATAAGTTCTGACAATAATTACTAGCATTCAACAAAACTCTAGCAAAGTCAGATTTACCGGAGTGCCCTTCACAACTGTGGATACATGGCCAGGCAAAGTCCCTTCATCATCCTCAACTGGAGCAAGTCGTGAGAGTCCAAAATCAGCTACTTTAGCAGTAAGCTTGGAGTCCAGAAGTATGTTGCTGGCTTTGATATCCCGGTGGAATATGGGTGGGTCTGCCTCAGTATGGAGGTAAAGAATGCCCTTGGCTGAACCAAGTGCAATACGTAACCTCATGGGAAAACTCAAACTTTCTTTTGATTTAGCTGCCACATAACCAATTCATTTAATTTAGAGTTCAGGAAGAATGTCATAAAAACAAATCAAATAATCTTTAGCTCTTTGAGGGATCCGAACTAAGCATGGCTGCAGCTCTTGAGAACAAGCACAGAAGGAAGAAATTACTTCGTAAAAAATGAACATAAAAAGAAAAAGCTCTAATAAATTTCAACATTCAACAACGGTAACAGCATCAGTGGATTCCCCACCAATCTGTTCAAATAAACTAATTTGAGAGTTCTTGATAGGACGTTGCGAGATAAATGTTCGAATTAACACTTCCACAAAACATCAGCAACAAGATTTGTGTCATTTGGTATCACAGCGGCAGCGCTTCCTAGATAGTGAGACGAGATGTTCTTCATGGACTGTGTAGCACTTATTTGGAAAGAAGTGTATGAGATTCTGGACCAGTGTGTGGATTCGTTGGAGACCCGAATTAAGTAAATCATCAACCAATTCGAACAACACGAGAAACCTCTACGAAAAGTTCTAAATGGCGGTGGAGAAGGTGTTGAACTCCCGTCAGTTTCAAACATCAATTTCGGAGGCAATCTCACAGATTTGTGACTTGGTGCAAGTGATTGGAGAATCCGTTAAGCCCCCAGCACAATATTCGGCATGCTTGATGGTAACGCAATCCCCCCAACTATCTATCCTAAAGGCAGCTCTTTTATTTTGGCGATAGGAAGTTCATCCGGTCTTACGCTTAGATCGCTAGGATAAAAAAAAAAAAACTCCCATTCTTGAAAAAGAAGGGTGTAGTGAGGTGATACAATATTTTCCTGCTGATTTTTTTGATGTTTTTCAAGAAAAATAAGGTTTTACGTGCACTAAAATCAAATATGTTGAAAATTTTCAAATTGAAGATTTTCTCCAATTTTTTAATAAGTCCAAGTAATCTACAACCATTCTGAGAATTTAATCATCGACGTGTTCATGGATCTTGTTTGGGAGAATTTTGAGGCCAAATTTGGAGCGAAAATTTTCACAAATTTGTTTAAGGTATGGTTACTGCAATTAATGGATCTCACCGATATCCATAAAATTGTTTAGTGAGTTAATTTGAGTGTTCTTGATGGAACGTTGAGAGATGAATGCTTGAATTAACGCTTCCGCAAAACATTAGAAACGAGATTTGAGTCAGAATGTCTGTAAATAGAAATACAAACTTACCAGAAAGCCAATCCCGCAGACTGCCGTTAGCCATGAACTCATAAATCAGCATCTGAAAACACACCAAGAATATTACACTATGCTTAATTTTCTCCGTTCATATTGGAAATGAACTGAACTTTTTTAAGGGTCTCACTATAAAAAAAGAAGAAAGAAAGTGTATCAACCTGTAGAATACATTGCATTTAGACACTGTTTCGCAATCGGAAACAAGCTTTTCCAATGAAAAACTAACCCTTGCGTATTATGTTATGCCATAAGGAGATACTATCGATCACCCATAAAAAAATTTACAGCTAAATGTTGGTTTTTCTTCCATGTACAGTGCAAGGCTATCTAAATGAGTTGAAAGGTAAGGGGTGGGGTGTGGCCATGGACTGATGGACCCACCTAATTTAGAAAAAAGAAAAATTCACTCGAGAAAGAAGGAAAGCCTTTCCTAATGTTTCAAGCTAAAAAAAATATCTGATCTATATATCTCTATATATATATGAAATGCGATCCGCATACATTGCTATTCATACAATGAGTTTACAATGGCCTATGGGGCCCATATGGATATGATCCAAGGGCTAATTTTGGGTGAGGATGTCCTCCACACCATGTAGATCATCCTCACAAAAAATCAATCGATTCTAAAACTTCACACCCCGTCATCCATTGATTGCAATTAACAGTAAAATGAATGACTAAATCACTGTCGATTTCCTGTTAGTGGATGATGGGGTTATAAATTCTAGATGGGTTGATTTTCGATGAGAATACTCTACATGGTAAGGAGAACATCCTCATACAAAATCCTCCCTTGGATCAGCTCCATGTGGGTCCCACAAGCCCCATTGTAAAATTGTTGTATGAATACGACGTATGTGGATCCTAACTCTCTATATATGTATATAAATTGGATCTACGAAACCTTTGCTTTTCAAGTGTTGTGAATAAATCTAGAAAATATAGGAGGATATTAAGGTTTAAGGTTTTCTGCAGAGAAACAATGCAAGACCTTAGTTTCATAGGGAAAACAATATGTATATATATATATATAAGTTCAGTTATTCGGCCTATTCCTGATCAAAAAAAAAGAAGAAAAAGCATGAATGAAGGAGATATTAAGAATCCCGAAGTTACTTGAATATGTAAGAGTAGCATTATTCAGAAAATTGTAGCCTAACCCTTATATTTCCACCTTAACGTACCAATTTATCTAGTAAAAATCTATGAACTCTGGTCCAAATTAAGAGGATTGCCATAATGTCAACCCGGTTGTCCATCGGACGCATTTCGCCAAATACTGAGAAAGGATAGATGTCGGAAATGATTATCTTATTACATTGTACGTCATACTTAACTTATGACTTATGATGCTAATATTCATACCAAAAACAAACAAAACGCTACCCTTAAAAAAATATATTGATAACTGAACACTGACATTATTTCCCCCCACTATTAGTACGATGTATGTTATTGTTTTTGGTATTATGTTAGATAAGCATTCAAAAACTAAAAATATAAGAAATCTAATATTAGTAACTATATATTTGATAAGGAACACATATAGGATAAATAGAACTTAGGAGTTAAGAAATGCAAGAGAATGCACCTGCTCCCCTTCTTCATCACAGTATCCAAGCAAGCCTACCAGGTTTCGGTGATGTAACCTTGACAACAATTCTATCTCTGTCAAAAATTCCTTTTCACCCTGTAAAGATCCAACTTGTGCACGCTTTATGGCCACATTGGTCTGGTCAGTTAGAGTGCCTTTATAGACCTTCCCATATCCCCCTTGGCCAACTTCTGTTGAGCTGTTGAAATTTTCTGTTGCTAACTTCAGTTCCTTGAAAGTAAAGCCTTTCACACCATCAATTTTGATGGAGATTCTCGAAGCTGGAAAAATAAGTTAAATAAGGAATTAAGGACTTCATACAGCTTTCCTTTGTATTGGTTAAAATAGTAAATACATGGGTATGGCAACATCAATCTTACTACAGTCATCATTTGAACTTTGAAGAACTTACATAGATGGTTTCTTGATACCACATGGTGATAACTATAACGTTTTCTTATGATAATAATTGCAATGATCGCAGAAATTGTGACCGATAAAGCAATGGTCCCTAATATAATGCCAGCCAAGGCACCTTTGCTTATTGATACCTTGTTAGAATCTGTAACAACAAAAATCATGAATCTGAATAATGAAAATAGAATAGCCAGACCCAATTTCCAACTGAAGTTCAGAAAATTAAGATTAAATTGAAACAGTTATTTGTGAAGAACATGAAAGTCAAATGGTTTACTAAAAGAATGAGCGCATACACCTGGTCTTAAGAACTTACAAGGCTTTCCTTAGTTTTTCTCAGTAATTTCCCCCAATGAGAGGGACAGTACGGTATGATATTTTAGTTCCCTCATAATGTTGAGCTAAAATAGGATCAATGGAAACATTATGATATCATTCCTCTTTCAAGAAATAAATAGAACTTGTACAGGTTGCACAATACTATCAATAATTCTCTTAAGTCCTACACAAAACCAGTTCCATCCTACATGGATTCAATCCAATGGCCACTATTCTTCTGCATTTGAAAATATCAGATGGTATGGCTGTGTGACGAAGAAAATGTGCTTTTCAGCATTTCTAACAAAGATATTACATGTGCAATGTCAAAATACTTCAAATCTGAATCGTATCTCATATTCTTTATTTTCACTTATTCTTGTATTCTTTACCTTTGTGTTTATCAGTCAATAAATTTGAACCTTTCTCTCAAAAAAATTAATTGTGCCTCATACCCTCAACCACTAATTAATAAGTCAAGATGAGAACCAGAAATGAGCATGTTAGTAAATTTTCAAACTATACTTTTAGATCTAGAAGTTTTAGTATGGGACACAAAGCACTAAGATGATTTCACATAAATATAAACTTGAGACATACCACGTGAAGGTCTATCAGGATAATCAAGTAGATCATAAGGTCCAAAAGTGTCGCTAGGAGGAAATGACCATGTTGTGAATTTTCCTTTAATCCGTAAAACCTCGCTTGTATTTAATGTAGTAGAGTTATTATCAAACAAAAGAAAAATCGTCAAGTTCATCCAAAGCCTAGGACCTTCCTCCCAGCCATATGAATAGACAGAGAGCTGAAAAGGTTCCAATCGAAGATTTTCTGCCATATAATCAACAAATGAGCGCTCATATGGAGGAAAGTATGAGAAGCTAGGACTTTTCAGCCGATATGCAACGCTAAGAGGTGCCGCACAAAAGCATCGAGCTTGAGAAGCTGGAGCATATGCAAAGAAGTAATCAGCAGGACATTTTTGAATAGCACAATTAGGTGACGATTCGGCTGAGTTTCCACGCGTATCGTCACCTCCAGCTACAGATCCACAAAACTGGACTACGTTTGCATTTGCATCACTGCAGAGTGGATTTCCATGAAGCCTGAACAACCAAGGTAGTAAAGGGAGTCAAACCAATGAAACTAACGATAGTTAAAAGGATTAAGATATAGTTAAAAGCTCAAAACCAGAATATCTTATTCCAATTCAATAATCAAAAGTCCCTAATACAATCTATTTATAGACAAACATAAAAACCCCAAAATAACTAGGAAACCCAAAATAGAAACAACTAGGAAACCTTATTAGAATGAAACTAGGAAACTTAAACAAAATAGGAAACTAACTAGTAGTTAAACTTAGAAAGTCACTAAAACCAGAAACACTATTCACGTGAATAGTAACACTAAATTATAAACTTCTAACACTCCCCCTCAAGCTGGAGCACAAAGGTTAGAAATGCCCAGCATGCCATAATGAGTAGAAACTGAGCACGAGCAAAAGACTTAGTTGAATATCTTCAAACTGATCTTCACATATCACCGAAACTTGAATCGTCTTCATAAATATGAATATCTTCAACTGATTTGAAATATGCCAACATGGATTTATCATAAACGAAATCATAAACGAAACCACACCACTAGGCTCCAACACCTTTACCAACAGATATGATACAATCTATAAAGAAACCATTACCAAGCAACCAGGTGTACCTGAGGAAAATGGAGACAAGCTAAACATGTAATTATGTACCAACTTAAAAAAATCTAAGGCTGTGTTTGATTGCAGATAAATGTGATCCGCGGAAATTCTACCAATTCCACGAAAGTGTATTCCTTTTTGGGGGGGGGAGGATGCTTATTCCATGGAATTACATTAAAAACCAACTATTTGTGATGCTTTTAAGTGAGAGGGCCCCCAAGTCAGTGGAATTTAAATTGCAAACAAAAAACGGGAATTTGTGTTGTTTCTGTAGAACTAACCCCATTACGTGGAAATCAAGTGCAATCAAACACAGCCTAAGTAAAACTAACGGAAAGAAAAATCCAAAAAATTCTTAGATCACAGTCGTACTAAAACATTTATTGAAAACTAATTGATTTGTTTTCAAAGACAGGAATTTTTAAAGTGTATGTATTAGTGATAGTTGTTCTAATTTCTAATCAACTTTCTATGCATATATTGTATGCAATCCATTTCCTTTTCCATTTTGTTTGTTTGTTTTTGGGGTGTATCTGTAACATATGCAAGACCTAAGGGTAAGCAAGTGCTATATGACTTATTTATTTGGATCATTTTCAATGAAGTGGTTATAAAACCCCGCTTATATATCTTCTACTAATCCTGGACACAAACTTGCATCCGACCAATAATCCATGACATGACAATTTGAATCATTTGATTCCTCTTTTGTTTACTTTTTTTTTTCCTTATTTGAGAGATCTCATGTAACAGCATCGTAGACAAGGAACTCCATTTTTTTCAATTGATTCTATTACTAACAGATACAAAGTAAGGAAAATGTTAAGAGAGTCGTCAAAAAACTGAAAGATCATCAAGGAAACACTAATGGCAACAAGGGAAAAAAAAAAGACATAAAGATGAGATGACAAGCCAAGACAGGTGGTGGTGGGATTTGCTAATAGTTCCTCAGGGATGGAAGTATTCAGGCAGCAATGATGTCTGAGTGATACAACAGTGGAAAGAAAGCTGAAAGAAAGTTTGAAATTGGAACCCTATTGCATAAAAAAGGGGGGGAAAACCAAGGGAAAAGAAGTTGCATGAAATGGAGGATATGGAGCCAAGTCTCTAGGGTTTCTTTCTTCCATTAGAAATTCTCAAGTAACGAACATGAGAGGTTTACCTAAATAGGATACAAAACATGGACATAGAAAACAAGGACAATGAATTTTTTAGTTCAAGAACCTTTGGTGGATAATTTGCTTCAGAGGTAATAGGTCTGGAAACCTTGGCTTGATGTTCTAGTATCAGACTTGCTATGTACTGAAGATGATAAATATTAAAAAATCCTTTAAAAATAGCTCTGAAAATTAAAAAGCCAGAGAAATAAACTTGAAGATAGGATGAAAGATTAGAACAATTGCGTTCTTTTATTTTTTTGATGGTGACAGTGGCATGAATAATAAGACTCACAGAAGAACAATAAAAGCAGTTGCCCCTCCCAAAAAACCCCATTTTATAAAAATGCCTATTTCACTTCATTAGTGATATGTTTGGACAATCCTGGGTCCCCCTCAAGCATGGTTGATTCTGTTAGCCGTTGGTAAAGAGACTTGCTAATCTAATTGAGGGACCCCAAGTTCCACTCTACACCAAGCTTGCATTCTACAAAGGCTGAGCAACTAAATCTTCACATATTGTAAAGCAAAAAAGAAAAAAATATATTTCAACCGAAAAATAGTCCCCTAGGTCAAGGCTCGCAAAGTTTTATCTGTGGTAGGTACCTCATACAGCTACTCATCAATGTCACATCTCACAAACTGTCATTATTCAGAATAGGAAGTTCAATGGGTACGAGCAACCAGTTTATGATCTCTAATTAAAAGCAGTGAACAAAAAAAAAAAAGAACGATTCTAGATGCTAGAAACTAGTCCATGAAATGAGTCACATAAACATTCCAAGCGCTTTTGCAATGATTACCCATAAAAGGTTGTTGTGGGAGCCATTCAAGTAGCACTGAAGGTGTAACAGTTTAAATCCCTCACAATTGGGATGTGAATAAGAGGAACCCATTGGCTTCATGTGAAATAGTAGAACACTAGAACTTCCAAAAGCACATTATTCAATCATTACCTCCAACAAACAAAATCAGATGGACTAAAACCAAGCACAAAAAAGGCGACAAGATGGCTATGCACTGATGCTCTTCCACAGATGTTACGGAAGCATACCTTAAAGTGACATTTCTAGGTGGATTGGTATCACCAAAAATGTTTGAGAGTGAATTGTTTCGGAAATCCCTGCATATTCATGGAGAAAAAAGGAACAAGAAAATGGTCATCAAACATAATAATAAAGTTCATCCAGAGAACTGACATTTATCTAATCTTCAGAACAAGATGAGATCAGACCCGTTGGTTTGGTTTCAGGTCTTACAGTGTAAAATTTGTTAATTTACATAGTGATTCGCAAACATTTATATTAGTTTACTACGCAAGAACTCTAGGAAAAGAATAAGTTTTGTTTCAGGTCTTACAGTGTTAAATTTGCAAACGCACTGAAGTTCATATTCTGCCAAAGGGTAGAAGGAACAGAACCACTCAAAAAATTATTCTCAAGCGACCTGTAACGAAAAAGGAAAATCATCTCATTAGCTTGAACTAATGTACATTCACATATATCCGTATTTAGTAACCAAAAGCACAGTGTTTGTACATCTTAATATTTTGTTTGTTGATTCTCAGTATTATTCCTTATGTACAAAAGATAAACCTAATATTGAGATTAGCAAGTCTCAAATAATTTTAAGATCATTGCATACGCCCATACATCAATAAAATGAAAAGAAGATAGAATCTCACAGTTTCTGGAGATTAGGAAGTTCTGAGAAATTTGCAGGGATAGATCCATTGAGATTATTGTTCGACAAATCGCTGCATAAGATTTTTCTTGGAAATATAAGTCCTTGATCATAATAGAGTACTGAGAATTCAAATTACATTCCATAAAACTTCTATAATCGATCACATTCCAGTAATCTTTTTTTTTCAATTGGTCAAATTCCAGAAATCTCAGATATTTGTAAAGGCAAAGGAGTTACTTCAACATCAACAAATCAAATAATTTTTTTCCCTTAATCAAATTTCTCACATAGTTGTCATATTGTCAGAAAGCTTGCTTAACGGTATGGATCCAGAAAGTTGATTCCAGCTAAGATCTCTGTAACATAGATCGAAGTAACATATTAGGTAGTGTAATCATTGGCCATAAAACAGAAAGGTACAGCTAAAATACGTTGAAAAGTTGGAGTAGTTTTTCCTCCAACTGTGAATATTATCCCCTAGATATTTCTTTTTGACAAACTTACAAAACGTGAAGATCTGTGGTCCTGCTTAGATCAGGAATTGCTCCCTGCAAGCTGCAGTTCCTCAGACTCCTGATAAGAAAAACAAAATGGTACTGTAAACACTCTTTGAAGGCAGATTTTCTGTATATTCAAAAAAGAATCCAAAAAGCCACTCTTTAAAAAGCAAGCTCCAGGAACAAAATTTGAAGTGTATAATATAGGTATAACCTCTTTAAAGAATTTAAGGTCTTTAGGAATGTGGAAGTATAGGAGCAACATGATAAAGAAATCATCCTGATCGGAGGATCTGAATGTCCGAACCAAAACCGGCATTTTTTTTTTACTTTCCCTCTTATTAATAAATATATTCTTTCTTTATTTTTCTCTTGCTCTCAAATCTCACCTTTTGCTCAGCTTTTTTATCAGATAATTACACTTTTTGCTTTCCAGTTTTCTTTAACACAAATAGTCAAATAAAGTAATCTCTCTCACTTTGACCTCTCTCCTTGTGCTAATAATACTTATATTGTCATCCATCACTAGAGTATTTAATATAACTTAAGTCAAAACATAAGGCCAAATTTTTTGTCACAGACAATCTTATTAGTCATTCCCATATGGTGATATGAAAAGATGTATTATGTGCAAAGAACACAAGAACAACATAATATAAGTCAAAACATAAGGCCAAAATTTGTGTTTCATTTCCATTAGACAAAGAATACTTCATACTTATCTAAGAAAATTATAAGTTAAATAGCAAGATATAAGACTAACACAAAGGATTTTTTACAACTCCCGCTCGGTCTTTCTTGATCTTCATTCTAAATATCACATCCTACAATTTGGTACCAAACCCAACTAATCTCTCAATTGAAAGCAGAGCTGATGACATCATCAGAAGGTACAACTCATGTCAACAGGTATACTATCACAGCCAACTTACTATCTACCAAACCAAACTTTTTTCTCATTGAAGACTGAGAAGATGACATCATCAGAAGGTACAACTAATCTCAACAGGTACACCATTGAATCAGGTTTTAAATGAAACTAACACATTCTTCTCTTCATCTTCATTTAGCAACACATTTTTAGATCCAATTAAGTTTGTTCATTTTCTTACTGATTTCACCATCTTCACTTTTCTGAAAACTACTCCCAAATGCACAGGACTTGGAAGGTAATGGCTAATCCTCACTACTAAATAAAAAAATAAAAAAAGACAGTTTGAAAAAATTGCACATACAATTTCAGCAGCTTCGTACTACCATAAGAAGCTGGAATTTCACTTCCATCGAAGTGGTTGTTATCGAGTTGACTGCAAAAGAACACAAGAGAAATATTGAAAACATCAACCAAAAAACTACAAAAGCACATTTCAACAACCCAAGAATCAAATGAGTCAAAAATGGATATGCAAGTGCATAAAAAAAGGAATAAATGAAATATAGAGGCTAACTAATCATTAGATATAAACCATTAAACCAGTCCAAGGATAAACAATCTTCTGACATGACAAGTGCAGAATAATATAAATGCAGCTAGTTGGAACTTTAGGGCCAAAAGAAACACATGCCTTCTATACATTGCCATCAAATCTGTGGTAGATAGATGACAAATACATAAAAATATAAAGGAGTGAAACCTAGTTTGTCTCATTTAAAAACAATGTAATGAGTTAATGACAAGTTCATAACAAATAAATGCAGGTCACTTGGACCTATAGGGCCAAAGCCAACGCATGCCTTCAACATCACAATGCACGCAAATCTGTTGTAGATAGGTACATGGTTCAAACCTTCGCAATGTCTTGAAATGTTTCCGTTGAGACTACTCAGTGTAGTGGTTGACCACAATGAGAGACTGTGGTTGTCTCATTAGTATATATCAAAATGTGTCATTTGGGACATCTCAGTTTTCCAACTGATTAAAACATACGATTGAAACAAGATTTTAATCCCTGGCCCCCAGGTACATGTACCCCAAAGAAACTATCTTTTAATAGTAAGCAAATGATAGCACAAACAGAGTTACAAAATAGAAAAAGAGAGAAATTAAGAAAATAGGAAACATATCAACCAAGCATTGAGGCATCTTCACATAAAAATGAGCATGAACAGCAGCATATAAAATATATAGAAGCCTTTTCACAGGTTAATCCATGGAAATAATCATATTAATTTTGAAATCAAGTGCTCGTGTAAAAGATGTCTACACTACAACTGAGAAGACATAATAATTAGTGAATGCAATGAAGGAACTTAAATAACAAAAATCTCCCTTTTAAGAGAAAAGAGGCCGTCAATAAATACTTCTTATCTGGAAACCCTATTTTTAAACCCCAATTGCGTCCCTCCAACCGCAATATCAACTCGAAAAAGAACTTCTGACTTGACAACCTTTTATTCATTTTCTAATTCAACTAGTAAGAGGCAGGGAAACATTAATAAGAGCCTAAGAGGAAACCTGGTCCCTGAAGCTTTTGCGAAGGTAACGCAACAATTCTCAAAAACCCTGGCGTAGAGCTTTTGCTTAAACTCAGAAGAGCATCAGCAGATGCTAAAACTCCTCTTGAAAATATCCAAATGTCAATACCTTCTATTTCTGTAAAACTTGGTTAAAAAACCAATTTATTAGTACTCTCTCACACACAGAGTTCCAGTCAGATCTGCATGGAAATTTTTGTTGGCTCTCGAGCATCCATCCACACATTATCATCTAACAGAGCCAAGCTAAACCAGGCTTTATGTCAGTGACTCAACCAGTTTTTGGATTTCTTCATTGGAGGAGATTGTGGTGCTTCTGCATTTCTTTAGACCTTGTGTTAAAAGTCAAAGGAACCACACCTGTAGCACCTTCATAGTAGAGATGTATGGCTTTAACATTATTCTACCTTGAGCTAATAAAAGTGAAATGGGAGAATAGTAATGACTAATGAATTAACCATATAATCTTTTAGTGAGCGCCTGATAACAAAAGGAGAGAATGAAAAGACTAGTGAACTAGCTAAAGGTGGTATTCAGACGCACTCCAAAGGATGAGACAAGCATTGATCAAGTTGTCTCTATCACTGCCCTAAAGGTGAAGCGAAGATATTTAATCAATGTGAACAATACGAAGTCATTTAGTTGTCAAATAAGAAAACGGCTTGCCTATCTGAAATAAAAACAACCTAAAATTATGTACAACACCGCAGGTTTTAAATTGCAGATATGTCATTAAAAAAGACTGTCTCAGGTTTATAACTACAGCAAAAGATAGTGAGTACATATAGACAGACTCAATTGCATCAAAGTTTGTATAGTTTCACAATCTACAAAACCTTAGCTGATATGTTTCTAGGTAAATATATCATAATTTCTTTTAGACAAGAATCATGAGAAACTGGAACATAAATCAAGTAAAAAGTAGGATTTAGGAATTCGAAAAGCTTGGACAAAATGTTACACAATTGCAGCATAACCAACATCCACGAGAATGAAGAGAAGTTTTTCTATTGAACATTTATTTACAGTTACAAATACTTGAACATAAGGAACAAATGAAATGATACAATCTCTTGAAAACAAAAAGAAATGAAACAACTACAACTTCCAAAAATAAAGGATGAAGTTGTTTGAAATAATCAGAGGAACATACAGTATTCTCAAGCTCGAAATGTTAGAGAACTCTGGCGGAAGATACCCAGTAAAGTTGTTATTATCCAAAAGCCTGCAAAACATTAATATCGGTAAGAACAAGAAAAAGTATGAGCAGAGCTGAACCTACAAACCCTCAGTATACTTTACTGGAGCAAATGTTAACTTACAAGTGAAGAATGTTGGGTAATTTGGAAAGTTCAGATGGAATTTGCCCACTAAATGAATTATTGTTCAAGTGACTGCAAATTTGTACATGCACATAGAAAACACAGACAAGATGGTTAGGAATTGCCAACTTAAAGCAACAATGTGTTTGAAAAGACACGCACAGATGTCTAACGCTCGTTAAATTTGCGAATGATATTGGTATTGGTCCTGATAATTGGTTCTCGTCTACTTGGAGCCTTTTTAATTTAGTAAGAAGACCAATCTCATCTGGTAATGAACCTGAGAATTGGTTCCCATTCAAGAGCCTGCGTAAACAGAATACAAATGGATTGTCAGAATCTAAATAGAATTTCAAGCGCCCATGATAAAGTGAAACAATAATTTTTCAAGAATTCAGTAATAAATGTTGCACATGAAGAACATCCTCAAATACAAATTTCTCAAAAAATATCATCAATGTTAAAATTTACTGTTCTCGTGGAGCCTATTGGTCCCACATATGATTGGCATATTCTGTCTAGATTCGTTTCCTATTTCTAATGTTTCTACATTTGTTAGAAGATCCTTATTGGACTTTATTTGTTTCTATTTTTAATAGATTGTACTTACGGAGATTTGTGTGGATCCTTATGGACCCCACCACATACTAGATCTATATATAAATGGGACAGCTTTTTATCAGAGCATCTAATCTGCTCTACTATCCAATTTTCTCTTTTCCTCTATTCGATTAAAGATCGTGGTATAGTTTGTAGTCTGCAATCGTGCAGACTCATTTAGTATGAATGTAACAGATCTGCTACAGAGATTCTAAGGGATAAGGCCCCCTTACTTTCCCCCCTGGCGGTGTGTGGGCCACACTTCAGAAAGGCTCTTCAAGACCTTCACTTGTGTGATCCCTCTGCCCGCTCACGCTCCTTACCAACAACCAGGCGCTTCGCACGAATATTTTAAGTACGTTTATTTTTAAGTGATTCATATATTTCTTTTTCCGTGCAGGTCTAATAAGTTCCATTGCTAGAGGAAGCAACCTAAAAGTTCCACATGGAGAAAGAACCTCAAGGATGCTTCCCCTTACCAAGAGGGTACTTTGAACCATGTGAACCTGTCCAGCTAAGCATGCTGACTATATCGATACATCTTACCATGTTTCCTTGCATCAGAGTATCACTAGTTTTGTTTTCATTTCTACAAGTTCCTTGTATTCATTAGGAGACTAGTATGAATGTGGTGCCGGTAACACCTCAGTCTACCTTTCTAAACAACCAATGCAAAAAAAACAAATTTGCAAAAACTGTTGATAGACCAGAATCGTAGATAACTGACAAAACTATAGATTCATCTTAGCATCAATAACTAAAATTAAATCAGCTTAAAGGGAAAAACGAAATAGAAAAAACAGAAAATCTAATCAGCAAGTAGTCGTCAAAATAGTAATTACTAATTCGTATTACGATGGCTCAAAACAAGAATTATAACCACCGGTGACAGATATATCAGCAGATATAGGAACACATGAGTTTGTCTATATTACTTTTCTTGAACGATAATTGGTAGCATTATATAGGAATACTTTATGAGTCTAGTATAATATAAGCTCAACTTACAGGAGTTCCAAAGATGCAATATTTCCAATCTCCGTCGGTATACTGCCGGTTATGTTGTTCCACATTAAATCTCTTTCAGAAGAAGACCCAAGCATAAAAAGAGGAATTAGCATAATATACGATCAAAATTAAATGCTCAACAAGAAAAAGGTAACAAGGATCTTTCTTTCACATTGAAAGGATATTAATATGCCTAACATTATGCATTGCTTTTCTTGAAGTATTTATAAATTTGATACTCACAATACTACCAAACGAGATAGTTGGCCAAGCTCAGGTGATAAACTTCCAGATAGATTCATATTTAACATCTGCCTACGCCGAAAAAAAAGGAGGGGAGATTATGACATCATTATAAATTTTTTGATACAACAAGAAGTAAGAAACAAAAAAGTATAACTGTATCAGAGAAATATCAATGATCTCATTAGTGAAGTATCACAATACGAAGTAGACACTTACATAAAACAAATATATCACAATAATATTGCATTAATGCAAACATATGGTTTATTTCCTTTGGTATTGCAAGGAGTTAGAAGGCAATCCAGAGACATTAGAACAATCAACAATGTAAAAGATCTCAGAAACCCTATTTAATTGACGTCAACTCATCATGAGTTGATTCTAAAGTCATCAGAATGGAAACAGAGCCCTTTAGAAAAAGAATTACATTTTAAGAAGTCAAAACTTGGAAATGTATCCTCAGGATTTGTTAACTGGTAATATTATCCATAAAAAAGTTTAGAAGTTTTGGCACAAATACTATCTTTATCACTTCATGTATTGCTATTAAAGGTTGCTAGAGTCAAGAATGGGAACCAAATCAAGTACATACATAACTCTGGTTAGCTAGAAAACTACATTGAGAAAAGGCATCCAAGGAAAACTTGATCAGGTAACCTATATAGAAGAAGACTTTCACTATACCCTGATAAAGCAACAAAGAACAGGCATCTAACTGTATCCTCTGCAATAAAAAAACATTTCCCCAAATCTTATACCCCTGAATTCTTTATCTAATTTTAATAAGTATTGTGACACATTAATCTTTAAGATCCCCTTATGCTGTCTCTTATTGTCCTTCACAAATACTGTTGTTCCTTTCCCTCCACAGACCACCGGATGGGAAACAGGATCCATGTCCATAATTCACAATGTCCATCCCGTCAATGTAGAAAAAACAAAAAGTTCCCATTATCCACCTCATTATGAGTTATTAAGCCAAGACAACCCACACCAATCAGAATAAGCAGTGGACTTGAAGATGATCAACTGTGTGTGTATGCATACATAACATGCACCGGGTTAGACACAGCCCACTATCTGCCAAAGTGATCAAGACTGAGGATCTCGTTTGAGCAGGCTGTACAAAACAAAACAGAGATAGAGGGTGTTGGGAAAACTAGTTCTGTCTTTCCTAATCCTCCATGCCAAAATATGAGAGCTTTCAATTACAGCTGTTTATTTTCACATGGTGCTTGTTGGCACAACTATGACGCTCTTCCTTGCTTGAATCCTTTAAAAAAAACAAAATTTGCCTAGTTTATAATTCCTCGAGTTGGTTCATGTTATCTTGGACTCAGAATTCTTCGTATTGGGGAGGGTCCACCTAACTTCTGAAATAACAAACAGATTTTAGTCACATTAGAAGTTTGGCAAATACTACTATGTCCTATCAACATTGTAATGCAAGCTAAGGCTAGAACTAGAATATCTTTTCTCTTTAGGAACATACATCAACTAACTTTATTCACGCAGTTCAATTGACCACAAAAAATGCAACAACATCAATTTCTACTTTCTTTCTCCAAGGTCAAAATCTGCAGAACAATTTAGAAAAAACTCATTCTCTCAGCACTAGCTCAGAGGACCACTTTCTTACCATAATAGACAGTCTAAACAAGATCTAATCAGACATATCTCAGATTCTCAATAAAAAATAAATAAATGAATAAAAGGTAAAAACTGTTTAAAAACATACAATTGCTGTACATGCATGTATCCATCAGGCCATATTCCGTCAAAGCACAAGACTCCTCTCCAATTCAATTTCGGCATACATGGATCCCCCTTCTTCCAGCTGTTAAGTTGTTTCGTAGGATCATTTAATTTGCCCATGATATCTCGCAATGCTTTTACTGCAAAATAATAAAATTGATCATTTGAATCTCAAAACCTTCACATGAAGAATTTTTTTTGATTGACATGTTGACTGTTTTATAACTACAGATTCTACCATGAATTGGAAATAAGCTGCTCAAATACTAACCTAATCTACAAAAACCTATAACTGTAATCGCAAAAATGCAATCCACTAATAAAACTCATACAATAGATCAGCTCAAGTCGGAGTACTTCCCTAACAAGCAAGAAAGGTTGACCACATATACCTGATGCCAATCCTAGTTCGTACATGAAAGAAATCAAGCGACTGGTAAAGTTTAGCCAAGTCTAGATATACCTCAAAGCTTGCTTCCTAATAATTGTCATTATCAAAGTTCCCTTAATTCAACAAGAATATCTTTGCTCCCTTAATTATCATGCGTGCCCAAAAGAACACAAAAAATAACTCAAAGCATCATGTCACTAAAGAAGCTTTTTAGTTAATCCATTGTTATTAAACTTTTCATTGATAGTTGTATTATTAACTTGACATGTACGATAGACCCTCCATTATGATTAACGGGACCTCAATCGAGACTTTTAAAAGCACGAAGGGTTAAGGCAAGGTGACCATCTCTCCCCTATTTTGTTCATCAATCTCAAAGGCCCGAAGTCGATTAGGGAGTTGAGTGTTTAAGGCGGGTTTCCTTGAGGGATTTAAGATAGGTCACTGGTGCATTTCACCACACATCCTCCCAATCTCTTCCAGATGTTGGTGATCCCGCTCCAAGCACTAACTTTGTAGGTCGACCTCGGAATTTGTGGTCCTTGTGGATCCCATCCAGCTCTTGAGGAACCAAACTTAGCCTAAAAGACCATTCTCCTCAAATTCGATCTTTCTAGCCCAAACTTCCACAACAATTTTCGAAACAACGCTTCATTCATAATTATTATCTTCCAAATCCTCAAACCCCTGGCGTCTCTTGCCTTGCGTACCTCCTCCAAATTCACATTGTGCAACTTTCTTTTCTCATTCAAGTACCCCCACCTGAACTCTCTAATTATCCTCTCCACATAATTAACCACCGTGATGTAAACTAACACCAATTTATCAACACAAGTTAAACACAACCTAACTTAAGTTTCATTACTCTTCCAAATCTGCCATCTAACATAACATAGCTCTTATTTAAAGAGCAAACACAAAATAAACTAAAAACAACTTAATCATATCCTAAATTTAATATGCAAAAGCAAAGTCAAAAGGAAATCTTAAAGCAAATTCAAAAGATAATGGTGGAGACCTAATGTCTCCTATTATGTTTCCACTACCACACCTTTTATCATCATTACACATCCATTATTAACCCACCATCACCATACCATCAATACCCATCATCCTCCCCTTCTTTGAAAAAGTTTGTCCTCAAACTTTAGAGGGGTGGTAAGTCTGTTTCAGCTGCTAAAACGATGGTATCCATGTGCTGTGGAGGATTATTTTTTGGGGGAATATGTTCGGTTTCAACAGCAAGAACTTGATTGTTTCCTCCATCATCATCATTGTGAGCAAACAACCCAACACAGGTCTTGCGTTTAGGGCACTCATATGCTCGATGACCTGGGTGGCTGCATTAAAAACATTTAAAAGTTGATTGAACTGATCCAACCTTAGAAGTTGGTGCAGATGATGTGGATTGAAACTTGAGACGCTCTTCAGCATTTGTGGCGTAACGGATGGCATCTGTGATGTTCATGTTGGTAAAACCCAACTGAGAATGTAACGCCCAATTCTTTGGCGTTCTGAATCCCTAACGTTTGCCCGAGTACATAAAAGGAGGAATTCATCTGTATACTCTTCAACTGAATCAGATTTCTGTCGGTGCTGTTGTAAACGGATAAAAATTTCTGTTTCATAATCAGGAGGCATAAATTGCTTTTTGAACTCACTTTGCATCTTCCACCACTCGATAATGAGTGCATACCCCATTTGTGCACGTCTCTGTTGAACAGCATCCCACCAGTTGAGGGCAAGTCCAGTTAGTTTAGTCTCCACTAACATAACTTGTTGTGGACCGCCATAGTTTTTGTATCGAAAAATTTTATCAACTTTATTGAGCCAATCAATAAAACTATCAGCAGATCCAGTTCCATCAAACTCTGGAACATCTAACTCAACTTCATGGGTACGAACAGTATCAAAATGATGTAACAGATTGATTAGTTCATTGTTACCCTGGCGTACATGGAGTGGAATCTGGTGGGGACGATGACCTAGAGGCAGAGGAGAGCCGTCGGATAAAGCATAACCTTCAGGGGAGGCAGCTCTTTGTTGAGGAGGATAATCATGAGGTGGCGATGGGGGAGGGCTGGGAACGAATCGAGGCTGATCGTGGTTCCTTCCTCGACCTCTATGATGTCGACGACGATGATTATTATGCTGATATGGAACAATGGCTTGTTCAGCCCTTGGGGGTGGCGCCGGTTCCCTTTGTAGCGCCGGTGGGACCCATTGACGCACTTCTGCTAGGCGCTGCCGCTGCTGATCAACCTCTCTAATACTCACCTGCGACTGATTGTCGAAAGCCGAATTATTAAAAACCACGTCCTGATGACACACCGATACCGTGGATGAAGTGACAGATGTAGGGGTTCCATCCAGCTGGGCAAATGGATTAATATCTATGGCTTGACGTCGTGGGGGTTCGACAATAGGCGGAGGAGGGTTCTGGCCAGCAGGTTGGTTTGGTTGGGGTTCGGCCTGAGCGGGAGGTATTGCGATTGGCGGAACTTCGACGAGCTGAGGCGGCGCTGGAACTGCTGCTATTAGTGGCTGGTTGGGAGCAAGACCACGTAGGGCTGCTAGAACTTCAGTCATTTGTCCTTGAAGTTGAGCAAAGGGTGCTTCCCAAGCAGCTGGTTGTCCTCTTTATCGGCGAGCCATGTTGATTGTCTTCTTCCCTGGATTAGGCTCTGATACCAAATTATTAGCCTTGTCAAATGTCTTCTTCCCTAGATTAGGCTCTGATACCAAACGCAAGAACCATGTTGGGTTGTTTGCTCACAATGATGATGATGAAGGAAACAATCAAGTTCTTGCTGTTGAAACCGAACATATTCCCCCCAAAAGACAATCCTCCACAGCACATGGATACCATCGTTTTAGTAGCTGAAACAGACTTACCACCCCTCTAAAGTTTGAGGACAAGCTTTTTCAAAGAAGGGGAGGATGAGGGGTATTGATGGTATGGTGATGGTGGGTTAATAATGGATGTGTAATGATGATCTATGTTGTTTTCTGCGAGAAGGCGAGGCGAGGCGAGGGCGCCTAGGTGTCGCCCGGGAAGATGAAGAACACCAGAAAAAGAAGGAGAAGCAGGAAGAAGAAGAGGAGGAGGAGGAGGAGGAGGAGGTGCTTACCTAACTCCGGCCAGCCTGCTGTGTGCTGCGATGAGAGCAAGAAGATGAAGCAGCAGCAGCAGCAGCATGGCAGCAGTAGAAATAACAGAAAAAAAAAAAAAAAAAAAAAAAAAAAAAAAAAAAGCAGAAG
>MVGT01002668.1:200410-299435 GCA_002174775.1 Macleaya cordata
AGAAGAAAAGAAGAGAAAGGAGAAGAAAAGAAGAAGAAGAAGAGCAACTTACCTCCACCGGCTAGCTCGAGGGAAGAACGGCGAGGAGGTCGGCGGCAAGAAAACCCTAGCTTTCCCCTTTCTTCCCTCTTACTTATTTTCTGTCAAGTCTCTCTCTCTCCCCAAAACCTACTTTAATTTTTAGTTTTTTGAGGGCCCCAATATAACCTTTAACAAAACATAGTCATATACTTATCCAATAAAAACGTTTTAATAAAAAAAACAGTTTAAAATTCATTTTTTATAAAAAAGACACACAAGGATTTGGGGCACCACGCATCAGTTCTGGGGCGACCGCCTTTTTGGTCCCCTAGTCGACCCTAGGCGACAAAGGCGCCAACCAGTGGAAATTGAGGATAGTCGATGCGAGCTCCTTCAAAACGCCTCCCCCGGGGTGCCTAGGCGCCGCCCATGACAACATAGATGATGATAAAAGGTGTGGTAGTGGAAACATAATAGGAGACATTAGGTCTCCACCATTATCTTTTTATTTGCTTCAGGATTTCCTTTTGACTTTGCTTTTGCATATTAAATTTAGGATATGATTAAGTTGTTTTTAGTTTATTTTGCGTTTTCTCTTTAAATAAGAGTTATGTTATGTTAGATGGCAAATTTGGAAGAGTAATGAAATTAAGTTGGTTTTTGTTTAACTTGTGTTGAAAAATTTGTGTTAGTTTACATCACACCGCCACTGACATGGAAAGAGGGACATGAAATAAATACGGAGACTCACAAGGCAAATTTGAATTACAGTAACGCAAGCCTAGGAAGATAAGCCTTTTTTCCACAAGGTAAGCTTCCAATTTAATCTTCCGCACGCTTAGTCTCAAGTTGCCTTGGACTTATACGATGCTCCAAAGGGAGTCCAAGGTATATGGACGGCAGCTTCCTAGAGGAGCCACCAACGACTCTCACAATACTGCCACTAGAATCCATATCCAACATTGAACATCAAACTTTTCAAGGCCTGAGAGCATTTCAAAGCGCTAACAAAACCCTTGGAGATAGAAATTTTGAAGGATGGTTTCTTGTATGGAAAGCAAGGTCTCATAAAATTAAAAAAAATCATTGTTGCTTGCACTTTCTTTGAAGAGAAGAAATTGGTGAATACGTGTCCATAAATAAAAACAGTGGTACGCCTAAAAATCCATTGAACTCATGAGTCCTGACATGATTGGATGATGATAACCAACCACTCATTGTTTAATTTGCAAATTGAGGAAATGAATATCATCATCTCAACTTTCAAAAGTTGCCTAGAAGTGTTTGTTAATAGATAAACAAACGGTTATTAATTGGTTCAACATGACGTTACATGGCTCTATTCCTATTGGATTGATTTGTTTATTTCATTTGGTGGGACCCACACATTGAGGTGTTGTGTGTAAGTGCGTGGGACCCATATAGAAGTCGTTTTTGAAGCAACCACCTTGCCGTGCAAGAGACGCCCAAAACAAAAGGCAATCAAAAACAGCTCAACCTCCCTCCCCACTCTTCTCTTATGGAATCATCATATTAAAAATGAACTTCCAAAATCTATATTAAGAAACTTCTTAAAAGTTGTATGCAATTACAACACTAGCAACCAAATATTTTTTATTTTTTTTTTAGTTTTTTAACAGATTAAATCTCTCCAAATACCTCTTCTTCACCCTAAGATTTAAACTTACGACCTCGCCAGTAGAAAGTCAACTTCTAACTACTGGTAAGTAGTTTTTAGCTAGCTAAAATTAAATTTGGGTCTAAGTTGTTAACAGTAGCAGACATTACTCCATCCTGTTAGTTGGCACATGCAATTATCCATCATGATTCCATGCATTTAATATTGTACCTCGTAGTTGAATTCATTCATTTTTGCTGTTAGGGGAAGGTGCTCTGGTGCTGTAGTAATTAGTTGATGGTCCAAAGAGTATGGAACAATTATGAGTGTAATTAATTTTCACCCACTTTGGGGAGGTGCGTGAGCAACACCACACAAATTTGACCATGTCGCCTTACGTGGTTAAAGGAGGATGGGATTGGCCATTCCACGCACAATGTTTTATTGTCAAACAATAATGGGGTTGACTGGATTGGGTCACATTACTCACATCCATGACATGGTCAAGGGTTTGCTGCAACTAGAGTTAAGTGATTAAGATGGGCTGCTTCTACTTCTCTTTGAATGTTCAGATTTTAGAGCACTACTATTCAGCCCATCAAATTTAGTACCTACATAAAGCGCTTCTGAATTTGAAAATATTTTTAACACATTTAAGATAAAAGTTTGAAAAATTTACTACTTTTAGATGGTGCCATATCAGTAGGGAATTATTTGGTGGGCTGAAAAGCATTTTTTCTTGCACTAAAAGTTGTGATTGATTTTGAATGAAATTTGAGGTGAATTTTTCAAATTATTTGTCCTAAGTAATTTGTGTTTTATGTTTGCCTTACTTTCCTAGCCAATTCAACCTACAAGTCAACAACACAACTATATAACAAAATAGAACGGTCTTAGGTCAAAGGACGAATACATATAATTTTTTAATCAATGTTATATTTGATAAATAATAATTATCTAAAGGATTATTATAAGTTTTTAGATGAAAAATACAATGTACACGTGGATGAGAGATAAATTTATCTACTCTTAAACTTTTTTTTTAAATAAAAATTTTATAATTTTTTATTCATAAGTCGTTTTTTTGACAAAATGAGAATTACGAATACTAAAATTTAAAAATAATAAAAATATTTTGTATATTAAATATGAATACGGTGCAGATGATATATAGTCAGTATGCCCGACATATGTCAAATGTACAAAAACGTAGACTAACACATGCTAAAACACAATAATTGACACATTAGGTTTTATAACCCTCTTTCTAAATAATTCTCCCTTAATATATATTAATAATAAATTGGGACTTAGAATTATTCCCTCGTAGAATCCCAACTAAACCACCCTTTCATCGAGCTTTCCGTCCCATTTTTTTAAGGTCCCAAACACTCATGGTGGTTCATAAACAATGAAAGTATGAATCAACTTTGCAACAAAAAATAAATAAAAAATAAGTATAAATCAGAGATTACAAGCGACACAAATCGGATTCCTTTGATCATGGCCGTCTATCACCGATCTTGTGTATGGCCCCACCGATTAAACAATATACAGGTGCATCATGTCCCCACCGACCATTACGAATCCAATGATCATCATGTATATACAATTTATTAACCTACTGGCACCTCTACTGAATCACCATTTTTTTGTGTGATTTTATTTTCCCAAGATATTCTAAATATTAATTAAGGTTTTAGAAACACTGAAGTCGGTTAATGCACGAGAGCCTCAATTCTTTTTGACGAAAAACTCCACCTATTGCAACATCCAATCTGAGTCCGA
The DNA here is from genome assembly GCA_002174775.1 of Macleaya cordata. NCBI lineage: Eukaryota > Viridiplantae > Streptophyta > Magnoliopsida > Ranunculales > Papaveraceae > Macleaya > Macleaya cordata. The sequence goes on from MVGT01002668.1 coordinate 203,838, forward strand.
CTGGCAAAGTAATATGTGATACACTAACTCTATCTTAACTTACTTGTTGGCTAAACAAATTAGGGATAGGGTTAACTATTTCTAGCATGGCCAGTGGGTGTCTCAGAACCTGAAAGCTAATAAAAAGTCATGGTCAGTGGGTGTCTCAGAATCTTAGAACCTTCACCTAACCACTAGTTTGGGGTATTCTATAGGGGTTAAGGGTATCCGCGGAAATCATCTGCGACGCGGAAGTTATTCGCAAGAAGAAGACCTCGCGAAACTTAACCACGACAAATATCTTTAAAAAAATCTTAAAAAAATGCTGTAGTTGAAGTCTTTCACAAGAAATAAAAATAAAATCCTAAAAAAGGGAAAAATGGGAATCGCGAAAATGTTACGCGAGAACTTTTAAAAAATTCCTAAAAAAATGAGATCGCGAAAATCTTACGCGAGATTTCACCCAATCCCATTGGCCCTGCTCAACATTAGAACCTCAAAACTAAACCAAATTTTAGTGAGTTTGAGGTGTATGACTAGCCCTGCTCTAACCCATTAATTAAGAATCCTGTTAGGGTTAGAGTTGACCTGAATTGGTTTTCTTCTTTTATATAAAAAAATGTTAAACAAGTTGGAATTAAAATTTGAAAAATTGACCAATTTAATAAATTAATCAGATCAGAATTAGGATTGACCAATCTTGGCCCGTTCACCCATCAACCCACCTAAGGTCAACCCTAACCCGTTGCCGGGCACAAATTGAAAACATGAAGGCTATTTTAGTCATTTGATTCCCATGCATTTTCATAGCACCAATGGGAGTCCAAAACCAGAGAAGCCAAGCAGCCGACCACATGTGACCCTGACTGAACAAAAAAAATATACCTAGCGAACTATCTTTCTACCTGTAAAAGCCCACAAGAAAAATAAAAACAAAAGAAAACATCAAAACCCAACCTAAATCAATCAAACAAAACCCACCAAAAACAAGTCTGCTAAAGAGAAAATTTTGAAAACAAAAACAAACAGCCAACAACTAATAATCTCTATTTCTTCATCTTCACTTCATCATCAACCAGAAAATGAAAGCTGCATTTCAACAACTAGACCTATCTCAATCTCTCTATTTTCTCTCATGGGTTTTCTAGTAAGCTAGTCTTTGATGAAGAGATGTCTGAGTTCAAAAGAATCTCCAAAAATAGGGGATTCTATGTAAAGATGAAGCTTTTAAACAGGCATGGCGGAAGACAAGATAATAAGAGCTTATACTACAAATATTTCAGATGGGTTCTTTGGATTTCTCTCTCTCTTTATTTCTTCAGCTCTTATCTTATTAGTACATCTCCCAAAACACTCTCTCTCTCTAAAACTACAGTCTCTGCTTCAAAACCCACCTCTGTTTCTCGAGCCTTATTTGAAACCAACTCTAAACTTTTGCAAAAACCCATAAACAGAGAAATCATTAATCCATCTTCAGGTAAGATCATTTAGCTTTGATTAGCTTCTTAAACTATTGTTATTGAACTTTTTAATCTTCGATTTGGGTTCTAATTTGTTTTCGATTTTACAGACATACCCAGAGATTTGAAAATCTATATCTACGATCTTCCATCTAAATACAACAGTGATTGGTTATCAAATGAGCGATGTAGTAATCATCTATTCGCAGCAGAAGTAGCGATTCACAGAGCTTTAATGAATAGCGACGTACGAACGTTGAATCCATGGGAAGCTGATTTCTTTTTTGTCCCTGTTTACGTGTCCTGTAATTTCAGCACTGTAAATGGGTTTCCATCACTTGGTCACGCGCGGCCTCTTTTAGCATCAGCCGTGCAACTTATCTCTTCCACCGTACCTTTTTGGAATCGAAGTGGTGGTTCTGATCATGTTTTCGTTGCTTCCCACGATTACGGAGCTTGTTTTCACCCCATGGTAGGTCTAAAATTAAGCTTTGTTTTCTTCATTTCTGATAAATTTTTACTGTTTTTCGAAATGGGTTTTACAGATTTAATCATCTTTTTTGTTTTTTTGTAGGAAGAAGATGCGATTGCAGATGGAATTCCTGAGTTCTTGAAGAAATCGATTATCTTACAGACGTTTGGTGTCAGATTCCGGCATCCTTGTCAAGACGTTGAGAACGTTCTGATACCACCTTATGTGTCGCCGGAGAAAATACAATCGACAATCCAAACGGCTCCAAATCATGGCAAGAGGGATATTTGGGTGTTTTTTAGGGGCAAAATGGAAATCCATCCCAAGAACATCAGCGGTCGATTTTACAGCAAGTAATTAATCGTCCGCCCAAAAACTGTACCATTCGATTTACCACATCTCAAAATTACGAAAATACCCAGTATTTACTCTACAACTTTCATAACGTGTTTGAAATTATTTTCAGGGGAGTTCGAACGTTGATTTGGCAGAAATTCAATCGGAACAAAAAGTTTTACCTGAAGCGGCACAGATTTCAAGGATATCAATCAGAGATCAGACGGTCAGTGTTTTGCTTATGTCCACTTGGCTGGGCCCCATGGAGCCCTAGACTGGTTGAGTCCGTAGCCCTTGGATGTGTCCCTGTGATCATCGCTGATGATATCCGACTTCCATTTTCTGAGACCATCCAATGGCCAAAAATTTCTCTCACAGTAGCAGAGAAAGATGTAGGTAAACTTGCTAAGATACTCGAACACGTGGCAGCTACAAATCTCACGATCATTCAAAGGAACTTGTGGGACCCAGCCAATCGACGGGCTTTGCTGTTCAAAAGTAACATCCAAAGAGGTGACGCGGCGTGGCAGGTTTTGGGCTCCCTATCTAAAAAGCTACACCTGTCGTACAGGCAATCAAGACTCTTAACCCAATGACATGGTAACACGTGGGATGAATTTATTGGATGACCAACTGAAAAACCAACCTGGACGATATACATGATGGAAGACAGCTATGCCTCGCATTAGTGGTGGGTGGTCGTGATATGGTTCTCCACGCTGTAACACTACGTTTAGCATCACATAATTGACACTTAATAAGCAGATTTGTGGGATAGTAGTGACGCCCTGAACTACCATCCAACGCCTCCACTCTCAACACATTTGAATATAGGAACTATTTTTCGTTTGGCCGAGCTGATGCCAATGCCTCCACTCGCACTCTCATCCTTGCCCTTGCCCTCGATCTCGCTCTGCACTGTAGTTATTTAAAAATGACCACCTGTGATTGGTTTTGCAATGGTGAAGTATGAAGTAGTTTTGATGTAAGAAACAGAGATGTACATAAATACACAAACTGAAAATCAAATTCCTTTATTTTTAATAAATATTCATTTTTTACATTTTATGCCAGTAGCACAAATTTCTTTAGTTGGATTTTTTTTTTAGGATATCAAGGCAATGGGGTAACACTTTATTTTTTCAATAAAGCTTTTTGGCCCGACCAAATGACCCATCAAATGCCAGATCCTTATGTGGCAAGGTGGGACCTACCACCTTTCTCCGGTTAAAAGTGTTACGAGAGAGTTTCTAATTTATGTGGCAGTGGGACCCACCATGCCACATAAGAATCTGGCATTTAGTCGGGCCAAACAGCAGCTCTCTTATTTTTTTCTCTGTTAGCATTATCTTTACTTTTCTTTATTTTCACTAGCGTGTTTTATGCATGGAGCTAATTAAAGAACCAATGTTGATTAAATGATGAAAAAATAAAATAATTACAATTTGTTTTTTTAATTATTTTTATATAATTTACAAATAAGTGTAAGTAAAACATAAAAATAATGTGTTTAAACTATATAAATTTTTGGTATGTGGAAGACAGTGAGTATGAGTGGAAAATACAGACTCGTATGTCTTAACACAATAATAATACTTCAATGGACAAAAGATTGAAAAAATTTATTGTTCAAAAAAGATTTTAGGGTTTCCAAGTATTTTAGCATGCAATCACGAAGAATATCCAATGGGTTGAAGCTACTATGTTGATAATGCAGGGGTGAGTGATGTGAGAAAATCCTAGGGTAGCGTGCCGGTTGAATGGAGCCAAAGGCACCCTGCGTAAGGTGTCAGAGCTATTAAATTTAAAAATTGGAATGAATGAATGAAAGGGGTCACGAGATTGTCAGACTTGGTACCACGTACATGTTGCAGCACTTTTTTAAGTTTCTTGATCTACGATGCTGTCACGGCCTTTATAGATTGGAGAGAACCACGTTTACATGACATGGTGAGTGGTTAGATTTGGGTGGAAATGGTCCCCCCAATAACGAGTTCATATCTTATGTCCAGATTTAGCCTCTCTTCTCTCACCCTTTGCCAATTTTGTTGTGTTGGGGGTCCAACTGATAATATTTGTAAGTTGATTGCACCCAAATCACATTTTACATATAAAAATTATAAGGGGGAACGACCGTTTAGTCCTATTTGAGGGTTAATATGATGGTTCAGTCCGAGCTAAAGATAATATGACAGTTTACTCCAAAAAGGTGAAAAACCACACATGTGCATTTTACTTGACCGTTTAGTCCTATTTGAGGGTTAATATGATGGTTCAGTCCTATTTTTGTTTGGCCGAGCTGGAGCTGATGCCAATGCCTCCACTCGCATCCTCCGCTCGCATTCTCATCCTTGCCCTCGTTCTCGCTCTGCGCTATAGTTACTTAACAATAACCATCCGTGATTGGTTTTGCAATGGTGAAGTATGAAGTAGTTTTGATGTAAGAAACAGAATGTACACAAATACCCAAACTGAAAATCAAATTCTTTTAGTTTTAATAAATATTCATTTTTTACATTTTATGCCAGTAGCACAAATTTCTTTAGTTGGATTTTTTTTTAGGATATCAAGGCAATGGGGTAACACTTTATTTTTTTCTCTGTTAGCATTATCTTTACTTTTCTTTATTTTCGCTAGCGTGTTTTATGCATGGAGCTAATTAAAGAACCAGTGTTGATTAAATGATGAAAAAATAAAATAATTACAATTTGTTTTTTTAATTATTTTTATATAATTTACAAATAAATGTAAGTAAAACATAAAAATAATTATAAATTTTTTGAAAAGGTATGTGGAAGACAGTGAATATGAGTGGAAAATACAGACTCATATGTCTTAACACAATAATACTACTTCAATGGACAAAAGATTAAAAAAATTTATTGTTAAAAAGACTGATTTATTGTTCAAAAAAGATTTTAGGGTTTCCAAGTATCTTAGCATGCAATCACGAAGAATATCCAATGGGTTGAAGCAACTATGTTGATAATGCAGGGGTGAGTGATGTGAGAAAATCCTAGTGTAGCGTGCCGCTTGAATGGAGCCAAAGGCACCCTGCGTAAGGTGTCAGAGCTATTAAATTTAAAAATTGGAATGAATGAATGAAAGGGGTCACGAGATTGTCAGACTTGGTACCACGTACATGTTGCAGCACTTTTTTAAGTTTCTTGATCTACGATGCTGTCACGGCCTTTATAGATTGGAGAGAACCACGTTTACATGACATGGTGAGTGGTTAGATTTGGGTGGAAATGGTCCCCCCAATAACGAGTTCATATCTTATGTCCAGATTTAGCCTCTCTTCTCTCACCCTTTGCCAATTTTGTTGCGTGGGGGGGTCCAACTGATAATATTTGGTAACAGTGTTTTTTTTTAATTTTATTTTAAGAAATTACACTAAAAATACTATAATGTAAGTTGATTGCACCCAAATCACATTTCAAATATAAAAATTATAGTGTTTTTAGTGTTGTTTTCTCAAATAATGCGGCTCATTAGTTAGCGAAATTTGTAATTTTAAATCGTTTTTCTGAATTTTGGTTACATTCCACTCCTAATTGTATTGTAGAAGCTCGCGTCACACACAAATCTGCCTCCTCTATTGAATGAATGATTTATTTTTCTAATTGTTTCACTTAGTAAAATAATTTTTTTTTTATTGTGTTTGGTTATAATATTTCGCTCACGTGAGCATTTGACGATCAAACAATGAATTTGGAATAAATCATTTGGGGTAAGTCAAAATACACATTAGTAGGGTAAGTTCAATAGGATCCCTAGATCCCAGATCATGGATATGGGGACATTCTAGACTCTAGTTGAATCCTTAAGGCATCCATAGTGGTTACAAAATCTAGCTAAATTTGTAAAAAAAGTTACATAGTGGAGGTTGGTAAAAATAAAAACAGACCCTAAAAGTCTCATGGCTAAATCAAATTTGACGGTCTCCATTTTCAATCTGGAGATTTATAGCGAGACGGGTGGGGGAGATTCGTCTGATGTGGGCGGCTTGGGGGAAGGCGTTTGAGAATGGGGTGGATAGGGGGGAGGGCGTCTGACATAGGGCGGCTTGGGTCTGACGCCCCTAAGGGATACCGTTGGAATTTCAAATTTTATTTTTTATTTTTTATCTTTTTAAAGAATGACGATTGCGTCCTTTAAAAAGTTTTTTATTCTTTTTTTTTTTTTTGCAAACTTAACTTTCTTTCCATGTGTAACTCAGATTTGTAGAGTATATTTGGTAGGCCAAATTTAGCTTTTACCTTGTACCACTGTGGATGGACTTACACCATCAAATTCCTTCTCAAATTAAAAGGATGCTTAAGGGACTAAATGGCTATCTGATCGTGAGGCACCATAGAAAAACCATTGGGTCCGCCCTCTTACCCTTTCCCACTGCCGAGCTCCATCCCTTAAATCCCACTTTTGATGATGTAGTGAATTGGTTTAGGCCCATTCCCACTGAACTTTCTTTTAACCGGTAAGCAACAAAACCCCATAGTAAAATGTTGGGCGGAAACATATAAACATTTTTAATACAAGAAGTCCCAACGGCTCTTTTCTTTCCTCTCGTTCTTCTCTGTGCGCAATATTGGGCGGCGAAGGCGACGAGAGAGAGAGAGAGAGAGAGAGAGAGAGAGAGAGAGAGTCGGAGAGGGAGAGAGATGTATGAGTTCTCTCACTGTTGGTTTGAGATTTCTCCCGGATTTTCGTAAGAATGCGAGAATCTAGGGTTTACAGATTTAGCTATCTGGCCCGACTGTAACACATTTTCTAGAGTATGTCAAGAACAAAGGTACGGATTCTCTCTTTCTCGTCTACTCTTTTGTGCAACCTATTTGAACCTGTTTAGATCGTAAGGACTTTTCTGTATGAATATGGATCTATTGAGAAATTTTAGGGTTTCATGCTATGTGAAATTGATTGATTGTTAGGGCTTCATGTTATGTGAAATTGATTGATTGTTAGGGTTTCATGTTATGTGAATTGAATGATTGTTTGTTGATCATAGAAAACTGTGAGTTAACCTTTAGATTTGGTTATTCCTGTTATGTATCATTAATTCTTATAGTTTGGTGCACCGGTGGTTTGGAAATGCTGAAACGCTTCCCAAGCTCTTTTCTCCTTTGCCAGCAAGTTAGCGCCTGTTATTATACCTGTTGATGATGTGAAGATTTTCTCGATATACCTAGACTCATTCATGCATCTCATTCGCTGATTTTTTTTCCCTAGGAACTCTAAATCTGAATTTTGCGTTTAAGTTTTCTCATGCCTTGGGTTGAATTTTAGGGGAAATAAGACTGGGAAGGAATAGTAACATATATTAAAATTGAGGAAACTAATATATAAGTTAGATAAAATTTCCTGGAAGTTTAATTTTCATCTTCAAACTGAACTTGTTTCCAATCATTTCCCAAGCTTCTAGTGATGGTGGAGATGATTATGAAAATAACCCTTATATGCTTGAGCCTTCTTTTTCTTCGTATACACCTCCATTATTTACCTATTTAACTAACCTTTTTTTTACCTCAAACTTTACTTGTATCCAATCATTTCCCAAGCTTCTAGTGATGGTGGAAATGATTACGTAACTAACCAAAGCAGTGGTAAGATAACACTTTCAGCGGAGAGAGTTAAGGTATATGTAATAATGTGATTAATTTAAATTGGGTATTCTATTCAAGTGTTCCTGGTAAACCAGTTTAATGTGTAGTTAACCCTTCTTTAACGTCACTAAATGCCTCTTCACACACAAAATTTATACAATGCCCTCAAATTTGAAGGCGTGGTTCTGTTTAAATTCATGATTTGTAAAGTTTGTCTGCGTCCATCTTCGGTAAAGGAAAGGGTTATGATCTGTCTGATTATTTTTCCTTTCTTCTCCTAGCGGGCACAAATAATGCAGCTAAGGTATTAAGACCACTCAAGTTGGAGGATTTTGTTGAAGCAAAAGCTAAGGTGTAAAAAACTTGTATATTCCTTCAAATAACCTTAGGAAACAACTTAAGTTTTGATGGAAATTTAACTGCTGCCACTTCCTATTTTATATTCTGGGGTATGAATTAATCTGTTTATTGAGGGAATGATTGCCCTGTCGTTATAAGATGAAGTTACTATTTTAGCATCTCATCATGTCATTGAGATTCTAAGAACTACATCACAATCCTATTTGTAGAGTTCTGGATTTTCCACTGGTAGTTTTTAAGATTTTTCAATTTGCTTGGTTTCAGAAGATGTTTTACTTGAATAGATAGAATAATATCTACATTTTTCATGTATATGCATAACATAAACTCTAAAACTGTTATAAGTTTGTTTCAACAAATGTACAATCGAATCTGTATATATATTCACCAAATACAAAATTATTTGGGCTGAAATGGCCAATTTCAGATGTTTTCCATACAAAATTAAGGAAAAATTTCTGTTGTTTTCAACTTAAAAGTGTTGCTATTAAGAACATTTTAGTAAACATTCTAGTAGCTGTTGTACATAGATGAAGGCATAATAAAATTTTAGTTCTCTAGGATGACTTCTTCAGTAACCATAAAGGGCCATAGGCTGACTGACATAGATGTCTTGTTTTTGATAAGCGACAAAGACACATATGTTACACAATAGGCCTGCAAGTGTAAACTATGTTTATTGTTTAAATTTTTTCCTTTTATTGGAAGGTAGGTTCTATGTTTGTAATTGATGCATAAAATAGGATTAAAATATCTGGTTTCCAGTAATTGTTAAAAAGGTGGGTGCTTTTACAGAATAGTATAAGAAGCCATGTTTTTCTTATATCAACTCCTCTATTCCTGCACTTTTTGTTTCTTCTGAATAACCTTAATCAATGTGGTTCTTATGATAGGATTACTACATGCGGAGAAAGTCGTTTGAAAAATTTAGTCCATCGAACCAATCTCATTTTCTGAGGCACCAACTTTAGAGTTGGTGTTCAAGCAACTTTACTCATTTGGTTTTTGCATCTTAGCTTCATTTGTGGCACCATAGTAGCACAACTTATGGTTTTTCTTTTTTCAATGCTTTATTGGTGGCTCGATGGCAACACATTTTCTATTTTTTTTGTTTTTGAAAAGATGACATATATTTCGAATGTGCTAAGATTACGCAAGTAGAAATGCAAACTACAGAAAATCGACACACCAAAAACAGAGAAAAATCTGTGATGAGGAATATGCCGCCAGATGACCTCAAGTTTTGTGTGATGAAAACACTTATGGTTTGTACCCTAGCTTCACTAAATGTCTTTCCCTTCCAATAGCCCTATATATGTTGTATGAGTTCTTCAGTACCTGCATCAATGACCAAAAAGTAAAACTCAACTCAAGACCTCAGTCTATTTTTATGAACAATACCAATATGGATCAAATAACCCATGGTTCATGCCATACAAATGACTTGAGATAAGTTTTATTCTTATAATTTTTCAAAACAAGGACTGGCAAAAACAACCCTTAATTCCTATATTTGCCTTGAAATTTGGCTTGGTTGAATTTTTCTTGCCACTCCTAGATTTGGTCTTAACTTGATATAATATGCACCCTGTAGTGTTTGTTTACCCAATCATGAAGCATAGCTCGAGGTTCATATTCATGTTGAACCCGCTGCTCGTGTGGTTTTCCAATATTGGCCAAGAAATATTGAATAATGATGTCGGCCAAGGTCTCCGAGGACTACAACTAACCGCTAGTTTTTTTTTCTTGGTTTGCTGAGCATCGAAATATATATTACCCTTAAGAGGTTTATAGAACAAAGGCTTGGGTCAAGTCAGATTAATAACTCAATTTAAAGGTGTCACTATCGATTAAGGTTAAGCGTTAGAATCATCATCTACTTTAGGACTACATTAGTCTCATCTAGTAAAATCTTTTCGCGTCCACGTTAACCTTATCTTAAATGGGTTTTGAACTGATCCTCAGTATTCGGATCCAGTCTATTGATAGCCCTATTTTGCGTTGTGTTTCTATTTTAGTTGCCTTAGTCTTTTGATGAGTTATTCAATTTTTTTTTTTAAAGAACTCTTATGCACTAAAAAACATACCCTAGATGCCAAAGTGAGACTCTTAGAAAAGTATGGAGGTATCAATCCCTAAACTATAAAAGATAATGCTATATGTACTCTTTGGATGACTCCCAGGATGACCGAAATATGACGTGGTGAGATCTGCTTTCAAACTTTAAAGAGTTTGAAATAACTTTACACAAAGCAGATCTCGCTGCGTCAAATTTCGATCATCCAGAGAGTCAAGCGGGGAGTACAAGTAGCATTATCCAATTAAAAATGGGAAAATTTAGACATTCAAGGTGATTTTATGAAAAAGTGATCCAATGTTGCATTTGGGAAACCATAATGATTGCTTTAACATAATTAATAATAGACTATCCGCCATTTGGATGAACATTTATATATAAATTATTAATAGATTTATATACTTGATGCATGTTGACTCATTTTTTATATGTATATACATGTAAATTTATGTGCTCTTACATGGATACCCTAGAGAGGCAAGTGAAAAATGCTTGACTAGCGTATGTGGTTATCATATTAAATTTTTTATTTCATTTCGAAATGTTTTGGTTAAGTCGTTAAGACTTCTTGGTCTAATGTTGATTTGGAGACGTCGAAGAGTTTATTTGTCGATTGCCTTGGTTGGTGACATACCGTTGTAGTTGAGAAATCTTAGTTTTCAATTGACCTAGATGTGCCTTTTGACAAAGACTTTGAACAACATTGATAATATATCGTGTTTATGTCAACATGGGGGGATTTGCATGGTGGGGGTTAGTGCTTTATATGGAGTATGAATCTAGGTTTTTCAGGTCTACCTTTGTGAAGTAGAATAAGACTTTAAATTGTTTTGTATTTTCTATTTTGTTGTATATTTTTTGCATATTATATGAAGTATTTTTAGAACTATAAAGTGTTTGATATGCTAAACCCTAATTAACATGGATCTCAACCCATTTGAATGTTTGAATGGATATGGACAGAGAGAAATGTGCTCAAGGAATTGTGTCTTATGTATGCTTAGGTTGCAGGAGCTTGTATAAATGCCTGGAATGAAAAGCAGTGCCTAAAAACTTGTGAATGAGATCCCTAAAAAAAAAAAAACTTGTGAATGAGAAACCATGAGTGCATGCTTGCAGGACATAACCATCTGATTGAGAATGATAGGAAACTGATATGTAGATAAAACAGTTGGGTCTCTAGGAAAAACATAGTACCTCAGACTTACAAGTCTGGTGCCTATACTTGACCCTTTCTAGCATATCTTCTGCACCATCTATTTAGTTTCTAGTTTTCATTTCATCCTCTATAGCATGGTCTATAGAAAAAACGTAGTATCTCATACTTAAAGGTCTGTTGCCTATACTTGACCCTTTCATCTGATCTTCTATAACATGGTTGGTTATATATCTACTCTTGTAAGTTTAGTTGGTACTTTTGTTCATCATCCAGATAAGAATAAAATTGAGATACCACCACGTGGTGATCATCATCAGAAAAATCACCACGTGGATAGTTTAGAAAGTCTAAAATTTCAGCTAACATCTTATAAGGTCCCAAGTTTTAGAATGTGCAAAATTTAGCTAGCATCTGATAGGCTCCCAAGTTGTTGAATGTGCAAATTTCAGCTAACATCTGATAGGCTCCCCAGTTGTACAATTTGCAAAATTCAGCTAACATCTGATAAGATCCTAAGTTGTAGAATATTATGATTTTTTCCTAGGATGGTCTAGTTGATGTAATATGGGGTAAACAGATCTATGTAGCAGAAGGCACTGTTGACATTTATACATAAGCCCTCAATGTAAGCATGTAAGAATAGTGTGGGGCAGTGGTAAGAGAACTCTAAATCATATCTGAACAATTTATGCCCTTTCTTGAGCACATATCTCTGTCCAATTCTTTACATTCATGCAAAGATACCCGGAGCTTATGCTAGCGGGATCTTTCTAGTGACCCTGGTTGATAAGTTTGGATATGGTGAATGAATCAGTTTTTCAATTATGGTTTGTTTGGATGGGGGATTCCAAGGTAGGGATTCAGTGGGGACCAGGGATTCATGTTTCCCTGGTCTGTTTGGCTGCCAAGAATCCCAGGAAACTTGTTTCCCAGGGAAACATGTTTTCCAGCAAATCCCTGTTTTGGAGTCCCACCTCCCCCCTTAGAATTTGGTGGAATTATAAACTAAGGATTCACTATGTATTCACCCAACTCAATGCAGATTACACCCCACAAAATTAAAACAATAAAATAGAGATTTTCCTTGGATTTTAAATGGCAGCCAAACAAACCAAAGGATTCAAGCTTTCAAGGATTCATGAATCCATGGATTCTTTTATGGTTGCCAAACAAGCCAAAGGATTCATGTTTCTAGGGATTTATGTTTTCAAGGACTCATGTTTCCCTTAGGAAACATGAATTCTACATCCAAACACACTATTAATGTTTTTTTACTTTTTTCTGTTACTTACAGAAAAATTCTGAAAATGTGAAAATCTTAAATAGTAAAGAATATATATATTTTAAATCGATTCTTGAGTCTTGTTATTTCTGTTTTTAATATTTTTATCTATTTCCTTCTTTTGAAAGTCCATCTTTTTTTCTTAAAAATCTCTCTGCATTTCTACTCTTTACTTTTCCTGTTTTCCTTTTCGATGTTCTTTGCCTGCAAATGATTGTTTTGGCCAGAGATGCTGACTTGGTTAGGATGTCTGGCCTCATTGGAATGCAGGCTTTGTTGTGTTGAGGGATTGAGGCTTCTGTTTTTATTCAAATCCTTGTTGATTTGGTCATATTTATCAGTTTATTGTACTTATGTACAGTTCTTGATTTTGGAGTAGATTTCTTCTCATTTGCTTAGAAAAAAAAAAAAAATACATTGTAGATTCTTGATTTTAGACCCTTAACTCTTTATCTATGAAGTCTTTTTATTTGCTTACCAAAAAAAAATAAAAAAAGCCTCTTAGTTGAAAACTGTTCACTCTTACAAAGACTATGTTACTGTTCACTCTTATAAAGACTATGTTTTACTAACTGTAGTTTTTTCTTTTTCTTTTTCTTTTCCTTTTCCTTTTTTTTTTTTGTTGGACTTGTCAACAAGGGATATGACACATGAGAATGGGATGAGATCCATTGTTAAATAAGGTTTTGCTATCTAAGTATTTTATTTTCAAAAAGTTATTCCTATAATATGCATAAAATATATTATAAAATAGAGTACTAAAATATTAGAAGTTTTATTCTACTTCTAGAGGTATGATTGGAGAACTCGATTCATACTCCTTACAAGAGCACTAGTACCCATAGCTGAACGTGCTTACATGTTAAACATAATATCAATATATTATTAATGTTGTTTTAAGACTTGATCTTGTTGTGGTACACCTTGTTCAATTAGAAAACTTTCAGCTATGATGGTATGTGAAAATTGAGACACAAACCCTCCAATGTCCCATGGAGTCAACCTTGGACCATCCTTTGACCAAATCATTTCTTGATGAAGCAAAATTTCAAATATGATGACCACATATGCTGGTATGCATCCTTGTTTTTAGGGCATTTGTTTAAGTGTTACCGAGCTATGCATTATGCAGTTAAATTTAACATGCACTTTGCAAAAATGTGTCAACTTGCATTCAAAGTAAAAATCTATTTATGATGTATATATACATATTCATTTAATTGGTAATTAGTTGTTAATACTGTATTGAAGTAATGGTTTTAGGGTTTCTACAACGTGGATCACATTGACAGAAGCACTGTTGCATGCCTAATATCTCATTTTTAATTTGCTAAAGATGCCGTCATACTTAGTATTTGACTCTCATGGCGTCTCTCTGGTACCCACAAGAGTTCTTTTTAAAAATTTGAATAAATCATATTAGATTGAAGCAACCATAACAGAAACCTAGCTAGTTTATATAGGGCTGTCAATGAGTTGGATTTGGGATGGGTTAGATCTGTCTAAGAGCCTTAGATTGGTTTAACTCGGATGGGAGATGATTTTATCAAGATGTGTAATCCAAACGTATTTCTAAAATTAAATGATGATTTAACCTTAACAATGATACAATTTTATTTATTAATCTGATATATATAACCCAACCTCTTAAAGGTAAAATATATTCCAGAAGCTCAGCATTTTGAACAAAAACCAATGGTTCTTTTGTATTCTTCAGCAACACGCGCCTTAACATCCTTATTTGATATTTTCTTCGGCTAATTATCGGCTGAATCACTAGCATTGGATCCAATTATGTGTGTAGGATCGTCTGCCCATACTTTATTTTTATTTCTGAGAGAGGAGTTTCGTTCATCTCTTGATTAAGAATCTAAATTTACAAGTAAACTGAGGATCATCCAAGGAGAGAACACCCCAGCAGGCTCGAGGGAGATTAACTGATTCAAGTGAATATCAAGACAAGCGTTCATCAGTCAAGGACAGGCGTTAATCAGTCATTCCCGTCCAGCTCATCCTGACCTGATTATCCCGGATCTGTATTTACATATTTTGGTTTTAGAACCGGAAATTGTTGGGATATAATAAAGGTTTGATTATATACGCATCTCAACTACATTGTAACTGGTACAGATTTGTAGTTTTTCTCAAGAATAATGCAAAACACTAACACCATTTTGTGATGATATATCTATCTATCTATCTAGTTGCAAGTATCTGACAGTAATGAAGCACAAGAACAATAAAATTCTATTCTCAAATTCACACATGTAAGCAACAGAACCCCAAATTACAGTTGTGCATTGTTAGAGGGAAAACAAGCCAATTAAAAGCTCCATAAACGGGTTTGTCCAGCACCTGCAGCCAAATTATGTAGTTATAATAACAAAAGAGCAGGGTAGAATGAGAAGAAACTTGATATAAATTAAGCAATTTACAGACAGAAACGTCTTTTTTCTTCTCCTTGTTACAAGTATACAATGCCAAGGAAAGCTCTACTCTCCCTCCATCTCAGTTAGCATTTTCATTCTTCTCTAAATTCGAAGTCGGTCTCTTAAAAAGATGTAAAATCTAAGGGGTGGAGTTCGCACGCACCGATATAACAACTCACCCTTTCACAAGATATACACCTCATAATTTACATTTACTACCTGACTAGAAATTCTTTTTTATCACTAGTAAGAAAAGTATACCGTGCAGCGTGTGAACTGAAAACGAACTTCCCATCTTCCACGTAAAAGCATTGGCGAGTATTATCACTCCCAACCCATCAACATCTTCCTAACTTCCCCTTCAATCTTGTTGTTTGATAAGGAAAACCCATCCCCTTCATCAAGAAGGATCCTATATACTTCCCACTCTCGATCCCTAATTATGTGCCTTCCAATCTCAGCCTGAAAAAGAAATCAGCATATTTAAATTAGGGTACAAGAAAGATGGATGGATTAAAACATGAGTACTTCAATTACAGCTCTAACTTAATGCAAGATGGAAGATCAGAAAGTACCGAAAATATGCATGTGTTTAGCATCTTGAGAGCGAGGGTGATGTCATAGAAAACAAGAGGACGCCCCTTGCCTGATAATTCCACTGGGTTAGCAACCAGAAGCTCTGTGTCAGGACCCCGACTCACCATAGTCACTCTGAGTGGATGGATGAGCTCCATGCGCAAGCGCGAGCACAAGGAGGTCTGCTTGTTTGGGTCCACAATCTTCTTACCATCCGCTTGCATTATAAACAAGTCGATCTCACACTTTCTTCCTTGTTTTGTGAAGAATCGTCCATAAGAAATCTGATACACAGGCAAATTTCACAGATGAAGACGAAAACGAAATGTAAAAAGTACAAAATGGGTAATATGCAGTGTTAAAATACAAGCAATTAAAGATCAATATAGTGCACACATGATTGCAGATTACTGAAAATGCATATAGAACCATAAATCATAAGAGCAGTATTTGATAATGCAGTTCACCACTGGCTGGATAGGCTCCTAACCACCAAACTGAATAAATCGTTGTACTAAAAGATCTTCTAGGTGGGGGATTGATTATTGATTAATACTTCTATATAAGTTCTTAAGTAGTGCATTGCGATTCACCACTGGCTCGATGGGCTCCTAATCACCAAACTCTGAGTAAATAGTTGGACTAGAAGATCATTTATGTAGGCCATACTGATTAATACTTCTATATAAGTTCTTAAGTAGTAATAAGTATTTCTACTGCCAGGTAAAGTCACCATATACATGAGCAACTGATGTATAGTTAATCAGGAGTATTCCTTTAATTCATTTTTATCGAAAAAAAAAGATTCAGGTGAATCTACATTAAACTTTCCTTATGGGTTGTCCAATGTTATTTACCTGGATGTTGTAATCCTTTAGAGTTCTCATGATGTCGTAAAGTAGGCCTTTGTGGTCCTGGCAATGGATTTGGATGAGTGTGTGAGCAGGGCTGAGGGAGTTGTCCATCGTGACAGATA
Source organism: Macleaya cordata (assembly GCA_002174775.1). Lineage (NCBI taxonomy): Eukaryota > Viridiplantae > Streptophyta > Magnoliopsida > Ranunculales > Papaveraceae > Macleaya > Macleaya cordata. The sequence goes on from MVGT01002668.1 coordinate 220,550, forward strand.
CATTAGTTTGGTCGGAAGATCCACTTGGGTGGTGTTCGTTCGGCAGCTCTAAGCTGAACATTTCTTCTGCAAGCACAGGAGGAAGAAAAGAGTTCCCCTGCGAAGAAGTGGCAATCTCAGGAACAGCTAATTCAATATCACAACTTATCATTACATCCCCTAAAACAGCTTTGAGATGCTTGTATGCATCCTCCCTTCTTGTCTTTGTATGTAAAAGTTCCCTGATCAAAGACCCACAAAAACAAATGAATATAATTCTATACCGAGATACCATATTTTTCTTATCAATAAAAAATAAAAAATAAAAAATAAAAAAAAAATGTGGAAGAAGATATAAATAACTGAAGTAATGCAAGAACACCATAAAAGATTACTGAAAAGAAATATGTGGCTTATGCATGGGGTGAGGTACTTTCTTGTGGTATCCAATCTTTAATCTCTAGTAATATGCATACAAGTCGACAAAACTGAACTATCAAAATATATCACAAAATTTCCTAAACCTCTTTGTTATGAATCAGGCGGCAAGGATTCAAGATGATGGTTCTCCACCAGGCAAAAGCATTGCCTTTTAACTGGGATAATATTCAGGTCATTACTAATCTAAGAGGTCCCTAATACTGGGATAGTTTAGACTGATTGCCATGTGCTGCATCCAAGAAAGAACGCTCTTTACTGGCCATTATACATAACAATCGATGACGACATAGCTACATTTAGTTGCCACAATAACAAACAGACGTTTCAATTTGTATCTGTATCCCTCATCAGCCCAGTAACCCTACCATAAATACCTGTTTGATTGTGTGTGTACACATATGTGTAAGATTGTATAGATATGATTCTCATATCCAATGAAATTATTCAAAGTTCACCTCCAATAAAAAGAAATTTCTAGCTCAAGCAGATCAACTCAATATGATTTGGCCAGAAGAAAGGATGAAAAATGAACAAAATACATTATTACATCTGAGAAGGGGGCAAAAAAAAAAAAAGCAAAAATGTAGAACCTTGTGTCTGTTATGAAGAACAGATCCATCACTCTCCCATCTGGGGTGGTAGATACCTTCACTCTCATTATTGTAAGTTCAAGTTCACAAAGAACCTCTGTCACATCTGCCAAAATCCCTAAAAAAATTAGAAACTCCGGATATATATACACCCAAGTTTCAAAATTTTCTACAAAAAAAACCTAGAAAATCAGGAAAAGAAAAGAATCCTATCCTCAAATGGAAAACTAAACATCATAAACAATACAATTTATATAAAAAGAAACCCTTTAAGGCCCCGCTTGGTACACTGGAAATATGTGCAGGGCAAATGTTCACGGATGTTTAGGGGCTTTTTGCGTGCTTGGTACACGATTGCAAATCTCACTTATGGTAATCGTTTGTTGCGGTCCCACCATTTTTAGGCAAAATTGCAGCTAACATTCCCGGCACTAAAAGTGCGGGGAACGATTGCAGCGCTCCTTCAAAAAGCCAAAACAACCTCTCTCTTCTTCAAGAACTCTCCCCTCGATCTTGATAGTGAGACGAGGATTTCAGCTTCTCTCCATCAACCATCAGCAGCCTGTACAGTAAAATTTTCTCACTCTTTCTTTTCTTTCTCTCTCTGAAGACTTTCTGATGAGAAGCCATGGATGAACCATGAGAATGGGGGAGATGAATTTTTTGGGCTCATAATTGAGAGGTAAAATTAAGAGGGTCTTCATCATCACAAAAAGAGGGGTATTCTATTCTTCATGATGATTTCAGTTTGAGGGTTTCATCAGACTTTAGAATTTAGGGTCTTCTTCATTAAGAAAAAACAAGAGGGTTTCAGTTTAAGGGTTTCATCAGATTTTTAGAAATTAGGGTTTTCTTCATAAATAAAAAAAAAAAAGTTTCAGATTTGATGGCTTCATCAAAGTAACACAAGAATGTCTTTTCAGACCTTCTTGCCAAATTAATGTTTGATTAGCTCTCTTTCTCTCTCAAAGCCTCAATTCATGTAATCTCTATCTCTGCAATTTATTTTTTATCCAGATTCCAGCCCTTTATGTTATTATTTTGCATTTAGGGTGGTATAACAAGCAGCAGAAAATAATTTCACCAAATTTACAATAAACATACCAAGCAACAACGACTATTTACTGTAACAATCATTTATTATGGTAAACATTTACTGCTGCAACCATTTGCACTCTACAAATGTTTACTATGCTACCAAGCAGGGCCTAAGATGCAAAATCCCATAGAATACCCATTTGAGATGCAAAATTAACAAACCATTAAATCCCCAAAATAATTTAGTTAAACAAAAATCCAACTCTAAACTATAGATAGAACCAAAACTGACAACAGAAATCTGAAAAAGATGCATAATGAAGTAAACAAAAAAAAAAACAGAGATCCAACTTTGACTACAATATCAAATGAAAAAGAACAGGAGATCTCACCGTGCAAGAGACCTCTTCGATCATTACAGCACAACTTCAAGAGGAAAACATCAGGAGGCTTGGGCTGCTGAGACTCAGCCCTGTAATAATAAATCCCTGAAGCTGAAGAACACGACGGACACGCTTCAATCAGCCTCTTCTTCAATAAACTCCACCTGGTCGTCGGTTTCCCAACTACCCAGAACACTATATAACACCACTTCCCATCCGTAGAAATATCTTCACCACAAAATCCAAAAAAACCCAAACAAAACATTCAAGAGAGAGAAAGAAAAATCAAGAAATTGATTAAAAGAAGAAGAACAGAAAGAAAAACTGATTTACTATTTCAGTTTTGTGGATTTCTCTTACCTCCTCTTACAATGCTCAACCTAAACAACAGTATTATACGGCAGAGATCACAACCCAAACCAGTCTTGTCTGGGCAATTTACAGTAATCACGTTTGGGTCACCTGGTTTTTCTGATTGTCTGATCAGTACAACGTCTTCTGAAGGTATACCCATCTCGTATTTCTCCCCAAATCTTCGGAAGAACGGATTTTGCTGTACTCTTTTACTCCCTCTCTCTCTACTTCTTGCTCTGGTTATTGCTCTGTTTTTGGTTCTTTGTTTTAATTGGACAAGGAAGTTCTAAAAGAAGTAGTAGAATCAAAGGAAACAAATGGGGTTAGGGTTATCCTTTTACTTTAATCTGCCGAGAGATTGGAGTCTACGTCTAAAGATCATCCGATTCAAACACCACACCAGAAAAATAAAAGTAGATTTCTGCACTTGTCGTTCTGCTATGCTTTCTACAATTTTCATTTCTCATTTTCTCTCTCTGTTTAATTCGTGTAAGAAGACAAAGTGAGAAATCGCCCAAGTTTGACGAGATATTGACTATAATTTATAGAGAGAATTGAAAATTGGACATTCTTTTAAGGTAATGAATTTTTTTTCCTAATCTAACCCTTGAAAAGATTATTGATTGATTTTGTAATTTTTAATAGTCAGAAAAGGAGGGAAACAACCTTAAAAAGAAGGTGGACAAAACAATACTCGCTTGAAACAGAACTGCTATTGGAACTGGGAGTTTCATCTGTCAATCTAAACAGATTGAGGTGGCACCCTCAATCCACCATTCATTATGTGTTGTGGGGACCACACAGTTCACAATAAATGGTGGATTCAAGGTGCCACCTCAATCTGTTTAAATAGACAGGTTGAGGGGCCGGTCCCAAAAATATTTTCCCACTTGAAATTGTCCTGGGAGTACTTCTAGCATTATTCTTGAAAAAAATGTTGAACCACATGCATAATCTAAGGCTGTGTTTGATAGCAAGGAAATGTATTCCGCGGAAATAGGTTCATTTCCACCGCTTCCGCGGAATTAATTCCTTGGGGGGCCCAAGGAAGCCTATTCCATGGAATTACATTAAAAACTAACTATTAGCCACGCTTTTAAGTAACTGGGCCTCCATTTCCGTGGAATTAAAAATGTAAACAAACGGCGGAATTTGTATTGTTTCTGCGAAACTAACCCATTTTCATGGAATTCAAATGATATCAAACACAGCCTAAGAGTGATCGAAGATTCTTTATCATTGATGGTTGATTATTCGGTGCTTATAAGTTAGCATTTTTCGTGTATTTCTTATTTTTTCATAAAATTTTTCTCTCGGTCCTTGCTTGTATTTGTAATTGAGCAATTACCACATCCTAACAAAAAGCATCTAACGAGTCGTGCAACACCATATTATATATGTAACACCATTTGTTTGTTTGCGGAATCTTTTAGTTTTCTCAACAAAACATAATTGTCTTTTTAAGTCATGCTATCCCACATTGCATGCATGATGGCTGAAAATTGTATTATATATTTGGCAATACTATTAAAGTCTTAAACAGAGGAGTCATTAGATTTAAGTATTTTTCTCATAAATTAAGGGGTGAAAAATGCAACCAATACACAAATCTAGCTGATTCCTTTACTTAGACTTATTGAAGGCGCATGTAGGCTACACTTGCAGCACACAATTTTCACATTAAGGTATAGTGCACTACAATATGGAATATGTTTTGAATAAAAAAGGTTTAGTGCTACATGTTTGGTGGAGGAAATATATAGTTGTTTAAGAAGAAGAATTGTGCTAGCTATCTCATGCTGCAGTGTGTTTAGGAAGAAAGTACTACATAATCTGGGTGTGAGTTTGTTTTCCATTTGTATATATGTTTATTCACTCACTTGTATTGTTGGTGAGCAGCACTCAAATCGTGCAACCCTCTTTCCATAGCATTGATCATGTTATCTAAAATTTTACCATGCCACTGGCCCACTATCACCCACGTTGCAGCGTGGGATATAGCACGATTCGAAGAGGAGCATAAGGAAAAAAAATATATAACGAAAATTACGTCTTTAAGTTAAAGAAAATCTAAAAATTCTTAACAACTAAAAAAGAGGCTTTTGGCCACAAATAACACTTTTTATATGTTGTGTAATGTTGAAAAAGTAATAATTCTATATATTTTGTGAGATCCAAATAAAAATGATCTATAGACTAATTTTATGTGAGAATGTTTCTCGTAAACATGCAGAGCATCATATGGGCTCGGCCTCGTTACAGATATAGAGTCAAACAAAAGTAAATCAAAAAGAAAATACAAGGGATTTCAAAAAAGTAGCAGTGTAAACAGTTGTGGATGCATCGGCAATTGTATTAGCATCCATGTAAATAAAGTTAAGGCGAAAACTATAAAATCAGTTCTAAAAGTTCTAATCTCTCATATTAACCCTTAGAAAATTAGTATATTTTAAACTTTTTTTATCTTTAATTGTCGATGAACTTTTTATGGAGATAGAAGTTTTACAACAGGATTGATTTACGTATATGATGATTTACGTAGTGAGAATAACATCATCACCTATAATTTTTCACTACATCATCTTTATGTAGGTCTCACAGAATGTGTGGCTTTCTTGAGGTTGAATAAGGTGGGATTAATAAGCAGGTAGTGTTATGGCTATCGAAAAATTTACAACATAATCTATAGAAAAGAATAATTTTAGGTTTGACACAAATTACGAGGGTGTTATGACGCAAATCACGAAGATATGTGAATACACACTACCGTCAGATTTCCATTATGTAGGATTCTGCTGTAAGTATATATCATTATGCTTAATAAGCACCCTTAAAAAATTCGAATTTAAAATAAATATCCGAGTTCAGATCCTATCTATATCTATGTTTTCAGTGAACGGGGGTATCAAATTAATTTTTAGTGAATATGGTATCAAACATATAGATTCGAATAGATCCAGACATTAGTACAAGTGTTCAATAGAAAAATCGGAGCTCCTGTGATCCCATGGAAAATTCTAAAACGTACGCATTTTTTTAGGGATTCTCTTCCCCCAAACTCATCTTAAGGCCATTATCCCCTCATGATTTGAATCACATCCTCGAATTTCGTCTTTCCCAAACTTCTAGGTATGAACCACCGTCCAAGAGATGTAAATCCTCCAAAAAGTGCTAGCATTCTAGTATCACTGGTGATCCCATACAACCAAAGCAACGTTGAACTGGTGGGCCCATAGCTGCGTATACAGACGGCAGTTTATTATTGGCCCATGTTTCTCTGCTTTGAATTGGTGACGGACTAACAGTAAATATCGTGTAAACGTGCGTTTTATATAGAGATATCTCGATATATCGTTTACGGAGACTTTGGAAGAAGTTTTTTGAATGTATAGTTGAAACTCCTCTGGTGATAAATTAGACTAGCATCAACGACTTCTTAGAGAGTGACATTGTTATTCAACACGTGCGTGCCTTTAAAGAAAGAAAAGCTTTCATTTCGTTTGAAGCTATGCCCTAATTATTCGTGAGTTTCTTACCTACCCATCAACTTCAATATCAACGACTTTAGTGGTAGGTTAGTATATTTTTAGGAAATTGGTGACAAATCAAATTTAGGCGTGTTTAAGAATTCAAATTTACAACTCTTTTTTATTGCTCAAAATTACCACACGCACTCACATTTATTTTATTCTTACATTTTTACTTACACTTTCTTATAGTGTGTGCACTAAAAGTTGCCAGACGCTATTGAACATTGTCGAGTCGACCGATCATCCTTGGGTCTATTGTATGTCGCCCGGTCCACTGGAAATTGATGGGTGCCAAGCGTCTTCAAACAAGTCTAACGGATAGCAAAATGTAAGAATAAGGTGTTTGGAAAAACGATTCATAACATGTAAAATCTTAGAACTTTGTAGGCAACCAAACAACGATTAACAAAAGAGAATCTATATGAATCTTAAGATTTTTCTCTTAGGAATCATAATCCTTTCAAATCATGAATTAATATATAGTCTGGACAAGAGATTTAGGGGAGAGATTTTGTAGGAACTAAAGATTTTGAAGAAAAATCATAATTTCTGGTTTCCACAAAATCCCTCCCTAAAATCTTTGGTCCAAACAGACTATATATAAAAAAGATAGAATTATTGGAAACTTTTTTTTTTAAACTAAATTACTATTTAATAATAAAATTTTTATTTTGAGATTCGATATCAAAACTTAGGTAGTTAAAGAATTAGAAAGCTAGAACACTACAGTCTACTCAAACAGATAAGTTATAATAGATACTTTGAGTGAGGTGGAAGAGCCAAAGATGACCCACGTAAGACGTTCTTCTTCCACGTAGTAACCCTAATAAACCCCCACGTACTTCACATGGTAGTCAAGACACTTACCCATCAATTGTGACGATAAACAATCTCAGACCGTTAAGATCTTATTCCAATATATATATATTCTTAAAGCAGTCAATGGCTGGCCATTGGATAGTCAAAATCTGATAGTATTTTATGTCTCAGGTGGGCCCCTTGTTCACAAGTTGGTTGCTTTATCAGGCGACACATGTGGGTCCCCTACTAAGTAACTGATAATCGACGGTCTATGATTTGTTTATTATTCCTATCCAATCTTATCCATCAACAAAAAAAAAATATCTTCTTGAAAGTCTTAATAAGGAATCTCTACTACTAAATTTCAGGGTTTTTTTATAAGTAAACAAGATTAAACTAATTTTACGAATCTTTAGATTCTAGACATGGAATCTCAATGGGGAATGGGGACCAATTTGTTAGCATGGGTTTTAGTTCTTGGTATCCGGGTTTTGGATTGTTCGATCGAGTCGGTGTCGGAGTCGGGTCAGGTCAGATTGGATCTCGGGAGACACAATACACGACTGATTCTTGAACGAGTTCAGAGTTCAAACTTGATTAACTCGGTCTAGTTAAATGAATATGTATTCAACGATTCATACTGAAACTCGGTACTGGGTTTTGTCGGCCGATTTATGAAAAATGAAACCGTGGTTATAGATTAGGATTCTGATTTCTAACTTCGTACCCAAGGCACAAAAGATTCTCTTTTTCTGTTTTTTTTTTCATTGGCTCCGACCCAAGGATGGGTAAGAGTTTGGTGGGGAGTTGGTAAACCGTAAAAGATGTGGATCTCATTTTTCTTTGGAAAGAAAAATCAGAGATAAGATATGGTAGGGCCCACCATGCAACCCAGCCAGTACTAGTGAGATTCTAACCCAGAGTTGGACCCCACCATTGAATTATAGTATTAGTAGTCATCTGATTCTGACCAGACATTCTTTTTTCCTGAGTTATAAAACAAAACCGTGCTGAACAATGTGGACGACTTGCATAGATGAGATGGTGATGACACTGAATAGTGAATACAATTTACTGAGCGTTATAGTTAAACCCGTGGTATTAAGGTGACACTCCAGCTTCTGAACTTTGCGCTCTCATTTTAAAAGCGTTTTAAAACTAGAGATATTTTTTAATTAGCCGATCTAGTGCTTCAGCTCCTGCTTCACTCTCTAATTACTTAGATTAGAAGGACATCAGAACAATTTTATCATTTTGACTTAGACCCATTCTGGCCTAATCTTTCATGGGGACTACTAGTGTTTATCTTATCTGATTTTCAATAGACCATTTATGAGATCTAATAATGTGGATTTAAAAATGTGACAGGGCATCTTGCAAAACGTACGAAAGATGGAAGAGGTAAAATATTGGTTGAAAAAAACTGGCTAGATACTTTGAAATACTATACACGACAAGCCAACATCATTGTCTTTCTAACGTGCTTGCCGCTAGTTTCCTAACAGAAAGACGAGTATGTTTAGGAGCAAACAAAATGGTCCCTCTTTAGCATAACTCCTATCATGTATTTGCTATATTTGTAGCTACAAACCGAGTGATATCCCATGAAACCAAAAATTTAACTTCTACAGAATGAAGAGCCTCTCTTTTTGTGATCCGTCACTGTTTACACATAACATCATGAAATATTTGGTCAAATAGCCGATAACATACCCTCTCCTAATGCGATGGGTGACGTGTATGTGTATCCCTCTATTCGTGAAAAAAGGTATCTTTATGTGGTTGTAGACCAGTTAAGATTGGTCTGCAACGTTTGACGCATAGAGCACGGTACTACTTACTAGTCTTGCTGTCCTACGCTTAACTGTGTGCATAACAAGAAAGTAAACAATCCAAACAGCTTTCTGCATTCAGAATTTAAACAATCTTGTCTGGATTATCTTTTCTGATTAGTAGCATAAGTAAAATAAAGTTAATGAATTACATATTCTTGCTATGCATACAAATCCAACTTCAGTCAGTTTTGTCATCATCCGTCCCGGCTTTCCCTGGGACTGGCGGTGGTGTTTGGCTGGATTCCTCCCCTACCTGCATGGAACAAGAGATAAAACTTGATCAACCCTACTTCCGGAAGCAAAATATCAAACAAAGTCGGAGCACCTCGTCTTTCAGCATAGATAACATATTTCAAGTACATAGACACAAGGTTGCCTGATGGAGCTAAATATTGTGATAAACAAAGCAAAGGGCAGTGAAACCAATAGTCTGAGCACTTCCACAAGGTTAATACGGTCATTCACATTACTTATGAAGTAGTCTCTTCGGGTCATTCACGTTACTTGGGTACCAGCTAGAGGAACTATTAACCCAGGCAAGGGCAAAGCAGAAATCATCTCAATACATGCTTCATGAAGATGAACAACCAACAGAAACAAAGGAACTTGAATCAAATCCCAAGTACAATTGGCATATATAGTTTGAGCACTTGGTATTTAACTGGATAAGTATGGTCCAAAACTATAAGTGTCTGTATGCTGCCAAGAACACTCTTTGTTCTCAGTATTAATGACTCATGTATATTAAATCTTTTCCTTTGCTGGTTCATGTATTCCTTGGCTAAATAAAAAGTTTTTTATGGATCAACAGAGAAAACGTCTAATTTGTGATTTTGGATATCTGGTATCTGAATGCAAGAGGAACTGGGAGTAATTGAAGGAGGCTGTAATTAAATAGAAGAAAACAACCTTCAGTGCTCTCAAGAAATGAGAAGCATTCATGGTTGTGTGAGGGATGAATTTTAAACCAGCTAGCCAAAAATGTTCCTATTACCAGGAAGGGGATACGGGTATTAACTATCATCACTTGTGCTCTTTTTCGTAGGAAAGCTTCATTACATTCTTCTTCTATACATCTGATGCATGGGTTTTATCTCATGTTATGAAACCCACTATTAATTGATGGCACCAGTTAGGAGTGCTTGGTGCACCAGTTAGGACTCCTAAAAAAACATGATTTTTATCCAAAAAGCTACGTAGAAACCTAAATGGGAGCAAGGGCTTTGAGAATCAACTAATAACAGGCTAACCGAAGTGATTTTTCCTCTAAAAGTGGTCTAACTTTTCCTTATGGAGGATTGCTAACCCGACTAGCTCAAAAACCTGATTCTCCTGGTGATTGCAGTTCTCTAAACATTAACACATCAGGCATATCATGCATGAAAGTGCCTAGCTGCTAGGTCACCCTAACCTTATAATTATATCCTAAATCTAATTACCCTGAAACTTTCTCTATCATTTGTGTTGCACCCAAATACTACTTCCACAGTTTCACCAAACATCAAAAGTATGCAAAACAGTTACCAGCCCATCATCCTAAAATAAACTGACAATTTTTATGGTGTATCCAATTCGAAATGAATCAGTTCCCTATAAGAAAAGAAAATTTTGGTCCCAAAATTCAGTGATAAGCATACAGTGTTTCCAGAATAATTCATCTATTTGCGGGTGAAAAAACTTACTTTGGTATCCGTGTTGGCCACAGGCTTGTAAGGGCAAGCAGGTGGGGCTCTTTCTGGTTTCTTATATTCCCAACCGAAAAGCTTATAAATTTTGCCCTGCAAAGAAGGGTGAGTAAAGGGTTAACGACACAACAAACCCAAAAACAGAATCCCAAAACCCAGAAACATAATCACGCAAAAGTGGGAAATCATGATTAAAAACACAAACAATTTCTGTTTTTTTTTTCCTTTTGATCAGTGAAGAACACAAACTAATGAGTTCAGAAACAAAAGAAAACAAATTTTCTTTTTTCTTAAAATAAATTCGAATTTTACCAATTAAAAAGAAAAGGCAAAAGGGAACAAAGAGATAGAATGGATGAGTAGAAGAAAGGAAGAAAACCCAGACGCAAAAAAGGAAGGATGAGTAGGAAGGATGTCTCTTACTATGATAAAATCGAACAGTAATGGCAAAACATTGACAATTGGGACTAGAAAGAGCGGCAACAAACACGCCAAACAAACCTGCAAAAAAAAAATAAAAATTACATCAAAACCACCAACATCAGAAGTCCAAAATCCAAATTAAGAGAGAGAAAGAGAAAGAGAGAATCTTCAAGACTTGCCATCTTCACAGCTGAATGCTGATTATGGGTATCTCTTTCTATTTGCTTTGTATTTGTTTTTTTTTTTTTTGGTTGCTCTACAGGGAAGAAACATAAAATAAGAAAAGAAGTTGGTTCGCGTGCCGCGTAGGCTCTGATGAGGATTTCCGTGGACTCTGCGGTTCTCTTGTCGGACCCGTCCAGCCGACCTGGATTCACTTTGTTCAACTTCATCTTACACCGTTTAAATATGTTTTCCATTTGATCTTTTGGGCCTACATAGAGATGTTTTTGACATAGTTAATAAAGGGCTTAGATGACTAATGGCTGATTTTTGACGAGGATAATATACTTACCATGTAGATAATGATAACCAAAATTACATTGCTCTAAAGTTTATAACCCCATTGATTTATCATTTTTATTTATCGTCTATTTCTATCATTTATTTTAAACCAACATTTGACGGGAATGAAGTTAAAAATTTTAGAATGGAATGATTTTTATATGAAAATAATCTACATAATAAAGAGATCAACTTTAGGCCGTCAAATCATCTCTATATATAGACCCTCACAAGAACCATGTCATTATGTCAGAATCATGTTTAAATAAGCACGACTCCCGTTACTAACTCTGAAAGACTGAAACATATACTGTATTTTTTTTTCTTCTTTGACATTGAAACTTTTAAGGTTAACTTTGTGCGACAATCCGAGTAAAGAAAGTTACCATTTCTGCACAACATTCATTCATTGAAAGCTAACTAAAGGTTAACCTCCTGGAATGCCCATCCATAAGCAATTGGTTAACATCATAATGAATTTTCTTTTTCTTTCCCAAAATCGTTCTAAGAATCAGAGAAGTAGGGTAAATTGCCATTAACCATGTCTTCTTTTATAGGCATTCAAGTATATGAAGTGAACATTATTGAAAATGTATGCATCAAGAGAACAGATAATGTATAATACAAAGCCGCAACGTAATAATGTGTTTTTTTTAAAGGGTCGAAGCAAATCAACTTCTATGCGTGTTCGCCTTTGCAGGGGATGTCAGTACAGCGACATACAGGTCTACCAGACGATTCCCAATCATTGAAGCCACGCTCCAAAACCATAACATTCTTTATCCCCACATCTTCCTTCATGCCTTCAAGATAGTCCACTAATCTGCGTGCACAAGATGGGCCACGAACCTACAAAATCATTAACCACCTGATGGTTAGGGATGATATTAGCATTTTATAAACCCTGTTTTATGAAACTCTGTGAACATTTTAACACATTTTAGTTTTAATTATAACATTAAAGTCTGACATATTCAGCAAGACCAACCATTAAGTTATGTACGTGTCATTTAGGCAGCATAGCATGTAAAAGGCTTGATGTTGAAGTTATGAAGTTCGAAAAAGCTATTAATTGAAAGAGGCTATGTTGCAAAACTTGGCAAAGGAATTAGAATGGGGGAAACCTTAGAAAGATACAGAAGCGCAAAAAAAGAAAGCTAAGGAAATTGTAAGGCCAGCCAAATGTAGGGTTTATGCTGGCATAGTAAGTTGGGTAGAGAATACTAAGATATTTATAGAACTCCAAGAAGAAAGATAGGAAAGTATTAAATTTTATTTTATTTTATTTTTATCTTAGATCATATTAGATGCATCAAGGTCAAGGTGATCATAGTGTTTTAGTGAAGAATTAGAGATACACAAGCTCTACCAAAGGGTTATGCAAGTAAAAAAAAGCTCTACGAAAAAAGCACGGATATGTATGGGCTAAACTACGAAGCCCTTATTGACTAACTTGCTCTTACAAGATCTTGAAGAATAAGAAAAATGTTTAGACAAGTGGAGGAAGTATTATGTTTCTTCATAGAAGAACAAAGGAGACACACAAAGTTGCACCAGCTATGAAGTTATGAAAAACTTAGATGGCGCAGTACTGAACTACAAGAAATTAATGAAGTATTATAGAAATGAACAAGAATGTTAGATAACTAATTTATTTAATTATTTCCATATCAAAGTGAGCCATCCAGTGATGCTATCTCTTGACTTGTAAAATTGACGGACAAGGTTACAAAATATAAGAGTAAAACATATTTCATGGTAAAAAAGAAATAATAATAATTCAGTCACAATGGGCCTACAAGACGGACTGAACCTAGGACCATATCTTTTCAGTAGTCAAGGGTGAACTAACTGCTCATATTCAATAGGAGGTGCTTTGGTTAATATCAAAGCCTTAGTTTCTATCCCTTTCCTTAGTCCAATGGAAGCCTTTTGAGTAATGCTATTCATACAAAGAGTTGATGCCAGGGCGTCTTGACAAATGCCCATGGCAATCACCCCTATTCATATAAATAGTTGACACCTTGACAAATGCCCATGGCAATCACCTATTGGCTAGAGTGCCAAAATTGCAGGCATGGTTGCTTGAAGGTGCCAGCAATGCTGGCCAGGAAATGATCACCACAGCTATTTGACAAATGACAACTTGTATAAATAACATTACTCTAGCATTTTTTGTTTTTCCACAATTATTTTTACAAACTACCAGTCCAAGGACTTCCCCCTTGGATGAAACAGGAAGGTCTGAACAACTCCTATATAGCATCGGTTTTCGTCATTTGCATGGTCATAGTTCGTGTAACTCGTAATCCGAGTGAAAAAATCTTAAATCAGTTAAGAGCAAAAATTATCTCTATTTGTTCGTTCACCAAGTCTAGTAACTTCAAAGCAATGGTCATTTCAATAATTCTACAAAGCAGGATTTCTATCTACCATCAAAGGGAAATTCCTGCAAGATTCATAACTTCAAGCTATATGCACGTATAATTAAGCAATTTAGGGCTTATGTGAACAACAAATTGCGAAATGGATCAAATAAAAACAGGCAATTTTGAGGCCAAGTCTTTGAGGAAGGATTAGGGCAGAATTCACTTCAATCAGATTATAGGAAGACATGAACTATTATTAAAAAGGTGGAACATACCTGGCTTAGGGCGCAATGAAAGACAAGGGTATCTTTCCCTTTAACTTCATGTATGAGGATTGGGATTTTCTCAGAGAAAGTGCCGCTTGCGTAGTGAAGAGAACCAGCTATATGAGCATCGTAGCTTCTCTCATCGTCCCTAAAAAAAAAATCCAGAAAGACTAGTAACTTAATTTTCTGATTTTGAAAACCCTCAATCCTATACATGAAAATGAAACAGAATTTGAAGAACAAAATTGAATCAGAGAGAGAGAGGTAGAATTGAACCTGACATCAACGACAGCTATATTAGGTTTACGTTTTAGAGAGAGAAGCTGAGACCCAGTGATATATGAGATACTGCGAGCCATTGATTGGTTCTTCCTTCTTGTCTGGGACGTTCTGTTTTCCTCTTTGTGGAGAAATGCCCAACGATGATTTTCTCGGTATTATATGAACTTCCCCTGGAATCAACCCTTACAAATTTTTATATATTTTAATTTTAAGTTTTTTCTTTCTTTCTTTGTCATAGCATTTAAATTCCACTAATTTGGTTAATTTTGCGGAAACACATAAATTCCAATGTAAGTTTGCAGAGGCCCATTCACTTAAAAGTGTGATTAATATTTAGTTTTTAATGTAATTTCATGATTAATAGTTAAAAGTTTTATAAAGAATTGATTTTGGGATACAATGGTATACATAACGAAGAGAACTTCTTCTTTAAAAATTAGACCCTATATCATCTTTATATTGACCCCACAAAATATGGGGCTTTGATGTCGGGGAAAAATGCCCAAGTTCCAACAATGCGTAGTTACTGCCTCCTTCTAAACACATTAATGGATGATCTCTAGTCATGTAACTCATCCCTACAAAAATTCACCTCCTTCTAAACACATTTAAGCCCACTAATAGTTGGTTTAAAAATTAGAGGTAAGATTGATAGTTTAGATTATAACTTAGATCAAATTTAGATGAAGTTAAATTTTTTTAAAACAATTTAAACTTTTGTTATAATGATCTATATAGTGAAGAGATTTTCTTCGTCACAAAAAGAAAATGACTCGGATCCATGTGAATAATACAAGACAGTGCAAACGGGTGATACTTAAAAGTAAAGTTTCTCTACGAGGACAAATGAATGTCAACCTCTAAGTTTTAAACTTCGAATTGTACCATCTCAAATTCAAAGTGAAGTTCTCACAGTAGGTATGTACATAAAATTTGGTGTCATATTGAGTCGTACTACACTAGACTATAATTTGTTAGAAATTTCTAACGAGAGAGAGTAAATTGGGGTAGTTTTTTTTTGGACTTCTTTTTCACTCACATATGAATTGCTAGGTCCGAAAATTTTAACTAGCTGCAATATTAACCGTAGATGCACGTGACGAGGAAAATTGGGAATCAGAAAGAACCATGCAATTCATTCATCCACGGCTGGTATTCATTCATCCACACGAGTTACAGATTGGTATGGCACGAGTGCACGACTCTGTTTTTAACTTTTTACCCAGGGGTTAAAAGAGTTCCTCCAGCCCGCACTCGTGCAGTGGAAGTTTGGAACAGCTTCATTTTTTTCGATCGGTAAAGGTTTGGAACAAGCTTCTCCATCCCACCAAGTGATCTGTAAAAATGGATGACTATTATTCCGACGATGGGATGGAAGATGATTATGGAGACAGTGGATGGGATCATGAAGACTACGAACCCTACATTTCAGATGATGGTTATCATGTAGATGAACAAGAATATGAAGCAGCAGCAGCAGAAGAAATCGGAGAAGAAATTGAAGATGAAATCGAGGAGGAAATTGAAGAACAGGAAGAAGAAAACGAAGAACAGGAGGAGGAAGAAAACGTAGAAGAGGAATATGTAGATGAAGATGAGGTACAAGTGGATGAACAAGACGATGATGAAGATGAACTACCAGTAGAAGAACAGGATTATGAAGAAGAAGAAGAAGACCACGAAGAAGAAGAAGAACAAGAACATGAAGAAGATGAAGAAAGCGAAGAAGATGATGATGATGATGATGATGATGATGATGATGAAGAAGAGCCGGAGACATTTTCTCAGATTTGGGGGAATGCCGTGGAAGACGACGACGACGACGACGACGACTACTACGACGATTACATTACCCCGATGCCCTTTACACCACCAGTTAGGGTTTCATCAAATCCTTCTTCAGGTATTTCTGTTCAGCCCATTCTCTACGAACAACAACAACAACAATCGCAACAACAATCACAACGACAATCACAACAACAACCACAATCACAACAACAATCACAACAACAACCACAACCACAACAACAACAACAAGAAACAGAGACATTTCCTCAGATTGCCGAGAATGATGGGGTGGAAGTTGTGGGTGTTGATGAAAGAACAGCAGAAGAAGAACGTGGTCGAAGTAGAAGAGAAGAAGGAGAATCGTCTTCTTCACCAACAGAGAACAGAATCGAAAGAGAAGGAATTAGCAGTAAAAGAGGAGAATCGAATGGAAACGTGGTGGATGGTGTCTGTTGCTCTATTTGCATGGAGCCCTGGTCGTCAGAAGGCGATCATCAAGTCAGGTAGGTTGTAACCTTCTTAATTATGTCTTCTTGCCACTAACCTCTTTATTTACGGCTCCAATTCTGTTTTGATACACTGCCATTATTTCCATTATGTGCTGGTTATTAGAGGCTTTAAGCTTGATAAAGCTTATGCGTTTTAGTGCTAGGGTTTTTATTTTTCTTTTTTTATATATGAAAATAAGTAACATTTCTGTACTGATTTGTTCTTCTTTTGATCGGTAAAATAGAATTGATTGCGATGGGATGAATAAATAAGTAGAGAGAGAGAGAAAGGAAGTAAACCCCCCTGAGATTTGCAATTGTGAATGTTACACATGCATTTGTTACCTTCAACACTGCTTATTAGTGATTAGTGCTTGTCAAGTTCGGAATTTAGGTTGATTAGAAGTTTCTTGCAATTTAATTTTGTTTTGAAGTCCGAATGTTACTTCTTAATTGTCAAGTAATTCTGTTTCCCTTATATTATAATTGTATTTAAAATTGCAGTTGTCTTCCTTGTGGACATGTCTATGGTTTATCTTGCATAAAGACATGGATTCAACTCTCTAGCTATTCCAAGGTACTTCTTGTCAGTCTTCTGGTGATAATCAGCTAATTATATTTCAGTTTTTAAAGTAGGACCTGCTCTGTTATCTTTACCTTTATATTATATTGTCATTGTTTGTAGTGTCCTCAATGCAATAGACAGTGTGGGCTGGAGGATATCAAAAAGCTTTATGTTTCACGGTTGGCTGTTGCCGACGGAGAACAACAAAAGGTCAGATACTCAGACCCATCTCATGCAGCCATTCTTTTCAAAAGATTATGATTTTGATTAATACCCTTTCCTTCTCTGCAGAAGATTCTCTCTCTTCAAGCTGAAAATGATTTTCTTAAGATGAAGGTACGACTTTCTAGTTGCAAGAACCAAACTGCTGCTCAGTTGGTTATTTTTGAATGTTCTCTCTCGTATTGTGTTATTGTTTCCTCATAATCTTTCTATGCACTGGATGTATTGAGTTTTGTTGGAGAATTGTCTTTCCCTTTCATCATGGTGCGCTTGGAACATCTAAACTTGATATAGAACATTAATATCATGTGTTCTGTTAAGCAGATTTAGGCCTTGCCATTTGTTGAAGTACATCAGTATAATATTTGTTTAGTGGGAACACTTGGAAGAAGGGCAGAAGTTGATATTCTCAATACAATTCTTGTACTAGATGCAATAAAAAGTCTTTAATCTATATATTTAGTACATACACCCTGATTGAGTACTCCCCCTGCTCTAATTACGTGCTATGTTAACAAAAGAAAAATCACTGATCTGTTAGGTATGGCATTTGTTTTCTTGTTTATATAAGTTGTATGGTGTCTACTCCTCCTGAAACCTTGAATACCACAAAAGCAACTTAGGTCACAAACTCACAATAATATAGTCACTTGAAGCCAATTTTCTGTGTTACATACTTGCATCTGCTGCATTGAAAATTCATTTAAACAGATAGAACTTGACGATAAATGTTAATCAACTTATTGCAATTCAGGGGGAAAAAAACGGACATCTAGCACCACAATTTCTGCAGTCTCAGAATTTGACACGTAATCGTTACCTGTAAAGAGAAATTATGCAAAACCGTGGTTCGTCATGGGAGGAAACCTGTTAAGCTAGCTGCATGTTCTGTTTTCAAAAAGTCTTTCATTACATGGATCTATAATTTATGTGCTTTATTTCAGCATTTGTGAGCAAAAATTGGTCTGCATGGTTATCGGGATCAGAGATTAACGATTTGGCATATATATTTTGATGACCTGGATGTCATCATTTAATGAAGATCCTTGCAATGACTTCCCTCATGCTTATAATTCACTCAATTCTTATGTAGAGTCTTGTTAAGCTAGCTGCATGTTCTGCTTTCAAAAAGTATTTCATTACATGGATCTATAATTTATGTGCTTTATTTCAGCATTTGTGAGCTAAAATTGGTCTGCATGATTATCGGGATCAGAGATTAACGATTTGGCTTGTATATTTTGATGACCTGGACTTCATCATTTAATGAAGATACTTGCAATGAACTCCCTCATGCTCATAATTCACTCAATTCTTATGTAGAATTTCAGTGAATTGCCTTATTTCTGGTTTTTAAGGCATTATCAAAACCATTAGGAGGCCCGAAGGTTAGGAAAAGTGTTGATTCTGTTCAGATATGTGGACACTAATCATTCATCATTGCTTGATGAAATCATAGAATAGTTCTATGTATATCTTTAGCTTGTTGAATCTGCACCTCTGAAGCCACTGAATGAGACAATGAGGATTTATTAATAGCATACTTTAATAAAAGGTTGAAACTCTCATTCTATAATGTTTGGTCAGTTGAGACTAGTGTGTAGTGTGTAGCCTTGATGATCCTTTCGTTTGTATATTCTCCTCTTGTTTCAGTATATTCTTTCGCTTATTCAAAAAAAAAAAAATGTTTAGTCAGTTGAGATAGCGATAATGTTCAAAAGTAATGGTGCATACCGCTGCAAACTGAGACATGGTCTCATTCTGGTAACGCCCGAAATCTAAATGAAATGTTCCCAACATTCCAAAGGTTTTAGCAATGGTCTACATCGGTTTCAAATCAGAGTTCTCTTTTTGAGGACTTTGCTGTTTTTTTCCGGGGCAGTCTCTTCTTGTAAATGGAGTGATTGGGTCTTTTTCTGTTTCCTGTCTAACAGTTTTTCTTTCTTAGTCGGATGAGTTTTCTGGCCTCTATGCAGGGCAGGTTTTTTCTTTTCCCATTCTTTTATTCTTGCCTTCTCTTGCAATAAAGTTCTTTTACCAATAAAAAATAAAATAAAACAAAATCAAAACTCTCCTTTGCAAAACAATTGAACGTACTTCACAGTTTATTTGCGATCTTTGTGTTTGCAACACCATTATTAGTGTTTGAGTCTCTTTAAGTGGAGCTTTGAACTCCATGAAGGTAGTGTATTATATACTCATCTTGACTTGATTTCTTCTGATTCCCCCCTCTTTTGATTATTCACACATATATCTTTATTCTTGGTCTTTTCCATGATTGGTCCTAATTTCTATTTAATATCTTAAGGGAGAATTGGAGGAGTTAGATAGGATTATGTCGGAGATGAATAGGAATCATGAAGAGAAATATAAGAGACTAGCAGAGAGGATAAATGACATGAGGAAATTGATAAGGAGGAATTCTGATGAGACACAAAATAGACAAGACGAGTAAAAGGAAGAGATGACGAGATGAATTGCGGAGTTCTTTAGGCAGGTATAAATTTATCATAGATTAAGTTCAAAATTTGTTTATCATGAATGTTAAAATTTTAAAGCATTCACTAACAAGTTCCCTTTTTTTTTTTGTAGCTTTCTCTCTCTCCCTCGCCTGGCACCCCCATAATAGGATAGAGTACTAGTACTCTCGACTGTTTTGGGTAAGTTAAAACTTTGTGTTTATATTTCTTGTTAGATATACTTAGATAACTTTGGAGTTAATTGGTGTGATGACTTTGGACTTAATTTGTGTGAGTGTTGATGGAAGTATATATAGAATGTGACTTGGGATTGTGAATGGATGTGGAATGTGTCTGACTTCGCGCATGTGACTTGGAATGGGAATGTGAATGTGGATGTTAATGGCATGGGACTTGTGAATGTGGAATGTGAATGAGAATATATTGGATGTGGATATTTTGTATTGTAGGTAAATATAATATTGCCGGTGAACAGGTGTTATTGTAAGGGATATATGGTTGGGAAATTAAATGTACAAAATCACTATTGGAACCAGGGCCGGTCCTATAGTTTTTTTTTGTTTTTTCTTTCTCCATTCGCTCCGACTCCGATTTGAGTGATCTCTAATAATGAACGACCACTACGACGACTACAACTACGACACCGACTCCGACTCCAACGACGAAGACCCTCTTGACTTTCACGAGTCCGACAATGAAGTACAAGACGATGATGGAGACAACACTGGATCGGAGGAGTTATACTACGGGCTTCAGACCATTCTCTACGGACGAAGACTACAAATACAACATGAAGAAGAAGAGCGAGAACCAGAGACATTTTCTCAGATTGCCGAGAATGATGCTGTGGAAGTCGTGGGTGTTGTTGATGAAAGAACAACAGAAGAAGAACATGATCGGAGTAGAAGAGAAGAAGGAGAATCGTCTTCTTCACCAACAAAGAACATAATCGAAAGCCAAGAAATTAGCAGTAAAAGAGGAGAATCGAATGTAAACGGGTCTGATGGTGTCTGCTGCTCTATTTGCATGGAGCCCTGGTCGAAGGTGATCATCAAGTCAGGTAGATTGTACCCTGGCTTCCCACCACAAACCTCTTTATTTACGGCTCCAATTCTGTTTTGATACACATTTTCTGCCATTATTTCAATTCTGTGTTTGTTATTAGAGGCTTTAAGCTTGATAAAGCTTAAGTATTTGTGTGCTAGGGTTTTATTTTGTAGCATTTCTGTGCTGATTTTGTTCTTCTTCATTTGATCGGTAAAATTAGAAATTTATACGAAGGGATAATTGCGAAAGGCTGAAAAATTAAATATATATATAGAGAAAGAGGAAGAATACCCCCTTAAGATTCTCTATGCCAAATTTCGCGATTGTGAATGTTACACATGCATTTGATACTTTAAACCCTGCTAATTAGTGCTTGTCCAGTTGGGGGAATTTTAGATTCATTAGAAGTTTCTTTCCCTTTACTATTATTTTGAAGTCTGGATGGTACTTATTAATATTCAAGTAATTCTGTTTCCCTTATACTATTATTGTATTTCAGATTGCAGTTGTCTTCCTTGTGAACATGTCTATGGTTTATCTTGCATAAAGAAATGGGTTCAACGCTCTAGCTATTCCAAGGTACTTCTTTTTAGGCTTCAACTCTTCATTTGATAATCAACTAATTATATTTCAGTTTTTAAAGTAGGACCTGCTCTGTTATCTTTTCCTTATATTACATGTTGTCGTTGTTTGTAGTGTCCTCAATGCAATAGAAAGTGTGGGCTGGAGGATATCATAACACTATGTTTCGCGGCTGGCTATTGCCGATGGAGAACTTCTAAAGGTCAGACCAATCTCATGCTGTTGTGCAGCTGTTCTTTCCAAAAGATTATGATTTTGATTAATGTCCTTTTCTTCTCAGCAGAAGAATCTTTTTCTTCAAGCTGAAAATGAATTTCTTAAGATGAAGGTAAGACTTTCTTGTTGCAAGAAACAAACTGCTGTTCAGTTGGTTAATATTGGATATTCTCTCTGATTTTGTGTTATTGTTTGTTCCCTATCCCTCATAATCTTTCCGTACACTGGATGTATCTAGTTTTTTTCAATTTAGTGTTCAATGGCGAATTGTCTTTTCCTTGTCGTCATGGTGCACTCGGGAACTAAAACATATAAACATGACATAGAACATTAAGATTATGTGTTCTGTTAAACAGATGCCGTTTGTTTTTATTATTTATATAAGTTGTATGGCATTTGCTCCTCCTTAACTTTGATTACCACAAAAACAACTTAGGTCACAATAATATGGTCACTTGAAGCCAGTCTTCTGTGTTACGTACCTGCATCTGCTGCATTGGAAATGTTAATCAATTTCTTGCAATTAAAGGGAAAAAACCTGGAAGTCTAGCATCAGAATACTGCAGTCTCAGAAATCTACATGTTCTGGCACATAATAATTACCTGTTCAGAAGAAATTATGCAAAACCGTGGTTCGTCATGGGAGGAATCCTGTTAAGCTAGTTACATACTTACATGTTATGTTTTCAAAGAGTCCTTCATTACATGGATCTGTAATTTATGTGCTTTATTTCTGCATTTGTGAGCAAAAGTTGGTCTGCATGATTATCTGGCTCAGACATTAACGATTTGTCATCTCTATATTAGTATATTTTGATGACCTGGACATCATTTTTTAATGAAGATGCTTCCAATGACTTCCCTCATGCCTCATAATTTACTCAATTCTTAATTTCTTATGTAGAATTTCAGTGAATTGCCTTATTTCTTGTTTTCAGGCATTATCAAAATCATTAGCAGGTCCGAAGGTTAGGAAAAGTGTTGATGCTGTATCTGATATGTAGACATTGCTTGATGAATCTTTTGTGTGTATATCTTTAGCTTGTTAGATCTTGAAATAATTCTTATGCACCTTCGAAGCTACTGAACTAAACAATGATGATTAAGTAGCATATTTTATGTAAAAGGTTGAAAATCTCATTCTATAATGTCTGGTTAGTTGAGACAAAGATATGTTCATAAGTATTGATTTATACCGCTACAAATTGAGAATTGTCTCATTCTGGTGAACCCTGAAATCAAAATGAAATGTTCCCAACATTCCAAAAGTTTTGGCTATGGTCTACATCGGTTTCAAATCAGAGGTCTCCTTTTGAGGAATTTGAATTTTTCCTGGGACAGTATCTTGTAAGATGGAGTGATTGGGTCTTTTTTCTGTTTTCTTTCTAACAGTTTTTCTTTCTTTGTGGGATGTATATTCTGGCCTCTGGGCAGGGCACGTTTCTTTTTTCCCATTCTTTTATTCTTGCCTTCTCTTGCAATAAGCTCTTTTACCTATAAAAAAATAAATAAACAAAATCAAAAGTCTCCTTTGCAAAACAATAAAAAACACACTTTGCAGTTTAATATGTTTGCATCACTATTATTAGTGTTAGACAGCCTTTGGTTCTTTCTCAGTCGGTAAATTACATTTCCTCACTGAAGTTTGTATTTTGATTATTCATGCATATATATTTATTCTAGGTGTTTTCTATTTGTGGTCCTAATTTCTTTCTAATAGTTAAAGGGAGAATGGGAGGAGATAAATAGGATTATGTCGGAGATGAATAGGGATCATGAGGAGAAATATAAGAGACTAGCAGAGAAGATGGATGACATGAGGAAATTGAGGAGGAATCTCGATGAGACATATAAGAGACAAGATGAATAGAAGAAAGATATGACGAGATTGATGTCGGAGTTCTTCAGGCAGGTATAAATTTCTTATAAATTACGTTCAAAATTTGTCTATCATGAATTTTAAATTTTTACAGCATTAACTAGCAAGTTTTTCCTTTTTGTAGCTTTCGCCCTCTCCCTCGCCCTCGACCCTCACAATTGAATAGAGAACTGGTACTCTCGACTGTTTTGGGTACGTTAAAAAATTTGTTCATATGTGAATGTGGATGTTTGTGGAATGGTGCCTTGTGAATGTGGACTGTGAATGGAATGTATTGGATGTGGATATTTTGTATTGTAGGTAAATTGCCTGTGAACAGGTGGTATTGTAAAGGCTATATACTAAAAAAAATAAAAAAATAGCAACGACTTCTTTTAAACTACTAGGACCTTTAGCATGGGTCACATGAAACTGTTGCAGCTGATCTGTTGATAATCTCCTTCAGCAATGATGCGGTCTTGTTGTGTATAATGTGGCATTGACCCAAGGGGGGCAAAACCCATTGGCGACTGCAAAATGTTTTCACTGTTAATGGGTCATTTGGTGACTGCCTTCGAGCTGTTGCTGCAGAAGGGTAATTATTAATTTACAACCATGCTAAGATGGCATCAAATTATTATTATTATTTTTCCATCTTCTGATGAATTTGGACGGGAACTTTAAAGATTGGAAGTATAGATTTTCCTGAATAAGAACAATACACTTGTTGGATAAGAAGCTTTCCCGTCTTCGTGATTGATCTTGCAATCCGATAAGCCAAAGAGGTGATTTTGGGTTATAAGGATGAAGTGTATTGTCGAGTATAGGCGGGTTTGCTTTTGGAACCAGTTTAAGAGGAATTGTTATGCGTTTCACGGTGATTTGCAATAGACGCATAAATAAGAGGCAAAAGGGCTATGAATATTCCTAGTTTTAATTATGCTTTTACAACTATTTTACCTCTTATTTGTGGACCTAATGGCGCATATCACCATGAATAGATACCTTTGTAGAAATTTCCTCGGCAAAGGGGTCCATAATAACTCAGTATGTTCCATCCAAAAAAACAGTCGTATGCTCCTGGATTTTGCACATCCCTCCAACAATTTTTAATTTACCTTATTTCCCTGGGATTGTAGTTCAATTGGTCAGTTATGCTATTACGCTAAGCGGGATTTTAACCTAGATCAAATAATTTGTCCGTAGTAAAACTGAGATTGACCATCTCATGTTAAAATTAAGGATATCCTAAAAGTGGGGTTAGCCCATCTCCGTTTTCTGTTGGTCAATAACATCAGTCGTTACGTATAAAGAGTGACTCGAGATCCTCAGTCTTTTCCCTCTGTCTCCATCTTTTTTTTTGATGTGAGACGTGAATATATCTAAAAGATGGACAACCACGAACCTAGTTCAGAGCCTTCTCACGTTTCCGACGGAGGAGTAGACACAGAAGAACAAGTCGAAGACGAATACGGATCATCATCCAGTGAATGGGAGGAGGATTGGGACTCTGACGAAGAACACTACTTCTTTAATTTAGATGATGATGATGATGAAGATGAAGATGAAGATGAAGAAGATGAAGAAGATGAAGATGAAGAAGAACCAGCAGATAATGCAGTGGAAGACATGGATGTAGATGATGAAGCAGATCAACAAGAACAGCAACAACAACAACATGATCGAAGAAGAAGAAGAAGAAGAGAAGAAGAAGAAGAAGAATCGTCTTCTGTATCAATGATGAAGAGAATCGAAAGCAGAGAAGAAGGAATTCCTACAACAACAACAAGACCCGGAGAATCGAATGGAAACGATGATCCAGATTGTATTTGTTGCTCTATTTGCATGGAGCCATGGTCGTCTGTAGGTAATCATCAAGTCAGGTATATACATATATCCTTCTTATCTGTCTTCGTTCCCTCCCCTGAAACCTCTATTTGCTTCAATTCTGTTCTGCTACACCTTTTCTGCCATTATTTCGATTCTATAATGGTTTTTAGATGTTTTAAACCTGATAACGCTTCTGCATTTGAATTCTAGGGTTTTTTTTATTTATTTAAAAAACATGTCTTCTTCTTCTTTTGATTGGTAAAAAATAATTTGCGATTATGATTGTTAAACATGCATTTGTTACTTTAAACACTTGTGATTAGTGCTCGTCAAGTTTGGAATTTAGGTCTCTTGTAATTATTTTCCCTTTTGAAATCAGAAAGCTACTACTTCCTTTCTGTTAGTTCTGTTTCTCTTATCTTATTATTATTATTGTAATATTTGACGTCGCAGTTGTCTTCCTTGTGGACATCTCTTTGGTTTATCTTGCATAAAGAGATGGATTCAACAATCTAGGAGAAATAATTCCAAGGTACTACTTTGTGTTAGTTTTCTGTTGATGATAATCAGGGGACCTGCATTTTTATGTTTTCCTTTATTTTACTTTGTTTCTGTAGTGTCCTAAATGCAATAGGAAGTGTGCGCTGAAGGATATCATAAGGCTTTATGTTTCAGGGCTGGCTGTTGCCAACTACGACGAAGAACTAGAAAAGGTCAGACTCTGTGTCCTCATGCAGATGTTCTTAACAAGAAATCTATAATTTTGATTTATGCCCTTTTCTTCTCTGCAGAGGCTTCTCACTCTTGAGGCTGCAATGGAGAAGGTAAGACTTTCTAGTTGCAAGGAACAAAATGCTGATCAGTTGGTTAATATTGGATATTCTCTCTCATCTTGTGTTACGGACTTACAGTTCCCTAGTAATTCTTCTCTACGTTGGATTTATCTAGTTTTTTTAGTATTATATGATTTTTCTGTAATATTTTCATCCAAGTATTAATCCAGACGAACCGAGATCTTCAAAGGAAAGCCGAGGAGCAAAACAGTATAATAGAAGCGAATATAGAAGCAAATGGTAGGTGGATGGAGGCGCAAAATAGGACGCTTAAGCAGATGAAACACGATCTTCAAAGGACAATTGAGGAGCAGAACAGTAAGATAGAAGCAATTAGTAGGAAGCTAGAAGTCAACGATAGGAGGATTGGGCAGCTGATGGAGGCACTCAAAGCAAATGATAGTAGGATTAGACAGCTGACTGAGGAAATAGAGAGACAGAATGAGCAGATTCGGAATTTGAAGGAGCTGGCGAATCATATGCACCCTGCACCTCAGCATCCCTGATCTGAGGTAAACATTGTTTTCTATTTAATCTACTGGTATTTGAATCAACTTCTGTTGAATTCTGTGATGAAGATGAGAATTAGCTTGAAAATGGAAGACCTTGGTGTTGATTATTCTTGCTTGTGTTTTTTTTTTTTTTTTTCCTTTAATTATTCTAAGAAACTAAGCTATCCAATTGAAAGCAAAAGAAGCAAAAGGAATCCCTTTAAAGTGCTTGAACTGAGCATCCCAAAAGAACTGTAATGCCTTAATATCTAAAATGATCTTATCAAAGCTCGATCTTTCTCCTAAGAAATACGACTTTCCTCTCTTGCATGTTGCTAGTATCTTGTTCCTTTAGGTGATATTATTACTTAGAATCTGACTGTTTCTAACTTAATATTAGAATAAAAATGAAAAAAAAGAGAGAAAAGGATGCTCTTGCATATTCATTGAGATGATCTTATAGACTCCATATAGTCTAAAAGCTGGATTTGACACTGAAAGACTGATGTTTCAAATTACAGAGGAATCTAGGCTTGCCTAAACTTGCCACTCTAGCAGGTGAATCAGAATTAGTCTGATCGAAAAAAAGGTAATCAGAATTAGTCAAAATCCAACACACAATTCAAGCACACTTCTTATGGAGAGAAGTTATGAGGTTTTAAAATCTCAAATGATTTCATTACTTAACTTTGCTTAACATTACTTGTACTTTTCCCTTCTCCACTGAAAATTAAGTATGAATGGAAGTGTTTTGTGTGTGTTTGACTTACTCTAAGTGTGGAGAAACCAGTTGCACTCTAGTTTCTGTTTGCATTAACGTTCTGGGATGTTTGGATCCCCAAGGATAAGAACTACTGATTTAAAATTAACTCATTCATCTCGCTTGGGGATTTTGCAGAATCAGGTTGCTTGCAAGGCAAAATGGCAGTCTGAGTTTTGAAGAAGAACTTGACTTATATGGAAGCTGGTGCCTTGTCTTATTTAAGTAATGGATTGGAGATTTAACCTTATTCTCTCCCTTCCGTATTTGCAAATTTTTAAAATTTTCAGCCTTTCTTTTGTGAATCATATCATCTCTATGAAATATAGTTTTGATTTGGGGAGATTCTCATATTTCTTCATGTGTTTCCTCCTAAATCAATAAGAACCATATGGATATTTCTCATCTTTTCTCTCATTTGCTTAAGTAAGAAGGTTGCCTCAACCGTTGAACCCTGATTTTGCTAAAGTAAAAACATCACCTCACTGCTGGACCCCCCACGTCTAAATCAAATTTACTTCCTGATATACCAGTCTTTTGCTTATCTATGTTTGTGCAGTTAAATTATCTTGTAGTTTCAAATTGTGACTCATTAGATTGATGGATGTTCTGATGGTTGTTGTAGTTTTCTATGTCTTGTTTGTTCTTGGACATGGATACAGTAGTTTCTCTCCATTACTCAGGGGACTCCAGAATCCAAAAATGATAAGGTGTAGTGTTTGGTAGAATTTAAGTGAATTGACTTTTAGTACTTGTAAATCTATAGTAGATACTAGGCCAATTTCTCAAAACTCAAGTTTTTACTGTTGTTTGTCTTTGTTCTTCTGTTGGTTTTTTTTTTTAATTTAAATTGGACTTAATTTAAAGATAAATCCCTTATTATTTGAACAACCATATTTCCAACCACTCTAACAAGTGCTCTGCCAAATTACAGAGAAACGTCAAGACTCAGGCATAGCCTGTTAATAATCAGCTTCTGTTATATCAACACACCCTGTCCATATAAATGCGAACAACTGTAAAAAAAAAAAAAAAAAAAAAAAATGATCTCTTGTGTGCACAAATGGAAATCCCCAAGTAATCAGAACTCGATGCGGGAGCTGGAGCAGGAATGAAAATATGAGCGTGGTTCACGGTTCTGGTTACTAAGAACCATCCGCATCACAAACAAAAATGGGCACGTCAAAAAGTAGCCGTTATGAATTAAGAAAGTTAGAAAAGGAAAAGGGTATTTTTGTAAAAAGGAAAAGAGAATAGAATATATAAGGACAGAAAAACGGCTTTTACCTTCAGACTCCCGCGGTTCCATTGGAAAACCACTTAGTAGTATTTCTTCAATCCCCTTGTTATCAGAGAGAACTCTAACTAAAATCTAAATGGCCAACAACAATTACCCTCATCTCGTTTTCCACGAAGTAGAAGGAGTAGTAGTAGGCGAATACACCTACGATGAGGATGACGATGAAGATTACATTCCCCCAATTAGATCAACAACTAGGGTTTCGTCTAATCCTTCTTCTTCTTCTTCCATTTCTGGTCAGCCCATATTCTACGAACAATTAGAAGCAGTTGAAGAAGAAGAAGATGAAGATGACGATGATGATGATGATGATGATGAAGAACAGGAAGAAGAAGAAGAACCAGAGGCATTTGTTCAGGTTCCTGAGAATGCGGCGGAAGTCTTTGATGTTGATGATGAAGCTGAACAAGAACAAGATCATGACAGAAGAAGAACAGAAGAAGGAGAATCGTCTTCTCAACCAACGAAAGGAATGGAAAGCGAAGGAATTCGTAAAAAAGGAGAATCTAATGGAGACGAGGCGGATGGTGTATTTTGCTCTATTTGCATGGAGCCTTGGTCATCTGAAGGCGATCATCAAGTCAGGTAGGTTTTTCCCCCAAGAAATCTCTTTCTTTACAACTCCAATTCTGTAAAATTACACCTTTTTCTGCTATTGTTTCAATTCTAAGATTGTTAGGGGTTTTAAGCCTGATATATGTTAATTTTTTAAATGCTAGGGTTTTGACATTTGTGTACTGATGACTCTGTACCATACACTAAAAAGTATAGATTTTCCTTGTATTTTGCTTAATTGCAACGGTTTATTTGTTAGATTTTCCTCTCTCTCTATTTCTAGCTACCCTTCCTTCAATATTCTTTTGCTTTTCTTTCTATTTTATTTTTTGCTTCTCTCTATGCCAAAATATCGCGATTATAAATATTACATGCGCAATTGTTACTTTAAGTACTGTTGATAACCTGGTTTGGTTACTGTCGAGTTCAGAATTCAGAATTATTAGAAGTTTCTTTCTATTATTTTCATTTTGAAATATGAATGTTACTTCTTTTCAAGTATTTCTGTTTCTCTTATCTTTTTAATCATATTTGAGATCGTAGTTGTCTTCCCTGTGGACATCTCTATGGTTTATCTTGCATAAAGAGATGGATTCAGCAATCTAAGAGAAAAAATTCCAAGGTATTTCTTCTTAGTTTGGTGTTAATAGTCATCTAATTATATCTCAACTTTTCTAATAGGATCTGCACTGTAATCATTCCCTTCATTCTTTGTTGTCTTTGTTTGTAGTGTCCTCAATGCGGTAGGAAGTGTGCGCTGAAGGATATTATAAGGCTTTATGTTTCACGGCTAGCTATTGCCGATGGAGAACAACAAAAGGTCTGACACTTGGACCCATTTCATGCAGATGTTCTTCACAAGAAGCTTATGATTTTTATTGATGCTTTTTCCTTCTTTGCAGAAGTTTCTCTCTCTTCAGACTGAAAATGAATTTCTTAAGATGAAGGTAAGGCAACTAAAGGTAAGACAACACTTTCCATTTAAAATAACGAGGGGTTGTGTACTTGTGTTGCACGTTTTTCTTCCGCTGGGCTTGTGAGAATGATCTGCATGGTGAGATCATTCTCATAGAAAATCAGCCCTTGGATCATCTCCACGTGGAGACCCTCAAGCTGGTGTAAACCGGGTGATATTAATATGAAACAATGTGGTGGAAGTATAAAATATCCTTGTTTTTATCAGGAGTACTTTTGAAATTCTATATACTGTGCGTGACACAAATACACGGCTCACTGTTGACACCAATTTTTGCACCCCATGTGAAAACTATCCAATTTTGCTTCTGGATACATGCAACTTCCGAATCAAACTTGATTTTAATTGACCAATATTCAAGTCCAATTTGACCGAAATCCAAGATTTGAATGGAATCTCAGATAAAATTTAAATTTGGACTAAGTTTGGAATCAATTTACAATACCATTTACTTTAAATAATAATAATAATAAATAAATATAATAATAACTAAATTAAAAATAAAAAAATGTGGAGACATGTTTTACCGTTTTTAAAAAAAGAAATTATTAATTAAGTATTTTTAGATATTTTAATATAAAGTTTTATAAAATAAAAGTTTTAATAAAAGTAAAAGTTTTAATAAAAGTAAAAGTTTTTTTTAAAAAAAAGTAGTAAAAGTTTTTAAAAAAGGTAAAGTTTACTTTAAAAAGTAAACTTTTTATTAAAAAATAAAATAAAATAAATAAGAGAGAGCCGACCATGCGTTTTTTACGCATGGCTGCCTCTCTCTTTCTCTCCCTCTTTATGTCTCTTTCTCTCTCTTTATTTCACTTTTCCTCTATCTTTCCCCTCTCTCTCCTTATTTTTTCTCTTCCTCTCTCTTTTCTCGGTCGTTCTTTCTCTCCATCTCTCTTCCTCTTTCTTTCCTACTGATCTCTAACAGATCAGTAAGTTGTAATGGAAACGCATAAACGAAAATTCGGCGTTGTAGGCGGAAGGTCAAGTAAATCGGCGTTGAACGGCGAAAGTGCAGTCAAACATTTCTGCCCAAGATCAGATTTGTTGATTTTAATCAACAATTAAACTCCGTAATTTGATGATAAAATTGTGTATAAATAAAGGGTTTAAGATCTATGTTAAGAGGAGGAAAAAATTTAGAGAAGAAGGAAAATTCTGAGATTAGAATGATTTTTTAGAAGAAAATTTTGAGAGAAGAATTGTTAGAGAGAATTTTGAGTGAAGAAATTTCAGAAAAATGATTTTAGAGAAAACAAGAGAATTTCTTTTTTTTGAGAAACAATTTTTAGAAGAGAAATTATTCTGAAAAGGAGAAAAATAGGGATTCTTGAATCTTTGCTTGCCATGGATTAATTGCAAAAATAGGTTGGTGATCTCAAGTAAATTTTTCTTTTTTTTGATATCTAGACTTAATTTTCGTTTTTGTTGTAAAAAAAATTGTGAATTTTATGTTATATAAATTTTAGACTTAATTTTCGTTTTTGTTGTAAAAAAAATGTGAATTTTATGTTATATAAATTTTATTTGAGAAGTTTTATATGATGTTTAGAAATAAACTGATTACTCTTTATTAATATTAAGGTAAGCTCTAATTTCCATTAAAATTGATACTGGATGTATGATCGATGTATGGTGGGTATCATCATGTAATGGCATAGAAACATAAAATGATGATATATGTCAACAGTTAATGAAGCAATAATTTTCAAAGGAATTAAACCTAAATTGACCCAAGAAAGTCAAAATTCGTTGGTACCCTTGATTTTGGTCAAAATCATGTTCCAGGCTTCGTATCAACCTCATTCGGCGTCGGATTTTCACGGATGAGTAGTCAAAATTCAATAACTTTTCGAGATCTAACCATCTGTACGGTTACAATTTTCAAAAAAGTTTTAAAAAAAAAAGTCAGTATGTTATTTAATTTCGTTTTTAATTAATTTATTGATATAATGTAAAATTAAATGGTTAAAAAGCTATAAATGTTTTGATGTTTTTCACAGATTAGTTTGATTTCATATAAACTACATGATGAATGGAGTAGATTTTTAATTTCATGATTAATTGATATAATTTGTATAAATTTTACACTCTTTCATCTAAATGCCTAAAATGCTTGAAATATCATTTTGATGTAAAAAAAAATCATTTTGAAATGAGGATTGTTGAAGTGTTGAAATCAATACACTAAAATATAGAGTTGAAAATTAATGTTTCAAAAATTTGATGAATTGCTTTGATTTCTTCATTGTTCTTGAATATGATACCTTTTAACCTAAAAATGTTATTTGATTTTAAGTTTGTAGCAAAAAAATAAAAATAAAAAAAATTTGAATGGTTGATCCTAGTTGGGCAAAAATTAGAATTGTTTGAAATATATAAAAATTTTAGGGTACAACTTATATTTTTGCCCTTAAACATCAAATAAAACATAAAAAAAATTTGTGAATAAATCTTTGGACCAATATCTCATTTAATGGGCTATTAGGCTCACTTCATCATATTAAATCTCAAGTCTATGTTTTACACCATAGACTTTAGATTTGTGTGTTGGGTTTTACAACCCATTATTCTTTTTGGAATTCTAAAGCCCATTTCAAGCAAATTGGGCCTCATCATTCATTTCTTATCTTTTGGGCTTAAGAAACCCATCTCAATCAAATCCTAAAAATCTAATAGTCAAAATAAGAATAATCTTTCCTAGAATAAGATAAATCTAGGTTAGGTTTGTTTGATTATAGTTTAGGGATGCATTAGCAATAAGATTGCTTGTTAATTTTGGGATTATGATAGGAATTCTCCTAAACTTGTTAAGTGAGACCACCAAAGACGGGCATATAAGCTTGGCATTCGTGCCTAAGCCGGGTCGATGGTCATGCTCACTTAATTTAGTTGGGTTAATTCTTAAACTAACCCCACTTTGCGATAATTTCAAATAATTTTCAAAATAAAGAAAAGAAATCAAATGATTTTTAGATAAACAAAATCATTTGCATTTGCATTAGATGTCATGTATCTTAGAATTAGAATTCCTTGAAAAGATTAGGACTTCTAGAAATTCTCTACGAATAAGTCATGCATCTTATACGTGTGAAGTAATACACACGTATCATCATTTTTCGCATATGTCAACAATAACACATGTATAATGTTTTTTTCAAAAATCCTTTGGATACGTGCAAAATATTTTACACGTGTCAATCCTCTCATATATGTCAAAATGACAAATGTGAGATTTTTTTGATATGTATGCAATAATACATACATATCACAACAAATTAATTTTAAAATATAAATCTATATCATTCGTGGACGTGTACAAGAATATACACGTGTCGCCACGTTGCATACTTGAAAGAAATGATCAAGTATCGCATTTTGTTTGTGTACATGCACAAAAATATGTATGTATCACATTGTTTCATACAAGTTATATGGACATGTATGAATTGTTTGCTTACACGTATAAAGAAATATATACGTGTACCTCTACCTCATACGAGTATACACTTGTATGATTTGTTGATTGGTGCATATACGAAAAAATACGTACATGTCACTTTCTCTCTTGATATATGTCAAAAAAGAGACATTTGTATCACCCTTCTGATATTTTTTGCCCCAAAATCCTTATATGCATGAAACATAAATATATGGGCTTTGGACTTAATCTTCATGTACAAATTCTTTCTTAAATAGATCATAAATCCCTAAAAAATCCCTTTAGTTGTGAAGTAGAGGCCGATCTCACGATCGGGCGGTTGTCGGGTGCCTAACACCTTCCCGACCCGTACCAGGATTCCCTTACTTTGAATCTCTAAACGCAGACCATTCATGGATAATCGCTATATTTTTTGAAAAATTTAGAAATAGGTGATTTTTCCAAATCTCGGGTCCTGATTCCCATTTAATCAGGTGGCGACTCCTAATCTTTATATCCCCCTTCGTGGGCGAATCTTTGTCCGTTTTCCCGACCCCCCATTTTCTTATGGCGAAGAGCGGTGGAGAGGGATGAAAATTCACGGTTCCACACTCACAATGGCTAATATTTAGCCAATGTGAGCCTTGTTATAATAGTATAGATATCACATTCAGCATTTTGATATGTCAGGCGTATGAGTCACCGAAAATTCTTTTTCTTGGGACTACTTTCTTTTGTTAATGATGATATTACATTTTGCATTTTGATTTATCCTTGGTTAGCAGTTCAGTTATGCTTCGCATTGTACATGCAGATTGCTAGTTTGCAAGAGAAAATACAGCAGGACAAGGAGGAGAGGCTCAACAAAGAGAAGGAGGTAGTGTGGATTAAATTTCATGTTTTAAAGAACTTTTATCCTTGGTCTACTTGAAGGAGCTTTGCCTACATGTTGTAGTATTGATTATATGATTTTGATTGATGGTATTATT
The DNA here is from genome assembly GCA_002174775.1 of Macleaya cordata. NCBI lineage: Eukaryota > Viridiplantae > Streptophyta > Magnoliopsida > Ranunculales > Papaveraceae > Macleaya > Macleaya cordata. Next base: position 255,428 of record MVGT01002668.1, read on the forward strand.
GTGCTCGAATGCCAATCTTACTGATTGGCCATTATGCAAATGTGCAGAGGTTTTTACTTTCCACTTTGTATGTAATGATGTTGAATGGTATGTTACACCTCTTCACTTCTGAAGTTCTTTTTGTAGCTCATTTTCCATAACTAATAACAATCAATTTTAGGCCTTCATTTTACATGTTCGCGTAGTTGAACTTTAGTTCTTTCCTAGATCCTGTGTAAACTTTATTAAATATTTAATCTTTTTTAATGTCATGTGTTTGCAGTTCCATCCTACATGTATTTCTTATTCTTTTGAAGTACTAAGAAAAATGTCAAAATCCTACTGGAACCTTATGTCCAGTTTTCTAATGTAATAGGTCATTACTTAAAGTTGTATTGATTATATGCTGAAAAAGCATTAATGTGCTAGAGGCAACAACTAATAGCAGTTGAAATTTTACTTCTACTAATCCTTGTATTCAGCATATATATGGTGACAGAATGTCTTTGATTCTCACCGATAAAAAAGAAAGAATGTCTTTGATTCTCTTGTTATGCATGCCTTTCTCTGTATCTCTTACTGAACTCTGGGCTGGACTTCGGTTTTGTAGAAGCGGACTTGCTTGGAGAATGTATCATTAGGAGACATGGGGAGGTCCTCTGAGTTTGTCTCTTGGACGGGGTGCTCTCAGGGACAGATGCTAAACGGTAAGCTTCGTGTCATAGCAAATAAGCGAGGTTTTATTTGAGCCCAAGGTCTGCTGTGTCACTTTAGACTTTGCCGACTTAACCAAGAGGCATCTTCAAGGATTAGTCTTGGACCGTATGTAGATGGGTTGATGACATACCAAAAAGTTATTATTTATCTCGTCTTGGACTTGAAAAAGGCATACCAGGAAAATGTAACTTGGTAATGGTGTTCGAGATTTAATCCTGAAGTATATATCATCTTTTGAGCAATAAAGAATAGATTAAGAAAAACAATGACATGAAGTGAGAGGAAAGAAAACAAAAAGGGTACTAGAGCTTGCGCTTAACAACACTCTCGATTTAGAATAATACCTAAACCAGGAACCCTTCAACTGAGGAGGCAGGGTTTGGTGTAATATGTTTTTACTTGTGGTTGGTTGCTTAATTTCTGTGATTTTTATGCAGGACACAACTTTGGCTTAAATCCTGCTGCCAGACAAGGATCTCCTCTTTGCAGCTTTGTATTAGAGGTGTGACATAGATTGCTTTTCCTTAATAATTGATACGAACAACTAGGATATCAACTCTAAATTCACATCTCAGTCTGATAGTTTTCCTCTTTCTGATCAGATAATTAATTTTTTTTAATAGATTGTCTCTAAGGGAGAAATCCCATGAGAAAAGTATCTTTTACTTTTTTCACCATAAGTATCCCATGAGAAAAGTATCCATTACTTCATCTTCTTTCTTTACTTTTTATTTTTATTTTTTAATGCAGATGTGAATGCAGTGAGAAATGTAGTCAACTATGTCCTCAAGCTTTAAGATTAACATTTCAGTTTTGGATTTACTTTGGACAAAAAGGCCGTGAGCTGTATATGTTGGTTCCATGGTTTTAAGTCTCAGACCATCCGAGACTTAGGCCCTGCTTGGTACAGCTGGGAACGTTTGCATTGCATACGTTTCCCTCACTTTTAAAAAAAAAGGGGCGCTTGGTAACATAATGCAAATTTCACTTATGGGGAACATTTGCCCTGGGCCCACATCTTTAAAGCTAAATGGGTTGCGAACGTTCCCTACCATTTTAGTGTCTGGAACGTTCGCAGCTCACTTATCGTCTCTTGACTCTCTCACTCGACTAAATACAGACATAGGTTTGCTCTTCTCTCTTCTTCTTCTTTCAAGATCACCATTTGTCTCTCCCTATCCTATCTCTTTCTTTTTCTCCCAAAGAATTAGAAGAAGCTCTATCTGTCACTTTCTCTCTCAAATGAAGAAACCTCTCTCTCTTTCTCTAACAGGTGAATCAGGAGAAGCTCTGTCTTCTTTCTCTCACACTTTCTCAATCTAAGAAGACGAAGAAGAAGATCGAAGGGTAGGTTTGGGTTAAATTTTCTAGGGTAGAATTTGGTTAATTTTATGGTAGATCTGGTTAATTTAGGGTTGAAGATGTTGACTTCGTAGAAGATTTAGGTTTTGTTTCAGTCGATTTTAGGTTAGGAATCAAAAGATTTTTCTGTGCAAAAATTTTAAAATATGGTAGAGGTTGTTAATTTAGTATAGATTTGGGTTAATGATGTTAACTTTAGGTAGATTTGGACTCAAATTGAATCAAATTTAGGTTAGTAACAGAAATTTAGGGTAGATCTGGGTTCAATTTTAATCGATTTAAGGCCAAAGATAAAATTTGTATAATCTGTTTAATTTTGGGTTAGATCTGGGTTCAATACTTCAATTTTTATCACCAAAAATAAAATTAGTTTCAAGTTTAGTTCAAGTTTAGGAGGATAAAGGTTGCATCCTTGATCAATTTTTGTGTTTCAATTAATTGGTACCCAATTAATTTGACAATAAAAATTGGAGAACATAAAATATCAAGGAAGCACGTAGAGAGGTAGTGGTTGATCTATTTGGGAGTCTTAATTTGGGGTTGAAGTTGAAACAGAATTGGATGTTAATTTGGCGTTTGACATTTACATCAGTACTTACCAAGCAACGGGAAACAATTGTATATTTACAATGATGGTACCAAGCAACAAAAAAGGTTTCAATGGTAAATATTTACTATAACAAACATTTACAGGTGTAAACGTTTGCAACTTGCAAAGGTTTACAGTGCTACCAAGCAGGGCCTTATAACCAAGTGAAGAACCTTGGCCTTAGAATTACAAAACTTTACATGAGTGGCTGACACTTGCTTTTCTGTTTTAAGTTTGTCAATTTGCAAATCAGGGAAAAGTTACCCTTTTGTGGTGCCATCCTTCCTGCTATGATGCTTAAAGCAGTTGTAGATTGAACTAAAATTTTTAGTCCTTCATTATGTTCTTTCTGTAATTTCAGTTTTACTGTTAAACAAATTTTACTCTATTAACATGTCTTTGCATCTAACAGTGTTAACCTTTTTAGGATGAGTTAGTGGTAGATGGTGGAAGGATATTTGATATGGATGCTTCTAATCAAGTCCTGATTCTAGCACGAAGGCTTTCTGGAATGGGGGGAACGCATGTGCTTACAAAGGTAATTTTTGGTCGTACATGAGAATTGAATTTTGCAATATTCACTTTTGTACGTTAAGTTAATAGAGGATGTTGCTGCAACACTTTTTACATTTCGAATTGAGTTTCTGTTCCTGCAGATTAGCTTGAGGTATCCTTATGAAAGTGAAAACATATCCCTTCCTCCTAGCACAAAAGCTATTAGGGACCTACATGTTGCTCCTTCTGGTAGACATGCACTTTTCGCTTCACTGGGGAAGAAATTATCTATTCTCAGGTGCCAACTTACTCTTTAACTAGACAGTTTTACTATACTCGACAGTATTGTTCTCACTATACGTGCCATTTTTTCAGCATGGAAAGCAACAATATTGTTCTCACATATGAATTGCCGGTAACACTTCTACCTCTTTCCTATGATATTGTCACTAATATATTCTGCATCTCTGCCTTTTTTATCCCATGTTTTACAAGGATCCATGTTTCATTTCTAACCTTAGAGTAATTAGGAATTTTTGTCTCCTAGATTTATTTTGAAGTATATGGATAATAATTGTACTTTATCTGGTTTCTTGTTTCATCTGTTATTTCATTTAGTGTCACTTACCAACACAGTCAGGGTTTTCTGAATAATTTCTTTATATCCCAGGCCCCTGCTTGGTCATGTTCATGGGATCTCAACTGTCAATATCAATTATACGCTGGATTGCAGGCATGTGTTTTCTGTTTATTTCTCAAGAAATTGGTTATTTCAGGACCGCATCTAAACTTCTTAAACTGTTGCAGAATGGAATGTTACTGGTGTTTGACATGCGCCAAACAGCAAGACCTGTGGAATCCATGAATGGTCTGACCTGCCACCCTGTTCATACAATACATTCTCTTGTAGATAACTTCCCTCTTCCTAATGGTGGCAGAACACTCCTAACTGCTTCTTCCATTGGTCCGTGTGTGTGGAGAACTGGTGATTCTGGAGAAAGGTTGGTTTATTGACCCATGGTGTACATTATTTTGATGTTTTACTCATGTGTTTTCTTGCTCCAAATATGCATAGATGCCAAGATATTTAAGGCCGTAGGCTTGCTAGTTGGTCTAGATACTTTTTCTAGGTGGCTAAAGAACACCATGGTTTTGATTGAACCCCCTCACTACGAATAAAGCATTATACCTAAACTAGATTCCTATCATCTCCCCTCTTCTCATTCTTGTCTATCATGATGGTGGACCTCATTAGAGGAGAAAGACATTGCGAAAAAGCTTTCCTTAACAAAATTGACGGCTGTGCTTATTCATGATACTAATTCATATCACTTGAGTTACTTTAGTTGTGGATGGCATTATCACTTTATCAGTCACTTGTGTCAACCACTTGTTTGAGTCACTGCAAACTGCACAGGAATGTCCGTCAGTATGGTTTATGGTTTTCTGACCACCCAAAACCTGGTTTCTTACTTTTTGACTAATACAATAGGTCAATAACTGATTAACATATATTAACTAAAGGAACCTGTAAAAGTGCAAAGAATAAAGTGAAGAAAAATAATGAAGGTGAGCAGGACATTGTGTTATAATTTTATTATAATTATTATTTTTTAGGAGATGAAGAATAACTGAAATAAATCAGGAAAGAAATATAAGACAAAGCAAGGCCATTAACCAGCGAGCAAATTAGACAGCCTGAACGAACGCCCATGAAAGGACCCAATAGTAGTCCCCTACTTCAAATCCATAGTTGAGTCCAGCCTAAAAACGAAGTCCAAACAGAAGACAGTTGTTGACATAGTATTAGGTGCATTAATAAGAAGCGGTCAAATGAATATGAATGTAGATGTTTTTTTTTCTTTCTTCCACCCGAAAGTTCAAAACTCCAAATTAGCAAATGAGGCATTTGCAGCTATTCAAGATAATAGCACGTATATCTATATATTCCATTTCATTAATATTAGCTGCCACTTAATTTAGCCAAGTAGCTGGTTGCACTAACGCTTCTGTTCTGATTTTTGTTGAAGGCCACTCCTGGTTCCTGAAATGGAGAATCAAGGTGTATGTATATCGCTTGCTTATAGTCCCATAAGTGATGACATTGTTGCTTCGTTTCGTCCTAAAGTTCAGATGTCTAATGACACTATCAGTTCTCAATCTTTACTGTCACCTTCACCCTCTGTTCTTGGACAAGGAGTAGCGGGTTCTCATGTTCTTATCAAGAGAGTAGGTGGCAGCTGTTATCAGAATTTGGGATCTACAACGGCCAATGTAAATGATATTCGAATGCCAAAATCTGCAATTATCAACGTACAGAATAGCAACCCATTATTTGCATATGGGGACGAACTAACCCGTGGATTGAGCTTGCGGGAGTTGCCATCATTAAGGGCTGTTCAGAGTCTTACACCAAATCAGAATCCTATCCTTGATGTGAAGTATGCCAGTTCCCCTTCCAAAGGTTTACTTGGTTGTGTAAGCGAGAACAGGCTGCAACTCTTCTCTGTAAATCTCCTCTAATGTAAAAAGGTAACTCAATTACCAGCTTTTCCAGCATTACGCGGTTTCATCATGTAAAACCCAGCTTGCAAATGCTTTTGAGTTCTGAGTTTTGTAGTCCGCATTTTAGTGTCACTCCTTTTTATCATCGTATTATTCTGATTATACATTATTTAAAACTAAATATAAATGTAAAACTAAAGTATTGGAAAAAAAAAATGAAAATAAATATCCGACTTTCACCTGCTCACGGAATTATCTCAATCTTCAATGCAGGCCTTCATTCATCAATCTTGAGTGCATGCCGCCTTGCAAGTTTTTGGCTTTCTCCAGCCTGCGCTTATCCATACAATCTTAAGTTAATTAAGTTCTTTTGGGCAAATGATATCTTTCAACAAGCTGGTGCTCAACCACATAATTCTAGATTTTGAAGTGTAAAGTTGAAAGTGCAGGAATTTTTGTGTTACATCCGAAATCTTACAGAAAATAAAGCGCTGAAAAATGGAGTCGTTGTTTGATTTCTTGTAGCCATTACTGGTCTTTGGGTTGAACGGGAACACAGATTGAAGCCGAAGGTCAAACTTGGGTGAAATGCTTGCAGGTGGTTGAGCCGCAGTCTTGGTATTTATGGAGGCATGCTGCCGAGTGGGTGAGCAAATCCATGAAATCCAAGCCGTAGGATGTTAAACAGTCTTAATCCTACCATCCTTTAACTGGATAACACCCTATGGCTAGATGATTTGTGGGAGCAGATGGTGAACCTGAGACCCAATAGTCTAGTTTAATCACGTTTTTTAGATGGTGGATTCTATTTTTATGCATGCAGAATGTAAAATCGTTTGATGGGAACCAATGTATTACTATTGAGGAAGCAGTCTGGCCTACTGGGTCATCATATTATGCTCGGCTCCACCAAGTTGTGGAGTTCTAAAAAATTTATGCCAGTAGGAGGAATTCTCAGGACTAATTGACTAAATAACAAGCGAATGAAAAAAAATTACCCAAAAAAAGAAAGAAAAACAAATTACCCATGGGAGCAAAAAATATCCGACCTACCGGATTCGAACCAGTGACCTAAGGATTAATCTGCTTCTACTACAGTCCTCCGCTCTACCAACTGAGCTAAGGTCGGGTTGTGGTCCTTCAGTTTGTAAAAATATATAAAACTTTATAAATGACTAAGACTCAGAATCCAAAATCATCTTGATATGTGACTGCTGTATTTGATAAAATGAACAATACACAAAAAAAAAAATAATGCTAAATGTACAGCAAAGTGAATCTAACGGTGGATGTATAAATTTCACACTCCTTTGTAAATCACACCTATTGTAAAATGATAAAAACTCACATCAAAACTAGCGGTCAGGACCCCAAGGATTGTTGTACGTATATATGCATCAAGAGAATGCCTAGCCTAGGTATGGGTCACACCGAAAAGCTGAAAATAACGTGGACGTGACACGCTGACATGACTTGTTGTCAATATGGAGACATGCCACGACTACACCATTCTTGAAAAACTTTAAAAAAAAAAAGAAAAAAAGAAGAATATGATCAGAAAATGATCCGGATGAGATCCTAATATATCATATGGCTCTACAGTTAGTTAGTTGTTAGAAACTTGGAAGAAGAATCTCTCATCAACTGCTCAGTACCTAACATTACATAATCAAAATCCCATACAACACGCCAAAACACAATAGAAACAACAAGCTAGAGAGAGAAAGTAGAGAGAAAGAGAGAGATGAGGGCATGTGCTAAGCTTATCTATTTGTTTTTGGAACATTCGATTTGATATCTAATGTTGAATCAATTTTGTTACTACTACTTCATAACGCGAGTCCTAAAAGTACCAAGACCCATATCTCATTTGCACGTTTCCCAACTCAACTTTAACTCAGCATTATTGATTTCTAAAGTGTCTCTCATCTAATGCAAAGGCCACTTATTTGACCCGAAATAGAAACAAAAATAGAAATAGAGCTAGAATTATTGCTAATTAAAAAACAACGTAGAGATTCATAGGTGCATAATTGTTGAGAATAATCGGCATATGGAAAGATGAAAACCTTGCAATTTAATATATAAAGATTTTAGGCTACTTTATGCATTATCAATTAATTTTTACTTGGACATCCACAAGTTTAATCTTGTTTTAGAATTTAAATCAGGCCTACACATGATAGGCTCAAAGGCCACGAATACTACACGTTGCACTCGATAGAATTCTACGTGTTAGACTCAAAATAACGTCACATGTGATGGGGCGTGTTAAGTATAGTCTTATATGGGAGTTGAAAGTCTTACAACCCAATATATAAAGATCATATGCCACTCCACCCATTGCCAATTAATTTTAAATTAGATTCCCACAAACTTAATAATAACTTATAGTATGTTTGGATGAAGGAATTTGATTGGGTCTAGGGATTCACTTTCCCTTGTTTGTTTGAGATTCTTTTATAGTTGTCAAACAAATAAAGGAATTCATGTTTCCAAAGATTCATTAATTCATAATTGAAAAACATGAATTCTACATCCAAATACACTATTATAAAAAAAAAGGAAGGAAAAAGTACCTTAATAAAATCACTCACAGTCAATTTTTTATAGGAACAACTGTTTTAGAATGGACTGATTTTTTGTGAGGATGATCTACATAGTGAGTAGATTATCCTCACAAAAAATTAACCTTTGAATCGTAACTATGTAAACCCCACAAGTTTAAGTGTCAAACATTATGTCAAAGTGCAGGTTTACAGGTAGCATCACTTCCATTCTGAGGATTAGTTGTAGTTGAGAAAAAATTAATGTTTGATGTATTTAATTAATTATAAAAGATAACATTTGCAAAATCTAACCATATGAGACATTTCGAGGATATTTGTAATAGACTTTGAGGTACAAATAGGATCAATTTTAATGATTTTGAACAAAAGAATAGGTGAGTATGCATTAACCTTGAGTAGGTAAATAGGGTCAACATATTTACATGCATTTCAAGACTACTTAAGTCTCTGATTAAGGATATCTCAACCATTCTTAACATTCATAAGATAATGCATATCAAAAATGCTTATTGTTCCCAGAAGATTTATCGAATGTGAGGTACCAAATGAGGTGGCATTCTAATGCACCTTCTCATTTATCAGTAGTGTTGTTTGGACTGACCGTTTTACAAAAATAATGCCCAACACTTATGTAGCATGGTTGATCTCACTGCCACATAAGTTGGAAACCCCTCAAAATATTTTTAGGAAGGATAAGTGGTGGGTCCAACCCTGCCACATAAACGTCTGGCATAGGTTTTGTAAAAGGATCCATCTAAAAATCATTTCTGCTCATTTATTGATTGTTTTTGTGCATTTGACCACCACCTCATTCGGTACCTTACATCAAATTTGTTTTAAGCCCCTAAAATTTGAGAGTCGACCCTGATCGATATTACCTTGTTCTACCCCTTAATCTGACCTGAATTCCGCCCATTTTATGTCCTACCCAAAAGAGGAGTAAATTTCCATAGTCATACCCTCCTGCCCATAAGCTCATAAAGGTACACTAATTATTTTTATTATTTGTGTTGTTATTCTACGTTTTTTTTGTTTTGTTTTGTTTTGTTTTTTGTGGATGCATTTTCTTTTATGGCACCAACCAATGAACCAAATACATAAAGATATAAAAATGAAACCTTTATTTAGAAATAAGAAATGAGTACACTTAATTCAACCTCATCTTTTTTTGGTTTCATCACAACCCACTCTTTAATTTCTCTCCCACACAGTGACACAATGATTTATATATTATTATTCTTATTGATGTACACACCAACAACTACACAACAAAATCAATAAAAAGTATCAACTCTTGGAGTCTTGGACGCTTAACAACTCTTTCATCTGCCTGTTGGTAAGTTGGACCCATCTCAAGAAATCCCAAGAGTTCAATTTGTAAGAAAATGTAAAAAAAAAAAAAAAAAATTGAGAGTAATTTTTATATGTGATTTGTAGAGAGTTTTTGATCATCAAGCCCAATTACACTCAGGTGTTTGGGAATGATCTCTCTTGTAATCCTTGCAGTAGTCATAGACCAAGTAGTTTTTCTGAGCCCATTGCATGGCCGAGTTCTGTTGACTGCTCAGCCCACCTGAGGGATATGGGGAGGCTGAAACCGGGCGACATGAGGCCGGCGAATTCTCCGAACATCCACTAAGTTTGAAGTTGGTGTATCTACCGTAGAATGGTTGGTAATGATAATCGGCTTTGTATTTTCCGTCTTCGGTTGCCCATGGCGAGGCGTCCCATATTGATCCATAAACCCACATTGGTCTTAAAGGAAAGGTTGAGTCGCTCTTTTTTTTGTACGTCCTTAGTGGGATATCATCTACTAAGAATCTGAAAACAACAATGACAAGTGTTAGAAATTTTAGAATGAATTGATTTTTAAAAATTAAATTAACTAACATTGAATAACATGTTGAGAGAATGCTTTTTAAATTATACTATTGAATCATAACGATATGAATTGCTTTTAAAATAATTTTTTGAATTATGATGAGATTAAAATTAATAGTGTATTGATATATGCTAATAATTTTTTTCAAAAAAAGATTACTATAATAATAAAATGAAACCTAACTAAAAAAATCATTTTGAGAACCAATTTCTTTTCCACTTGTATTTAAATCCTATGAATTTTTTAATTTTTCATCTTTTTCATACTTTGTTAAAGTCAAAGGAGGTCAGTCAAAAGTCAAAATTTTTTTAAACCCATTAAGAAGTGTGGTCTAATATGGTACAGTATCAATCGACTCTAAGTAAACTTTTTGAAGACTATATAATATATAGTAAGTATATACTTACATAATCTCATTAGGAGTCCACAGTATAGCATAGTTGTGAAAATTTGCAGTTGGGTCAAACCACAGATGAAATTTCATCTCTCTTCCTATGATCTTGCTTCCATCTCCACTCCCTCTTATGTACACATTAGTCTGCAAAGTGTATGGCTTCCCCGGCGTCGTTCCAAGGAACTCGATGTCGACTTCATCGTGGTTACCGGGATGTGCTTCGTTGTTAGAAAGCTGTCATTGATTCCCCAATTCATCACAGTAAGAAAATTAAACATTAGAGTACAATTCAGTGTCAAATTATACATGGTTATGTGCCTGTCTTTTTAGTTAAGAGCAGAGCAAGAGATAGATAAGAACATCAAACTAAAAAATGGAAAATGTAAAAAAAAAAGTCCCTGTAAAAAAAGTCATTGTGTTTTTAATCTTTTTTTATAAATTTAGTCCCTACTCTTATGACTTTTATGTCCAAAACTAAGGACTAAATTTATAAAAAATAATTAAAAATATAATTACTTTTTTATAGGGACTTTTTTTCCAAAACCCCAACTAAAAATAAGAATTGAATTAACAGAATTTCAAATGAAGTCCATTCTCACATAAAGAGATGTTATCACTCCTGCAGTATAACCAGGGTGAAGCTTGATAGCGGCACCGAAGTAGCCGGACCGATATGCTCTATTTGACTTGAACCCACTTCCTGTTTTGGGAAATCAATCAAGAAAATGAAAAAAAGGAAAACAAGAATTCTCATCAGATACCCATCAAGAAAATTAATTCAATAAACTTAGAAGAACAAAAACATTGTATATATATATATATATAATATAGATGAAGTGAGGCTTAATGAACCTGAGCTACTATCAAGCCAGATTGTCAATGAATTCTGTTCTACTTTCTGATGCTGAGGACCCCATAAATTTCTAAAGCCCTGGTAAAAGCCTATAGTCCTAAATTTAGAACTAGGGTAGTACCCAGGTGAAGGTTGTGCATTGCCTGAAGGGACCATGAAGATGATGATGAGAAAGAGAGAGGGTACAAAGGGGGCCATGCTGAAGAGAGAAAGGATGATTGTATTGTGCTTAAATGCAGATTGATGAGAGAGAAAAAGAGGGGGTGTGTGTGAGAGGCAGAGGTTTAAGTGAATTGAGTATGGCAGCACACAGCTGATATAAATAGGAAGATTGGAGGCCCACCATACAAGGGAGGTGATAAGGAGGTTGATGACTTGATGGGGAGTTACACATGGAGACAAAACCAAACAATTCGTGATAGGAAGTTTGATCATAACTAATTTAAAGGATGAAGTAGTAATAACTAGGAAGTACTTGAGATTATCTATGTCTGTATACAGTACTACAGTTAATCTCATCCTCTTCTTTTTTTTCATCAAAACTACAGTTCCTCCACTTGTTGGTGAATCTTTTTAGCAATGTGTGATTGATTGGTTGTGGGGAAAGAAAAAAAAAAAAATTAGCTAGAGGGGGGTTGGTAGATGAATGTCTCTTTAATGAGTGTACATGTGTTTTTATGACTAGGGAACAGGAAGTTGGACAACTTATGGTGAACTAGTCCTCATTAAAAGTAGCAAGAATCTCTGTAGAACCATGGAAGCAGCAGGTAAGTATATTTACTGATTTTACCCATTTATTCATGGGTTCTTAATTACCTTTAAATTTTATAATATATTAGTACGAAGTACTCAGCATTCTGCATATGTGATTATTATCATGTAGGCTATATTTGAATGACTAGTTAATATTTGATATTGATGTTAGTTACTTAATACATTACTTTTGACATTACAGGTAGCTCCGCATACACTCTTATTTATACAGTGAGTTTACAACAGTAGTATGTGGAGCTTATATAGAGATGACCTAATGATTAATTTTTTATGATGATGTTCTCATCACCATGGAGATGATCTAAAAACAAAAATACCTAGTTATTTACTACTGAACAAGCATTTTTTTTTTTAAATTCAAATTTATAAAAAAAAGTTGTTAATATTATATTTATGCAAATCCCAGAGTGGACCGTCTGTCCCCTAATATTTACTTCTAGATCAAGTGCGTTGATTAACATTTCAAAAGTAGAGAGTTGGAGAACTATTAGGATTTAAGAGGCATGTCACTTCTCTTTGAATGATACTAAAAATTTACCCAATCTTGTCCCTCATTTGTGGGTCAGACTCCGACCAACAGTTGAGAGTTTGGACGAAACTCAAATCTTAATTCCTGGTCTTCTAAATGCATGATAAAATGTGGGTCATCGACATCATACAAAATCATAATGTGATCAATGAAGAAGAAGAAGAAGAAGAAGAAGAAGAAGAGTATTTGAGCCCTAGACATACTTTTTAAGTAGGAAGGACGGTGCCGCCAGTTACCTGGTTAGCACCAATCCATCACGTGGAGACTTGTACGTCTTTAGAAAATACGGTTGAACCCGTGATATGATATGCCCCTATTCAATTCCCCGCTAAAATTGTCAATGGTTTTCCAACTCAGGCCAGATAGATAGGGCACAACAACTATGACTAGTTTTATTTTGTATCAAGTGTTTGAATAAAAAAACTATGTAACTAACTACTTAACAAGCTTGCTTAAAAAAAAAAAAAAAAAAAACTACTTAACAAGCTAGGTTCCATGTTGAAAGTATTTCATTTGTAGGTACCATCGTATAGTGGAACTTACGATATCAATTCGAAACTTATCTGCACTTTAACGTACTAATAATTAATCACTAATCTGTCTTACAGATATTAAAAAAAATGGGTTCCATTTGAAAGCCCATGCTATAAGCCATATGCCTTTGTATTAGGATTTTGGTAAGTTTTAAAGCCGCACAAGTTTGGTTAAATAGCTTGTATGTTGTTTTTTCAAAGGAAAAAGGGCAAAATTCATTTCAAAAAGCTAGTCGGCGTATGGTAAATAGCGTGCATATACATAAGAATGGTGTTCATAATTTGAAAAAGTGACCTAACTTTAAAAAACTTGGAAAACACTCCTTAATACAATTGAGGCCAACCTATAACTATTTTGGATGTTTTAGGGTTGTCCTTAACTCTATAAAAAACGGGAAGTTAAAATAGGTTTCCTTGAAAGCCCAAGCTACTAAGTCATGTGCCTTTGTATTAGGGTTTTGAAAGTTTGGTTAAATAGCTTGTATATTTTTTGAATGGGAATAGCTTGTATATTGTTTTGTGGAAGGAGAGATAGTAAGATTCATTACAAAAAGCCGGTCGGCACGGGAGTAAATAGCTTGTATACATGTAGTCGTCGATCTTTAAATGTTCATCTGCAGATGAGTCATGGGCTGCCGTCATTTAATCCTGATGAGCTTTTTGATGGGGATATTATTTTATTTTTATGAGTTCCCTATTCAATGTTTTGATCGGCTGATGTGTAATTTCAACAATCATACATGGATAAAATATGTTGAAAAGAATCTTTTTCTACTAAGGCTATGTAAAACTAAGGTACTTTTTAATATTATTATGCTCATTTGTTATTATTTAAGGATATAAAAAGGTAACTGTTAAAGGGTATCAATGTGTTTTTTTAAAAGGGGCTCTTTATAAAAAGAAATCTGATAACCTAATAAAAATAGGATTTCCCACTCAAATTTCGCAAGACCTAAGGTTTTTGGACGAGGACAGTGCTAGCGTGACATCAAGTTTTGGTATCGACATCAGCACTGTCCGGCCCAAAACAAGGGCCTAGGGCCCACATCAGGGGCTAATTTTTTGGGACCATGTTCTCCTCATCATGTAGATCATCTCAACAAAAAATCAATCCATTCTAAAGCTTCTAGGCCCTTGTTTTGGGCCAAAAGGAGCTGGTGTCGACACCAAAACTAGTGTCACACTAGCACGGTCCTTTGGACTAAAGGCTTTCAATTTTGTTTATGCTGATTTTAAATTTTCATAATTTTTTTTGAGAACCCCTTTAACAACAACCTATAAAAATTGTGATTTTTTTTTTTTCCATCTACAAATTGTCTTTTTGTGCCTCCGTATCCCCTTTTCCTTTTAATATATTCTTTTCACTTGCTTAGCGAAAAAAAAAAAAAAACAAATCCAATGACCCCACTTCGCACTTGCTTAAGCACCACGATAACACCCTCTTGGAAGCTCACATAGAAATGATTGAATAATTAATTTTTTTGTGAGGATGATAAATTAGAAGGTTCTAAAATTGTAAGGTAAGAATAAGTAGACTGGATCATCCAAAATAGATAATCAAAAAAAAAAAAAGCAAAAGAAAAGCTCTAGTATCTATCCTCTTTCATATAAGCTCTACAAGGCTCTTTTACATTGATGTCACTTAAAAGTGATGTCATTGGATTCCTCCGACTTTACAGAACCGGTTAATAAAGCCCTTAAAGAGATCCATCCCAAAGGACTGTCGTTTGGTGATATTACAGGGAGGGATTCTCCCCTGCTTTGTGATCCCTGTTTGGCTTTTCTTGGACAATATTATCATCTCTATTTTGGGGTAAATGTTGTGATTATTTATTAAAACTTAATTACTTATTTATATAGCGCATTTGTGTTTTAACATGACCAAAATAACTTATTTCATATTACTCATTGTTCTTTTCAAGTAAGAAATTACATCAAATTGCTTAAATGTTCATCACTAATCATAATAGTTGTGGACCCTTCACAGGAATCTTCTTAAGCTTAATTCTAACAACTACTTATTTACAGAGATTTTTGGTAATCAGAATTAAATGGGTTTTGTTTTTTCTGTTTGATTTCCAAATCTATATACATATCAAAATCTACAAATTTGAGAACATTTTTTTCAAATTAAGCATTTAATTTAGTCTTTTTCTAGAATAAATTAGTGACAGTGGAAGCTAAAGACTGAAGAAGTCTATGGATAATCTTGCTTTATTTTTTTTTTTTCTAGGGGCTGTATGAATGGATTAGATTGAATACTATAAGCCATGTATGGTTGGTTAGTAGTTCAAGGTCATGGATCCTAAATCCTTAAAAAATTTATATTTGACAAAAGGGATTAAATTTAATTGTGGTACTGTTGTTGTGTCACAAGCAATAAGCATGATGTTAAAGAATAGTGTTAAGAGGGACGGCTTTGCCGACACATTATGAAGATCCCCAACAAGGTTTAGCGTAAGTTATCTAAACATAACCATAAAAGTCCATTTAGTGGGTCCCTTGGTGGGGGGCCTATCTCACTCCTCACTTTGTCACTATTTTTCTAAAGGAATCCATTCTATATATATATATATATATTTTTTTTGAATTGGACTTAAATTAAAGATGAATCCTCTTTGTGGGATTCGATACCAAGACCTACACTTTGGACAACCATGTTTCCAACCACTCTAACAAGTGGTCTTCCACAATCCATTCTATATATATGACATGGATCGACTCCTATCCAATTCCCTATCTCATATCATGTATCCCACATTCATTAAATTTATAGTCTGTTTGGACAAGGGATTTGGGGGAAGGATTTTGTGGGGACCAAGGATTTGATGGAAAAATCATGTTATATTTTTCATCAAAATCCGTCCCCATAAAATCCCTCCCTAAAATCCCTTGTCTAAACAGACTATTATAGAATATTAATTAGCAGTTTGGATTAGTTTACACTTATTTTTTATTTTATTTTTTTTACGGTTATGTTGTAGAGATGACTTAAGTGGTCGATTTTTTTCTCCTAAAAAATAATTTTTTGTGAAAATAATTTTCTTTACTGTTTAAACTAACTTCACTGCCGTACTAAAACATCTAACCCCATAAAAGTTTTCAAAATAAAGGTAAATGGACGCTTAAAAAAAATGTTAATTTGCAACCGCCATGTGATGTGTTTAAAAGTTTTAGAAGATGTTGATTAATTTTTTTTAGTGAGGATGATTTATATGGTGATGAAATCATCCTCACTGATAAATCATCTCTATGTAAACCTCAGAAATCATGAAGTCTCTAATGACAGTACTATTAATGAAACATAAAATATTGTCACAAGTAGGTGCACAAAAAGACGCTATTAACAAATAGAAAAAACCAACACCAACACACCAAGAAGTGGAGGAAATTAAGGCATACTATGGAATCAAATGGATAACATAGGGTTAGAAAACATCGTCGACGCTAACACCAACTATATATCTACTAGATATTTTTATTTTTTTTATGATTACACCATATTACATGAGTGCCTAGTAAATTTCGAACTCAAGACCTCCTTAATGTGAGAGGACACCTTAACCATCCGGGCAACTCGGGATTGGCAGAAACTGGATGTTAGTGTTTGTAAAATCGCGGGGGAAGCCTATTATAACTTGATATACTAGTGTAGAAACTTAAATAATACACACCAATTTTCTGTTGAAGCAGATTAACAAGGAGAAAAATATGCCACGTTGGGACTTCCAAGTTCTTTCATCAATAATACAAAAAGATTCTGAGCGTTGTCGCTGTTACATTCACGTACAAACATGGTACGCTTTTGCTTTTGTTTTTTTTTTTGTGTACAGTAACATCCAATAATCACACTCTTAACCACCATCTAAACCTAGTAGGCCAGGCACATTAGAAATCTAGGATTACATAATAAAATCTAGCCAATGAGATCCGAGCCCTCGACAAATTAAAACTAAATAATTAGAGTATGGAGTGAGAATTAGAACGCGAGCTCTGAAACTTTTGGTTAAAAATGTCTCAAGTTCCGGGGAATCTATTGAATAAACTCGCATAAGCATAATTTGATAGTGGGACCGTATAATCGATTGATGATTTTAGATGATTTTAGCCGTTGGATTTGAATTTTTTTTTTTTAATCTTACCCTTTACTTTTGTCAGTTGACGTATGTAGTATGGACAATAAAAAATGCACAAATCGGGTGGCAGAAAATAAGTATTTGAATGATTTTTGGCGCGTAGTCCTCTAATTAAGGGTATTAGTTAAGTTTTAGGTCGTGGGTCATTCAGAGTGTATATATATATATATATATCATCAATAAATGAATATAAATAAATTTATTGTCATTAGATTTTGTTTGTATTTTAGTATTTAATGTTACATATATATTTTTTTTAAGGGGAAGAAAAATGGCTAAAGACAAGATACGGGACTAATCGGGCCGATCCTCCGAATCTAGATATCGTACATATACGTTAGCACTTTAGTCGACAAAATTTCATCATAATATATTTTTTAATTAATTTATGCACCTAGAGCTAGATTGTTATTATTTCTCAGTGATTACAAAACACGTAATTAATTAATTACGTGAATCATGACATTTAGTAATCTAAAACTTAAAAAATAAATTAAAATCGTCTACTGAGAAAAACTTTAAAAAAAAAAAAAAATTTGTATGAATTTTGATCATCACATTATTTTTTTTTTCTTTGGTTAAAGATCATCACGTGTTTAAAAAATAAATATGTCAAACATATTGAAATGACCCACGACCTGGTTTGAAACCTACATACATTTAACCACCTACCTGTCTTTTTAATAACAAAAAAGAAAAAAATAAATGGGGCTAGATGAAAATTGTAGCATTTGTTATTTTCATGTATTTTAACTAAAACTTGAAATGAATCCAAAAATGGGCGTCCCTCGTCTTATTACCCAATATATATATATATATGTATATAAGTTTATAATTGTTCTTCTTTTCTTTTCTTTTTTCTTTTTTTTTAGCATAATTTTATAGGAGTCAATCAATCAATATAATTAAATGCCAAATTGAATTATTAAAAGAAAAAGGAAAAAAGCATTGGAGTTTTTTATGCGTAGGCCTTGACGCAAAAAAGCTTTGAATTTATTGAAAAAGAAATGTATTTGGAACCATTTCGAGAAGATGCAAAGTATGAAAGGGAAAGAAAAAAAATAAAAATAAAAGAAATAATGATCGTATATTATATATTCAACTGTTCTCACCATATATATATATATATATATATAGAGAGAGAGAGAGAGAGAGAGATGCTAAAATCTGGTCTACCGACAAATTTAATTTTTTGCATCAATATTCAATATGCATGGGTTCTGTTCTCTCAAGCCTCAAACTTTGAATTCCAAGTCCAATTTCATTTTTAATTTTCAATCATAATCACTGTACGGAATATGAATTTCGTATCATTTTATTTGAGTACAAATGTGAGACTCTTTTATTATCGTTTGTTATCTCTTTTTTACTTAAATTGTTGGGGTCTCGTTAACCCCTGCATGCTCTTAAAAATTTTAAAAAATGAATGAAATTTCTACGTTGCATGGTTGCAAACATTGAAAAGGTAGTAGAAAAAGGAGATGTTAAACTATTGCAAAAGTCAAAAAAATTTATTCCTGTACCGTACAAGCTAATAAATATTATTTTTTTATTTTATGAGAGCCTATCGAACTTAATACATAATGATTTTGGGTAACACTAATCAATGCCAATTAGTTTTGAGTTGGAAGCCCACAAACTTAATATGGTATCAGAACGCAAGTCTACACGTGATAAGCCCAACGGCCACACGTGCTCCCTGCCAATCAAAAAAGAGTTCCACGTGTTAGGCGCAAAAGAACGCCACACGTGAGGGGGCGTGATGAGAATAGTCCCACATGGGATATGATAGCCTAGCAAACTTAATATATAATGATCATGGGTCACACCACTCATTGTTAATTAGTTTTGAGTTGGAAGCCCACAAACTTAATACATTTGAATATCACATAAAAAAAATTTCATTTAAATATTTTTAGATATAATTTACAATCATTGCGTATTAAATCTCTATAAACTCTACTTACGAATGCCATTCCATTCAAAAATATAATGTCGACTAAAAACTGTGTGTTATAATTATCGATATTAAGTATTAATAATTCATATATATTATAAATGTACACAAAATACACATACCCTTAATCCCTTATAGGAAGTAATCAAGAAATTAGAGGCGTTAATTGGCCCAATTGTGTCTTTAATGGATAGACATATCCTTACATCCAAACATGGCTAAATGCAAGCTAAGTGGTTGAAATATGTCACTTATCTTGAGGTCATAATATTTGTAGAAGAGTAGGTGAGGCATTAAAACTTCAATGGAGGTAGGTTTCTGCCTTAAAAAGAATGATTAGACTGGGTTTGTATTGAAGCTGACAAATATGAAAATTGTTAAAAAGCCTATACCCAAGTCCATATTTACTGTTTATCATCAAATCAAGATTATGGCATGGCTAAGATAAACCTAGAAACCTATTAAGACAGAATGGGCCTGCTGCCTTTCAAGAAGTCCATTAAACTACCAACATGGATAAGGCTGCCAATAAAATCCCAAGTTCCCAACCATGTAGATTTTGAGCTTATTACTTTTTTTTTTCTTTTCTTTTCTTTTTTTTTTTTTGCTAAAAAGACACTCCCCTTTGTTTCATTTTGAATGATATTATGTGCACCCACTTAAGGCGGCACATAATACTGTTTGTCATCTAATCAAGGGATGTTGTGCGATCAAACGATGGTGGGATTGATCAAGTCCGATTACGAGGGGAAGCAACATAAGCAACTGCTTCAGGCCCCCGAATTTTCAAAAATGGCCTTGGGATCGACAAATGACTATAAAGCTTTTGCTGCATCACACAATCACATTAAAAGAAGTTGGTTCAAAAGACAGAGTCGCATTATAATATTAAAGATCAGAGATATCTAGATTTTTTTTTAAAGTTACATTTCATTATTAATTCTTTTTTTGTCAGGACCATATTATTAATTCGATATTTGATAATTACCCCACATTTTAATAGAAATTAGAATTACACCCATTTTATCCATTTATGTGGTCTTTTTCATTCCTTTTTAGTGCAAAATTACCATACCTTTCACTAC
This sequence comes from Macleaya cordata, assembly GCA_002174775.1. NCBI lineage: Eukaryota > Viridiplantae > Streptophyta > Magnoliopsida > Ranunculales > Papaveraceae > Macleaya > Macleaya cordata. Next base: position 275,788 of record MVGT01002668.1, read on the forward strand.
TTTGACTTTAGTTTCTTTTTCCCATTGTTGACCTCAGAAATGAACAGAATACCTTCCATATTCCTCTGATCTTAAACAGTAAGTCCAGGGCATATTAGTCATTTTGACCGGCAGCTTAAAATTCTTTCAAAAAATTTCCAAATTTAAGGAAACTTGGGCACCAATTTTTCTAGCCTGGATAGCTTATCCATTCACCCAATCCCAATCTACATAAAGTAGAAAACGTGTCCAAATCCCATAAGCTTATGGATCCTGTACTCCAGGAACTAGCGTATCTATCCTAACTCTACTTTCTTCCTTACTCGCCACGTGTCAATTACTTACATCCTCTGGCCAATCTTCATTTGATACTATGGGTCCAGACCTAAATAGTCTAACACGTGGAGTTTGAACAGGCGTGTAGTTGGTTAGTTACGCAACAATCGGTAGTACAAGATAAGCATCTTATTCCAAGGCTGAAAACACGAGGCGAACCAAACAGGAAGGAAACAAAGAAAATGACAGAGAGAAAAAGACGTTTTTGTTCGACCAACCAAAATTGATCACTTCTTCGTGCCCTGGATCTCAATCTGTTTTCTTTTTCTTGAAAGCTCGAATCTTCAAAGAGATTCTAGTTCGGCTGCATTCTATTTTCTAACCTAAATGCTTCAACAAGAGAGTCGAATCCAGGTATGGGTTTAAAATCCCCACCTTTTGCTTGCTTCCCTTTAAAAATTTCTGTATGTTTTCTTGATTCTGACTTGGTTTTTGTTTTTTCGTGGAGTTTTTTTAGTTTCTGATACCTATAATCATGGTTAGTCATCAAAAAAATGTTGGGTTTTACTGGTTTTTGTTTTGATGATTATTTTGATTATCTTGTGTTTTTTTTATGGATTCTTATGTGATAATTTCTTATTTCCTGCTGTGGGTTATTGTAATTTTGTGTATTCATTACTATATGATCTTTTGAGGCGAACAAGAAGATATGAGAGAGACCTTATTGCTGTTTGGGTTTTTGTGCAGATTTGAGTTCTAAACTTAAATAATTCATATCACAAAAAAAAAGTATTTTTGATCTTAGAATCTGGAAAGATGGGCTTCTAAAAAGTTGGTTTTCTAATTTTTAGGCATCTAAAGTACTTCATTAGGTGTATGAGGAGAATGATTTTTGGAGCTTTGGAGGAATGTAAGGGATTTTAAGGAAATTTAACTGTAGATCTTGATGGCAAAGAGAATAAAACACTTTTAGGTGGAGGAAGTAACCAACTTGGCCTGGTTTTCATCATAACCTACTCCAAGTTATTTAACAAGGAAAAGGATGGAAATGTAGGGCATTATTTGGCAGAATTAGATGATGATAACCCTGTTTGGATCTTGTAGTAGCAGAAGAAGACTAAAACATATTAGGGGAGATGGAATGTGCTGTGAACAAAAAAGAAAAGTGGGGCTTTTTCTTAAGTCCACAAGAGAATCTTGTATAGTTGAATAATTGCAATTTTCTTTTTGGAGCTCATTGTACAGATAACCTCTGCATATTGCATACCGAATTAGAAATCTACTAAAACACTAAAAACTTGTTCCTCTAGTTATGTACTACCTAAAACCAACTTCCTAACATACCCCAAATACTCAAAACAAGCATTCATCCTTATTGCTGTTAGGTGAAGAATTTTAGATTCTTTATCAAGGAAATTCAAGTTTAATTCTGGAACAGTTGTTGATGAGGTTTTACTGTGTGCACATCAATTAATCAACATGATTTTCATTAAAAAGAAATAGAGGTTTTTCCTTTCTCCACTTAAACTTTGTTGTGGTATTCATTAGCAAAGTTTGACACCTTGTACTAACACTTCTGAAACTGGGGAAATTGGGTTATCCATTTACCTCTAGCTACTTTGAGCAGTGCCTGCCCTGTTGTACCGTTTCTTTTTCATATTCAATTAGTTTCCTGAAAGGCATACCTCACTATCTTGTGTGGAATAGGTTTTGGTATACAGTTCTATAGTTTTAATGAACAGTGCAAAATTAAATTCAAGTGCTTTGGCATGTTGTATTGACATAGTCTTCTGCTTTTGTTAACGTGGTTCCAATTTATATTTTTTATGTTACAGATCAGTGGCTTTTGAAGAACTATCAAAGATTCAAAATTCCAAGTGGTATCACCTTTTGAGACAACCTTCAGTAGATCAATAAAGAAGAAAGTAAACCAACAACTATAGAGTTATAAGGAGGGCACATGTCTTAGTTGAGTGAGGATGGCTGATTCTCGTTCCCATGAAAAACAGCTTTCAGTAGGGTCTACATTTATCAGTGAAGAAAAAAAGCCCACAGAGATTGCTTCAGTATTTGTGAACCAAGGTTTGTCTCTCTTAGAAGCTCTAATTAACCCCAAGAATCACTTACTTGTTTCTTTTGCATGCAACCCGGTTCACCAAAAACCCACTAAAATAGTTAATCGTTTACTATACATTATGCAACACATGAAATCTGACTCTAGTTATTACGTCTGGTACTATAGTATTTTGTGGTATATTAGATGAAGATCTTACTTTTGAATACCTTGCTTCCTATTGCTTGAGGTACAGATGGAATCAACGAAAGGGATTTTATTAACTAAGGAAATTAAAGCATTTAGTGACAGGAATGATTGTAACTTTTCTTGATCAGAACAGGAATGATTGTATCAACAATCTTTCTTTTCACTAGATATATAAATCAGGTTTTTGGCACCTTTATTCATGTTTATATTTATTCTATTCCTATGTTTTAGTTCAAATTCTTGGCCTGAATATGAAGTTATCCTGTAGCTGAAATAGCTTGGCATGAGAGGAGAAAAGAGTGGGTGGGGGATCTATCTCAAAAGTCACAAAGAGTACCGAAGGATCCAGTATTAAGGTATGCTTCTTTATAAGTTCCCACAGTTTCAAGTATCTTATAAACAAATCGATCGAATTTAGATTGTATACAAAACATCTGAAAATAACTATAAAAAACTTCTCTTGTAGCTGGTCCCTAACTTATGACGATCTTCTCTTGACGAATGATACTTTTCCCCAGCCAATCCCGTTACCTGTAAGCTCTCTTAAAGACCTTTCTTTTGATGTGTTCATTTCGAAGACCGTATAATGCGCATAACATTGATTGGTTTGAATCATGCAGGAGATGGTAGATTTTTTAGTTGATATCTGGCATGAGGAAGGGCTGTACGATTAAAATCCTTGATCATAAAGATTTTTTACTGTGGAGATTGAGTAGAGAATACATTTTCTCTTGTAGCATTTTAACCCACAGATCCATAGAAATCCAGGAGAGAGTATTATAGCTGATTTGTCTGAATTCTTACATCTTATTCACATAATACCTTGAAAAGGTTCAAAAGATTGTATTTTAAGTTTTCAACTGTATTCTAATAGAACACTTAGGTTTTTATGTTTTAGGAGAGTCAATATAATCTTTGTAGAAGTTAGTTTCATTTAGAGGGTTCAGTCGACATGTAATCTGAACCCTGAATTTAGTTTTACTCCATCTATTTCCTAAACATTGATGTATTTTTCGTCCATCTTGGAACCTTAAGATTTAAATTTAGTTACTGGAGTGTTTGAATTTTTAAGTCAAATCAGATGAAGATGGATTCCAGATTCGACCTGATCGGATTGGCCATCAGGTTACTGTCTCTGTAGCTGAAATCCTGAATGACTTGGAGATCTGATTTTTATTGCCTTTTACACACCCGCTCTTGCTTCATGCAACCTTATACCACCACTCCAGCTATATTTAATTTCTCAATTGTTTGGTAATGTTTATGTGCAATCGCACCATTAGGAAAATGACTGACGAGAGCGGTTGAATTTGGGTTTTTCATCCCTCCAGTTGAAGGAGGTGAGAAGCATTAACTACTGCTTTCAAATCTAATGGCTCTTCATTCATTTTTTTAATCGCGCAGTCTACAATTCATGGTGTGGGTTTGGGATTTTGGGATCTAACAAAATTTGGGATTTTGGCACATAAGAATTTTCGCATACATGGTTACAAAACTGGCACAGAACCTAAAGTAACTCCTGAATCCAAACGTGCTTAGGGATGGCAATGGGGTGGGGTTGGGTATGCAGTTCCCATCACCTTCCCCACCATTAGTCGAGGTGGGGATGGTGAAGTGTATCCCCTACTTGCTTCAGTTTGCAAAATCTTTTACTTGTTATGGAAATATTTTATGTAATGGAGCGGTTCCAATGCCATCACTATATTGCCATCACTGTTACATTTTTGAGTTACCATGACTTGTAGAGTACATATACAGATGAATCAAGGGTGGATTTTTTGTGAGGATGATCTAAATGGTAAGGAGAACATCCTCACAAAACATCAGCTCATTCTAAAACTGGCAATCCAGTCATCCAGTTTTTTGAGAATTAACGGTGATTGAATAATTCATTTTTACCATTAAATTGCATCGATGGATAATGGGGTTACTAGTTTTAGAATTAGCTGATTTTTTGTGAGAATGATGGAAATAATGAGGATAGGGGTGTCAATGGGTACCAAAATACCCGGAACCGAACCGGTACCGGAACCGTAAAAAGCGGTTCCGGAACCTCATTTTGTGGATCCGATAAATTTCGGATCCATTTCGGATCTACCCGTTTTGGATCCGTTTAATTTCAGATCCATTTCGGATCCACCCAACGGGTACCCGCGGGTACCCGGTTCCGTATAAATTTTATAATTTTATAGTTTAATTTACTATTATATAATAATTTTTTTAACTTTTTTTAATTAATAAAAGAAACTAATGACTATTATATAACAAATTTCATAATAAAATAAATTTTATAATTAAATAAAATACGAAAATACAAAATACAAATAGGTTTTATGTGAAAAAAAAAATAAAAAAACAATAATTAAAAACGGGTATCGGGTACCCGCGGATCCTAACGGTACCGGATCCGGAACCACCAATTGAGGTTCTGGTACCGGAACTGAAAGGATCCAGAACCGCTTTATGTTAACGGGTGCGGATCTGGAACCTCTCGTTGACACCCCTAAATGAGGAGAACATACAAAGAAAAAATCAGCCCTTAATTTACTTGAATGTGGGCCCCACAGGCCATGGTAACAGTGATATCATATAGTGATCCCGTTCTCGCCCCATCCCTAGTCGGATATATAATTTTTTCTCCCATTTTTCCCGTGGGGAATTTTGTCATCCCTACCCTAGGTGCTTCAGTTTGCAAAATCTTTTACTTGTGATGGAAATATTTTATCTAAGATGGTTAGCAAACGGACCCTTGGATCGATCATTGACCCACAGCCACAGGGCCACTGGCCATGGTTTTTGTCAAAAAAATGCCGTAAACATTTGTGGCACAAATATTTACGGCAATACCAAACAAACTACTCCTTTACAAATCTCAACTTCACACTGCCGTTCCTGAGCGCCAATTTGCTCTTCTTCCTCAGTCTCAAGTCTACCCTGTGTTCCAAAGTTTATCTCTGTAGAGAGAGAGGGAGAGAGAAGACATGTTGAAGCTCAAACCAAAGCCACAACATCATTTCAGGGGTCGCCAGAACCGACTCAGGAAAAAGTGCCGTAGCTTTGAAGGCCAAATCCGAGGTATGTTGTTTTCCATCTCAAAACCCTAACTTTTTATCTGGGTTTGTTTCGCTTTTTTCTTATTAACATGTTGGTCATTCGAATTTTGGGTTTCCTGGGGTTGAATGTGTTAGTCCAGTTAAGCGTTTTTTGAGTAAATTTTTTTCCTAAATTTCAAATCGATGCTGCTGTTGCTCTCAGGATTATAATAAATTTTCTATTCAATTTCGTGATTCTTTTTCTTGTGGGTTCTTTCTTCTTCTAATTTTTCTACTTCTTCTTCTTATTACTATTATTTATTCTTTCTTTAGATTTACGAAGAGAAGACGAAAATGTAGCAAAATCAATTGGAGAGGATGCCAAGAGAAATGAGATGGCCCCAGCAAATGTAGAACTTGAACCCATGTTTCCAATTTCTTTTCTTTTTAATTTTTTTCAGAAATACGTTTTTACTAATAAAACTGTTGAATTTTATATAACAATTTATCATCTCTTCGAGCCCAACTGCTAATATTACATTGGCAAGAGAAGACTGATGCTATGTACATTGGGGTTCCCTTAATCGCTCTCACTCTTCATAACTTTCATTTTGAGTAGAACACTGAGGAATTGTTTCTCATACTAGTGTATATAGTGCATGTTTCGGTGGGTGTGCGTCGTTACACCACCATTTAAAGGTTTCCCTATACTAATCATAAGATATGCTATTTACATACATTCCGCATTCTACAGTCTTAGCTTATTCCGGTTCTGATTTTTTCAGGCGCTTGCGAAGGAAACTTTTACATCAAAAGAAACTGCTAACTTCCTCCACGAGTCTAAGGCACAGCTAAACTCAATTTCGATGCAACTTGGGGAAAGTGTTGGTATGATGCTATACACTGTCAAATTCCTAGTCCTATTCTTGTGTACATCCATGTCATTATAGAATAATTTTACATCTGACTGAGTTAGTCACCATGTGTTATTTTTAATCTGTCATCCTACTTCCTATCAATAAGCACATCACGTTAATGTACTCCTTGAATGACTTGTGTTGGTTTATCTGAACCTTTATCCAATTTTCTATGGAGTATTTATGTCGTTGCTTGGAATATCAGTGATTGGACAGACGGACCATATATCCAAGAACTCTGAGCTGCTAAAGCTTGTCAACAATCTCATGAAGGCTCCAGCAGTGGCTGCGACAGTGGATCATTCATCTAAGCAACACGTTCGTGATAGGTTTACTAACGTTTTTATGAAAAGCTCAAAACTTGACGCTTCCAGTTACACTGAACCTGTAAATTATGCCAAACCTTTCAGTTCTCATCCAGCTGCATATAATAGCTTGATGAAAGCTTTTAGTCGGGTTGGTAAGGTTAATGAAGTTCTTAGGCTTTTCTCTGAGATGAAAGAAGCTCAATGTAATCCTAATGTCCTCTGTTTTAATACTGTTCTCAATTGCTTAGTGATTACGAGACGTTTTAAAGAGGCTCTTGCTGTTTTTCTGGAGATGCTATATTGGGGAATAGATCCCATTGTGTCAACTTACAACATTTTAGTCAAGCTTTGTTGCTGCTACTGTGATCAGCCTGAGGCAGCTTTCCAGGTCTTGGATTGGATGTCTGAGAGAGGACATAAGCCAGATGTAACAACTTATTCAACACTAATTACAAGTTTATCTAGGGACGGTAGAGTTGACGATGCATATCTTGTATTAAATATAATGTTGAATGAGAAATGTTATCCAAATGTTTGTACATATACTCCTGTTCTTCAAGGTCTCTGTGCCGAAGGTAAAACAACATATGCAAAAGAGTTAATGGAATTGATGTGGAGAAGTGGTTGCCCTCCGAACTCTGTAGCTTACAACATCTTGATTGACGCACTTTGCAAGCTTGGAAATTTTGACGAAGTTGACTCAATCCTCAAAGAAAGTGAACCCAAGGGTTGGAAACCTAATGCAATTAGTCATTATATTTATATTAATGGTCTTTGTCGGGCGGGTAAGGTTGAGAAAGCTTACAGACAGTTAGAGACAACGAATTTCCTGGACCGGAGCTTTGGTTTGGGTTGGGATGTCAATTTTCTCAGTTACAACACAGTAATGAACAGTTTCTGTAAGATTGGTCGTTGTATGGCTGTTTTGAAGCTTTTCACTGACATGTTAAAGAGGGGTATTGTTGCAGACACCAGAACCTACAATATCGTGGTTCATAGCCTTTGCAAAGCTGGAAAGCTAAGGAAGGCGAAATGTATGGTTCATAGTAGAGGTTTTTCTGTTAATGTTGTGACATATAACACACTAATTAATGGGTATTGTAGGATAGGAGATATATCAGAAGTTGCATATTTATATCGCAGAATGACAACAGTGGAGAATATAAATCCAGATATGTTCACCTACACCATTTTGATTGTGATGTTCTGTAGGCATGGAAAAATTTCAGAGGCTAAATATTATTTTGACGAGTCTCTCAGAAAGGGTTTCTGGCCTGATCTAGTTGTGTACTCTGCTATGATTAATGGGTATTTTAAGAATGGGCTGCATCTTGAAGGGTTGGAGCTGTTGGATAAAATGCTGGGACAGGGATTGGTTCCAAATGTTGCCATATATGATTCCATACTCAGGGCATATTGTAGAGAGGGTTTCTGTTGTTCCAGAAAAATATCACATGTTTGGATTACTATTGACAAAATGCTTGGGAAGAGAAGTGCATCATATCTTATTGTTCCAGACCTGGAAATATAAGGTTCTTTTTTGTTTGGGTGCAATCGCCCATTGATGTGCATCATTCTTTCTTTGTCCAACATGACCATTTTCTTTGAGGTGAGTTGGACTTGACCCATTTTTTTCCCTTTTAGTTTTCAATTTATCAACAAACATAACTGAATCTGAATCTGAGTAGTTTCTTTATCAGGAAATTGGTCTCAACGCATAATTGGAGGATCTGATAATCACATTCATGGGGAAATGGATATTATCTAATAAGAGTAAGTTTCAAGGTCACACTTAAATATGATATTTCATGTGCTACATTTTGCTTAAATTATTCACTCAAATAGGATATCTCATGACTTTTACATTTGCGTAAATTAATTTCAAGTCTTATGCTGATCAAAGTGTCACTAATTTTTCCTTTTTCATTCTATAGAGACTTCAGGCTTTATAGGTGAATGATGATATCAAGAATGTTCTTAGTGTTGATTGAACTGTTCAAAGTTAAGCTCATTTTCATGTGTGGTATTTATTTATTATTTTATTTTTTGGAGTAGCTTAATTTCAGCAATCACACGAACAATTAGACTGTATTTCCCATTAGTGCTGAGGTTATGAAGCTTGTTAATAATCTCAGAGAAGCTCCAACAGTGGCTGCGAGGATGCAAGAAATTTATCTAAGAAATGACCAACGTAGATTTGTTTTTTTACCTTAGTTTGCTCTAGTTTCTCGGCACTGATAATAAACTGAAAGAAGTAATACTGTAAACCTCTGCTCCAAGTGTTCTGTTTTTGGCTCATGTTCTTATTATGTGTAGTTTCACAAACAAACATAAGCCAACTTATTATTAGGTGTTGAAATTTTGTCACATTTCCGCAGTACACCTAGATCATTGCCATTCTTAGCCGAGACTTAATAATTGTGGACTACGGGGTTTGCTGTATGTTTTTACTACCGTCCAACTGTTATGGAGGCAAAGTTGATTGTATTGAAATTCCTTATGAAATTGGGATACTATACCCCTTGACAGTTGGTTTGCAAATCCAACCCCTGCAGAGAAATCAATGCCATGTCGAACATAACTACCTAATCACATCCCATTTACATGAGACGTGACTAAACTTGCAACCATACACATGGGCATCGCTACATTACCAGCTCTCGAGAGTGTAGGATCCGGACTCTTCTTGAAGATATCGAGAAAAAGTTATATTATAAGCTATTTGGGTAGAATGACTAAACTATATTGACCTTTCATGCTTACTGGAAGAGCATTTTTCTGCAATATTTTCAACTAAATATTGGTTCTGCTACATGCCGAGATGGTAAAGTCATTGGGGGTTGAACCCATGACAAGGGTTCAAATCCTGCCTACACGTTAACATGCTTAACAAATAACCACTGACCTGTCGTACCGATTAAAGAAAAACTGTGATTGATGATTGTAGGTGGTTTCTATACATATTGAAGAAACATGTCTTATACTATTTATCATGGTGTTGGTATATAGGTCCTAATGATGATAATATCAATTTTTGGTTGAAATTTGAAAAAGATTAACTGTTGGTCATCCATGTTATTTGTATAGGCGAGGGTGTCGAAGTGGTGAACGATGCTGTTGGCTATNTTTATAACCGTGACAAATATGTATAAAATCATGATACATTTGAAATTTGTAACGCTTATAAGCGTGAGTTTGATAAACGTAACTTGAATTTGTAACGCTTATAAGCGTGAGTTTGTTAAACGTAACTTATTTGTAATGGTTATAAACGTTAGAAAATCTAAAGAAAGGTTTCTTTTGACAAAAAATAATTGTTACAGTTACCATTTAGTAACGTTTATATTCGTTACAAAATAAAAAATTTATAACGATTATAAACGTTACAAACGATGTGTTACAAATTTATAACGCCATATTTTTAACGTTTATAATCGTTACAAAAAATTTCAGTAACGGTTATAACCGTTACAAAATGACGATTCTGGTGTAGTGATATTCCACCTTTTCTTAATGAGAAGCTAAAGAACTAAGAATTTTACCCTGATTTCACTCTAGATTTGCACATGAACTTTGCAGGAAGAAGCTATAGTGAGGAGGAACTAGAGAATACATTGGCACGATTTGTCGAATAGAGTTCATAGTTCCTTTACCTTCACTTACTACCTCTTCTTCCCTCCGCGATAATGAGTTTGTGCGAGTTAGATGGATCAAGCCCCCCCCTGCTCAGGAGACAATGTACTTATGAACAGATCCAATCAGGGCTTACCTCAAATGGACGAAAAGAAGACAAGATTTTGTGATGGCTATAGCCCGGTTCTCTAACCTCAGGATTCTATCTAGCTCAAGGTGTTGCAAGTCTCAAATTCGAGTTAACCATACACATGGGCATCCTCTGTCAAAGTGTTGATATAACAGAATTCAAATCTCTACTTATGTAATCAAGATATTCCTAATGTTGCTTAATGTAGGTTCTAGACTCCTAGTTAGCAATCACCTGTTTAATTAACATTTAACCCCCAAGTGTTATGATTTTTTTAGATTAATATTCTAATAGAGTAAATGTTCGTGTTAATCAAGCTAAAAATTATTTGAGTTGGAGTAATTGTCCACTTCCGAATTGTACCCGTACTATTTTTTCGTGTTATTTAAGACTTTGACTTAAATGTGTTTGCTGAGATGTTGTTACCTAAGTAACCAGAGCGTGGGTCGGAGCGGGAACGAAAATAAGAGCGGGAGCGTCGGAGCGGTCGATTAAAAAATGTTCTTAGTTCTAAAATACCTTCGGAGCGGGAGCGTCAGAGCATAGTTCGGAGCGGGAGCGCGAGGTTCCGGAGCGGGAGCGTCACTTCTATACTAAGGTTTCGGTTACTAAGGTTGTTACACGTATTCATAATTGCTCGATTTTTCACCAATTTTTTTTTTTTTTTAATAAAAATTCGGAATGGCGTGGATTGTTCATTAACCGTTTGTCGTAGAGTATTCCCTTTATATTAACTACTTTTTATAGTGTTTGTAGTCATCCTCTTTCTTCTCCATCACGTACATCTCATGTCATGATTTATTATCCCATACTCCCAATCCTATATTTATACTCAGCGACACATTTTGTTTCTAAGTATTTCTGTTGAGCGATTATTTTGTTCAATCAAGTCTAGTTTGATGGGACCCACTGATTGACGGCCACGATTGATTTGGCACCATTTGTATGATTACAAACTGATGGTATTAGATCAGACCAATCTCAGTTTCGGTATACGTCTAGTTCACAGAGAACTATTGCTCTCCAGATTGTTGCCTTGAAGCTCACCAACGAGAACAATCAAATACAGATTTCTTCATCAATAGATTGATGTTGTGATCTCTTAAACTAACACGTGGATCTCTTAAATTTTTATGCATAAGATTCAAGCATTTTTGCTAGAGGTTCTTTTTTAACCGTTAGATTTGAATACAAATTTTTTCGTACAAGGATCCAGTTAATTTCACGCATAAGAGACTTCCACGTGGCTGTTGTATCAAAGTTTTGATGAAGACTATTATATCGAATTCTTAACAACCCATTCATATCTTCGTGGTTCCCAACAAATAAAACACCAAAAAACAGGAAAAGAGAACAAAAGCAGGAAGAAAGTTAGTTGAAAAGGGATTTCAGATCCTGTGCTCTCGGCTGTTCAGTTGCAACATACTCTCGGTTTCTCTACGCTCTACGTGGCATAATGTGACACTTGTCGCACACCCATACACTCCTCTCTCTTTCTCTCTCTAAAACTCTTTCTTGCTTCTAAGCTTCGTTTCCTTTAATCACAATTTTCACTCCACTCTGTTTGCGTCATCAAACGCGAAGTTGGTTATAACAAATTTCTATAAATTTTCTTTCATTAAAACCCTAAAACTCAATTCTCACTTCTCACAGAAACAAAAGAAAATGGAGAAAAATCTCACCTTTCTTTTATGTCTTTGTTCTCTTCTTCTTTTTCTCTCTCCTCTCTCTTCTGCAAATTCTGCCGCAGATGATGATCTTCGCCTTCCTTCAGATGCAAGTTTTCCATCAATACATGCAGAAAAGCTAATCAGACAGCTTAATCTCTTCCCTAAAGATGCCGTAGCCGTACATGAAGACCCTTCTTTGGTGGCACCGAAGAAGATCGTTGAGAAGCGCTTCAGGTTTCCTAATCTTGCTGATTCTGGTGTTTCCGTTGAAGATCTAGGTCACCATACTGGGTACTATAAGCTTCAACATACTCAGGCTGCCAGGTACTATAAAAACCCTAAAATGTTTTCTATATAAAAAAATTAGTGAATTCATTTTTATGGGTTTTTTTTTTTAATCTAATTCTGTAATGAATTGCAATTGTTTATCAACTATCAGTTGCCTAATTGAGATTGGCATTCCTCATCGGCTCATCTTAGCCATCACAGACCAAAAAACAATAGGGGAAGAGAAAAAAGCACTTTAAATTTTGTAATAGGTAGTCAACTTTTGTGATTGGTAGAGAAATCCTGGGTTGCACACCCAAACAGTAATTGAATCTAAAGGAGATAATAGATAGGTTCTGTGAATCAAGGTAATTAGAGTAGTTTTGAGTTAATTTCGGTGTGAACTACTAAAAAGTTCCACTAGGATTTAGGAAGCAATTGTATATGGGTTATCGAATTCTGTTTTTGAAATGCATTACACACGGGGTATGCTTGTTCTGTAATCATTCTAGCTAGAAATTCTTTCCTTTATTCTTTATTTACTTATGTTTTCTGGTAGGTCAGTTTTTAGCTTTGCAAATATTGTTTCTGTGTTTGTGTGATTGTAATTAACTCTGGGGCCCTCTGCGTTTTGTAGAATGTTCTACTTTTTCTTTGAGTCCCGGAACAACAAGAAGGATCCCGTGGTTATATGGCTAACTGGCGGACCAGGGTGTAGCAGCGAATTGGCTGTTTTTTATGAGAATGGACCTTTCACCATTGCAAATAACTTGTCTCTTGTGTGGAATGAATACGGTTGGGACAAGGTATAGTTATTCATTTAATTCCCTCTTTCAGTTTCAGAGAATTGAACTTGGAATTTTCACTTGATAGATTAATTATTTTGTTCTTTTATGAATTACAGTCTCTGTAATGATGTTTCCGTGCTGTGACATGACTTGTTGATTTTTTGTTCCTTATGCTTATCATATTCTCGGTATACCATTTTCTCTGACCTCTTATATCCCGACATGCTATCCTTCGGTTAAGCTTTCCTGAAACATCAAATATACCCAACACTCCACTATATTTTAGTCTAGTCAATGATGAACTTTTATCAGTTGCCTCAATTATGCATTCACTCTGAATTATTTTGCGTTTTCATAAGTTCACTTTCACTTCTATTTGTGGAAAGAGATGTTGGAGTATAACATGATCGGAAGTTGTTAGCTATCCAAAGTTAAATTTTTGTTCTGAACATAAAACTTTATATTTCTATTATTATGTTTTGAATATAACACACTACTCCGATTGCATCGTGGGAAATCTTTGACCTAACTTTTCCTTCTCACTCCGCAGGCATCAAACCTTTTGTATGTTGACCAACCCACTGGAACTGGTTTTAGTTATAGTTCTGATGACCGTGACCTCCGTCACAATGAAGAGGGTGTCAGTAATGATCTATACGACTTCTTGCAGGTCTGTTTTATTGAGATAAAACATGATGAAAATTATATTTATTGGGATGAATAGAATGGATGATTTAAGTTTCAGCACTCTTTCTCTATGATTTTAGGCATTCTTTTCTGAGCACCCTCAGTATGCAAAGAATGATTTTTACATTACTGGAGAATCATATGCTGGGCACTACATTCCTGCCTTTGCTGCTCGGGTTCACCAAGGTAACAAAGCTAAAGAAGGGATTCACATAAACCTGAAGGTATGTCGCCAATGTCCAATCCTACCTGATTCAGTGTTATACTTGCTTTCTTCTGCTTTCTTTCTTGGAATAACTGGGAAGCCATTTAAATAGGGTTTTGCCATTGGTAACGGACTCACTGATCCTGCAATTCAATACAAAGCATACACCGACTATGCGTTGGACAATGGATTAATTAAAGAGTCTGACTACAAGAGTATTAACAGGATGCTTCCGGCATGCGAGTTAGCAATAAAGCTTTGCGGTAATTCTACTTATATCTGATATTTCCCTTCTACCTTTTCCGTTCAGTTTGTAATTGTTGGTTATCTAAATTTATCTGGTAAGTTTCTTCTCTGTTTAATAACAATACGAGTTTCAAACTTTAGCCCTGTTCAGTGGTTTAACAATTGGCTAGTGTTTCAGGCACCGGTGGCGAGGTCGCTTGCATGGCCTCATATGTTGTTTGCACCAGCATATTCAATAAGATAATGGGTCACGCCGGAGATAGAAACGTAAGAAGTCATTGATATCCATCATTTATCCTTAATATTAGTGGGTGTGAAGAAACAATAACTTGTCCTTTAGTTTTACAAGAATTTCAATGTGCCGTCATCTTTGCAGTATTATGATATCAGAAAGAAGTGTGAAGGTAGCCTCTGCTATGATTTCTCGAACATGGAGAAATTCCTCAACCAGAAGTCTGTTAGGGATGCTCTTGGTGTTGGGGACATAGAATTCGTCTCGTGTAGCCCTACCGTGTACCAGGCCATGCTGATGGACTGGATGAGAAATCTTGAAGTTGGTATTCCTGCTCTTCTTGAGGATGGAATCAAGTTGCTTGTTTACGCCGGAGAGTATGATCTCATATGCAACTGGCTTGGTAAGTTTGTTGAGTTAAACACAAAGTCTACCTCTCATGAACTGTGATTGCATTAAATCCTTACATCAATAGTTTATTCATGAAGAAGCAATTTGGTTACCTGTATCTATGTGGGTGTGCTTTTTTTGTATTTGGTCAGGGAACTCAAGGTGGGTTCACGCCATGAAATGGTCGGGTCAGCAAGGATTTGTTAGTTCCCCCAGCGTCCCATTTGTGGTGGATGGTGCAGAAGCAGGACAATTGAAAGGCCACGGTCCTCTCAGTTTCCTTAAGGTCTCTTTCTCCCTCTCTCTCACTCTCTTTCAAACACACTCACAGACCTGATTATTATACGAGATAAAACTGACGCTGACATGTAAACACAAACAGGTTCACGATGCTGGTCACATGGTCCCCATGGATCAGCCAAAGGCTGCCTTAGAGATGCTGAAAAGGTGGACTCAAGGCAAACTTGCTGAAGATGTTGGTGAGTCAGATGATGGAGCTGCAGACCTCTAAGCATGCGGACTTTAACGAAGCCACCTCCATCTCTTTGTATTGTCGTTGTCTCTCTTATGTGGTTTTAGATCTAGAAATGGTGTTTAGGTTGCAGGAATTGTTATATCATTCCCCACTATCTTTTTCTGAAGGTGGTTGTAATTTGTAAATCTTTGCTCATGAAATCAGAATGGGAACGCTCACATGTAATAGTGGTTGGCCCTTAGGTAGTTTGTGAGTTGTAAGAACTAAATACATACATAATGAGAATACGTTTTTATTTAAAATGATCAATCTGATGCTTGTATTCATCCATCGCAATCGTTCTGCATTTCCCCATAGTATGCCCGGAGGGAGGTGTTTGGTTGTTTGTGGTGCCCATAGTACTTGCCCAAACTTCAAAAAATACTTTTTTTTGCTTGTTTGAGGTGTCTATAGCACTTGTGCTTATATGTGATATTTCCCCTTCTACCTTCACCTTATATGTAACATTCCATCTTTCCTTCAGCATATAATTGGCTTGGTGAGTTTGTTGAGTTACACACAAATTCTAATTTGAGTTTGTTGCTCAGTGTTTTAATAATTGGCTAATTTACGCCAGAGTATGATCTCATATGCAACTGGCTTGGTGAGTTTGTTGAGTTAAACACAAATTCTACCTCTCATGAAGTATGATTGCATTAAATTACATCAGTTGTTTATTCATGAAGAAGCAATTTGATTACCCTAATCTATATGGGTGTGCTTTTGTATTTGGGCAGGGAACTCAAGGTGGGCTCATGCCATGAAATGGTATTGTCAGTAAGAATTTGTTAGTTCTTGTATGGTGCAGAGGCAGGACAAATGAACAGTCACGGTCCTCTCAGTGTCCTTAAGCTCTCTCGCTCTTTAACAACGCCACCTTAATCTCTTGTATTGTGGTTGTCTGTTTTATGTGGGTTTATAGAGGTTTTAGACCTAGAAATGGTGTTAGGTTGCAGGAATTGTTATATTATTCCTCTACTCTTATCTTTTCCTGAAGGTTTTTGTAAATCCTTGCTCATGAAGTCAGATGGAAGTTTTGTCCCTTAAGTAGTCTGTGAAGATGTAAGAACTTCATACATACAAAATGAGAATGCGTTAAACATTGGGCCATCTAATGTTTCAAAAAGGACTATAATCAGCTCAAGTATTACTAGTCCTCTTTTTCAGGGATTCATGTAGCAACAAGTTTATTTCTACAGAAAAGCTTAAAGAATGTTGAAATCAGCAGAGGATGTGGAAGCCCACAATTCATTGAAAATCCCTAATTTTCCATTTAATTCCTTCGTCATCTGCTACATATTAACTGCTTTCTACATCATACTCCTTTGTTCAACTAATGACTCATCTGATTATCTTTGCTTCATCTTATTCTCCAAGAAATTTCTCCAAGAGCTCTCAATGAAACAAAGCTGTTCATGTGAGGTATTGCTGCGCACAAATGCAAATCCGTACCAAGATCTTCAACTCGGTCTACAAGTTTTTCTAGAGTTGCAAATATCGGGTCATAACGAACGAAAGTCTTCTCATATGCATCATACCGCAAGAGAACTTCACCCCTCATTGTAAGGGCAATAGGCCAATAAATATCCTCCATTACTCCACCACCTTCATATGCAATGCAGAACATGTTTTCCCATTCATAGCTCTTCTTCTTGAACGACCATATGTTTAGAGTTCTATCTAAATCTCTCTCTAGTTGAATAACACACAAACACCCTCCCAATATCCGAAGCTGGAAGTACTTATACTCACCAGGACGGCAACAAGGTGGTGATGGGAGCAAGCTGAACTCTTCTTCCAGATTGAAGGCCACAATCCTCCACTCCTCAAAGTCTAGCCAATGAAGAGCTCCATTTGCAAGAATACCCCGCAATACTGATGGAACTTTAGTACGAGGAATCAATCTGTAGGTGATTTCTCCTTTTTTTCTCCACCCATTGCCATCGCCAAGAGTGTATACCTGGACGCGTCCTATGATGGGTTGGTTTATTCTGTCGTAGTATATTATTATAACAACCTTATACTCATTAGTTGAAGGATTGTAACCGAATCCACTAACCATTCAACCAGGCTCATAAGTAGAGTTGTTAATATCAACACCCTCATAGTCACGATGAATGTTGAAGTTTGGAAGATTTATGTATTCGTTGGTGATGGGATTACAGATGTAGACCATCATCACAAAAAATCAATACTCATTTGATCATCTTCCTGCAAGCCTCACAGCCGGGTGTAAATACATATACAAGCTCAACTGAGCCAAACTATTGGCTCGTTGAAGCCACTTATATATTGTAAGAAGATATTAAGATATTGACCCTTCTACCTTTTCCTTGTCTGTAACATTCCCTCTTTCCATTCAGCTTATAATTGTTGGTTTTTCAAATTTATCTGGTAAATTTCTTCTTTGTTTATTAGCAATACAAGTTTCAAAGTGAGGTCGGGGAGATATAAACATAAGAAGCCATTGTTATCCATCATTCATATATCCTTAAAATTATTTGGTGTGAAGAAACAGTAACTTGTCCTTAATTTTTACAAGAATTTCAATGTGTTATCTTTGCAGTATTATCATATCAGAAAGAAGTGTGAAGTTTTCTCAAAAGAAACACAAAAATGTGAAGGTAATCTTTGAAGATGTAAGAACTTCATACATACATAATGAGAATACATTTTTATCTAAATTGATCGATCTGATGCTTGTATTCATTCGTTATATAGACATCACATTGACAAAGGAAATTGTGCATAGTTGGGCAAAAGTATTACAGTCCTCTTTTTCTAGGATTCCTGTTCTCATATGAAATAACAACTAGTCTATTTGAATACAAAAGCTTACAGAATTTTGAGGAGCAGTTGATTGCAAATTCTTTAAGCTTTTCTGCACAAAAAAGCTTTTTCAAAACAATAAGTAATTCTGCAAGGACAAAGCATTCTTGTAGTAGATTTTCACTCATTTTGTAAACATGTACATCACACAATCATACTACTTCAGAAGTGCAGCATTTAGTAAATGGAACTCCAAAATCACATGATTTATAGTTTATATTTTAATTTCTTCGCCATCTGCTGCATATTAATTGCTTTCTACATCATACTCCTTCAGTTGATCTGATTATCTTCGCTTCATCTTATTCTCCGAGAAAATTCTCCTAGAGCTCTCAATGAAACAAAGCTGCTCATGTGAGGTATTGCTTCATCCAAATGCAAATCCGTACCAAGATCTTCAACTCGTTCTACAAGTTTTTCTACAGTTGCAGTTTTTGGGTCATAACGAACCAAAGTCTTTTGATATGGATACCGCAAGAGAACTTCACCCCTCATTGTTAGGGCAAGAGGCCAAGAAACATCCATCGGTAACCTATTAGCATCATATGGAATCCTGAACATGCTTTCCCATTCACAGCTCCTCTTCTTGAACGACCATATGTTTAGACTTTTATATGAATCTGTATCTCGTTGAACAGCACACAAACACCCTCCCAATGCCCGAAGCTGGAAATGGTTATACTCACCAGGACGGAAAAAAGGTGGTGATGGGAGCAGGCTGAACTCCTCTTCTTCCAAATCAAAGGACAGAATCTTCCAATCGTCGTAGTCCAGCCAATGAAGAGCTCCATTTGCAAGGATACCCCGCAATACTGCTGGAATACCCTTACGAGGAATCAATGAGTAGGCGATTTCTCCTTTATTTCTCCACCCATTGCCATCGCCAAGAGTGTATACCTGGACGCGTCCTATGATGGGTTCGTTTATTTTGTCATAGTATACTATTCTAACAATCTTGTACTCATTAGTGGAAGGATGGTAACCAAATCCACTAACCATTCGACCATCATAAGAAGAGTTTATGTTAATATCAACACCCTTGTAGTCACGAAGAATGTTGAATTTTGGAAGATTTATGTATTCATTCGTGATGGGATTACAGATGTAGACTGGATCGTCGATGCCATGTCGGCAAAGTATAGTAAAACAAATCAAACCGTTGCATGAACCAACCATTGCAATCCCGTAAATTCGCTTCTTAAGGGGAGGATGGTTGATCCTTTTAACTGTCTTGTAGGACTTCTCATCCTCATCATACTCTAAATAAAAAAGTGGGCTACTCTTCTCCATTGTCAATAGAAGGAAACCCAAATTATCAGCAGCAGCAGCAGGAGGAGGAGGAGCAACATGAGAATGGTTGTTGTACTCAAGCCGCAGTAATTGGCGACGTAAGTGCATATCAGCAAAGTAAGGAAGACGGAGCAGATTTCTCCATGTCTTGCACACTAGTCTGCAATGTAAGACTGACTCGACGGGTAAGCGAGAAAATATGTCTAATGTGATCTCTTGGTGAAGCTTCTCCATCCCAAAATTTAAGAATGCTGATCGATCAATTTGTCCTTCTATTTCTTCTCTCTTTAAAATCACCCAACCCAGAAAGTTTTAAAAAAGCTTCTCCCACCACCACAATCACAAGTGTCCTATTTGATTCTGCACCCCATCATCAACGTGCTAAAACAGGACTGCAATAAAACTGTGTAATCGTCACTACAGGAACATTCAACCCTCTTGTAACTTGAGAAATCAGGAATGAATACTTTGTGGGTTTTTGGTGGGGATCAAATGTTACATAGGTAATTTCGCAGCAATTTTAAATGTGTGAAATGCTTAAAAGAACAGAGGGTAGTTGTAAACTTGAGAAGTTATGGATCCTGTCTCCATCCTTGGAGATATGTATACAAGGAAGTAAATAAATCTGTGGAGAATAAGTCATTAAAAAAAAAAAGATAGGGATAAGGATACCTGAAGACACACACTCCTTGAGACCTTCACCACTCCGGCGACCTTGTGAGGAAAGGCACTACACCAGACGGTCCAGACCTCCTTCTCTGGCTCAGGCAACCCTGAGAGAGTAAAAGAGGGAGAGGACTAGGACGATAGGTTTAGGGTTTAGGTTCTTTTTGGTTGAAAAAGAAGAAGACGAGCATGAGCATAGTACAGTTGTATTACTACTTTTCTAACCAAGAAGGGCTGGTTACTCTTTCAGGGAGTGTAAATACGTTGAGGTCTCGTCTTCAAATCTTGGCTATGCTAAATTTTTCAAATTCTGTGGTTGGAGAAGATCTTCTTGATTGGGATCTTCTTTATTTAATCTTAAATCCATCATTAGTTGCCCTAACCTAATCCTACTTATGATGAAGACAGGTGTAAATAGAGTGTACAAATAAGAGCATCTCTAATTCTAATGCTATTGTAGTAAGATAAAACATTTACTTTAAAAAACCTTTTTCAATGTTAATGCGAAATCCACATCCCACTTAATACCTTCAGAAAATCTGGGTGAGAAAATGTCTCATTATAATCTCCATTCAGCTTATAATTGTTGGTTTTCTAAATTTATCTGGGAAGTTTCTTCTGTGTTTATTTGCAATACAAGTTTCTAAGTGTAGCCCTGTTCAGTGGTTTAACAATTGGCCTTGTGTTTCAGGCAACGATGATCTAGAGGCCGTTTGCATGGCCTCATGTGTTGTTAATTTGCATTAGCATATTTAATAAGGTGTTGGGTCGACTCGTGCTGGAGGTTGAAACGTAAGAAGTCATTGATATCCATCATTTATTTACATACTTCAAACTTTGACCTCACAATTTGCAGGTCGAGAGTTCAACTCCCCTTGACCAGCTCCATGTGGTTTATTCTCCAGATGTACCCGATAGCTGTGATCAGGAGGAGCGCACTACCCCGAAGACTAGTCGGGTACTCTAAGAGACCTAGACATCCCGACCATCAAAAAAAGAAAAACGTGAACCCTTATTACATCAATTAATCGTTTATTCATACAAAAGCAATTTTATTAACTGTATCTATATGGGTGTGCTTCTGTATTTGGGCAGGGAACTCAAGGTGGGTTCATGGAATGAAATGGTTGGGTCAACAAGAATTCCCCCAGTGTGTGCCCATGTATCAGCCAAAGGCTGCCTTAGAGATGCTGAAAAAGGTAGACTCCATGGCAAACTTGCTGAAGAATGAAGATGCTGGTAAATCAGATGTGGAGTTGCAAACCTCCATGTATATCGACGCCACCTCCATCTCCTGTATTGTGGTTGTCTCTTTTATATTGGTTATGGTTTCAGGTTGGAAGAATTGTTGTCATTTTCCCCATCTTTTTCTGAATGTTGTCGTAAATCCTTGCTCATGAAATCAGATGGAAACGCTCATATGTCCTAGTGGTGTCCCTTGGGTAGTTTGTGAAGATGAATTCATACGAAAAAAATAAAAAGAGAACATGGAATGATCAATCAGAAGCTTGTATTCATTCGTCACAACCGTTATATATACATCACACATTGACATAGAAAATTATGCATAGTTGGGCCATCTAGTGTCTCGAAAAGCAAAAGTATTACAAGTCCTCTTTTTCAAGGATTCATGTTCTCATATGAATTAGTAATAAGTCTATCTCTATAGAAAAGCTTACAGAATGTTGAAATCAGCAGAGGACGTGGAAGCCTACAAATCACTGAAAAGCCCTCTTTTTCCTATTTGATTCCTTGGTCATCTGCAACATATTACTTGCTTTCTACATCACACTACTTCACTTGATCTGATTATCTTTGCCTCATCTTATTCTCCGAGAAATTTCTCCTAGAGCTCTCAATGAAACAAAGCTGCTCATGTGAGGTATTGCTTCAACCAAAGGCAAATCTGTACCAAGATCTTCAACTCATCCCACAAGTTCTTCTAGAGTTGCAGTCTTCGGGTCATAACGAACGAAAGTGTTTTCAAGTGCATACCGCAAGAGAACTTCACCCCTCATTGTTAGGGCAACAGGCCAATACATATCCAACGTTAACATAGTAGCATCATATGGAATGCTGAACATAAGAATGCTTTATTTCTTCTCTATTTAAAAACCCTTTTAATAACCCAAAAAATTTTAGGGCAAAACTTGGATTCCCCTGTCACCACCACAATCACAAATGTCCTATTTGCTTGTCTACTTTTGTTTCCTACAGAACAACTGTCATCACCATCATTTTACACCCCATCATCAACGGCTTAAAAACAGAACTGCAATAATTAACTGTGTAATAATCGTCACTACATGAACATTAAACCCTCTTTGTAACTAAAAGAGACAGAGGGTAGTTGTAACTTGAAAATTCATGATCTTGTCTCCATTGTTGGAGATATGAATACAAGAAATAAGTAAATAATCTGTGGAGAAGAAGTTATTGAAAAAAAATAGATAGATAGATAGATAGATAGAAATAGAGAGAGAGAGAGAGAGAGAGAGAGAGAGAGAGAGAGAGAGAGAGACCTGCTTGCAGACACTGCACCCCTCAAGACTCCACAATTCCGGCGACCTTGAGAGGAAAAACACCACTCCAGACCTCCGAGTCCGGCTCAAGCGACCCAGTCACAGAGATGAGTAAAAAAGGGTGAGGACGATAGGTTTAGGGTTTAGCTTCTTTCTAATTGAAGAAAAGAAGAGGATGACGATAGCCGATTGGGTTTAGATTCATTTTAAGATTCTCAGTAGTCACTAGTCAAAGTAGTCAGTACTCAGTAGACAGTGGCGCTATTGGGTCCGAGCTCTTGGAGTGAGGGGTACGGCCGTGCGGGCCCATATAGAAATGGATTTTGTTAACATGTGCCCTTAAAGTTTTGTGTTTTGTTTAGTTTCTTAACTTTGTCAAAATAGGCTGATTTTTTTATATGTATGTTAATTATACTATTTTGATCATATCTAAAAAAATCAGCTCAATCGGAGTCCTCTAGCGCCCTCTAGCACCACGAACACTTAATTTAGACTTTAATAGTATGAATGAACGGTAGACATTTAAAGTGATTTGTTTAGAGGGTTAGATGTCTCTGATTGAGCTAATTTTTTGTGAATATCTTAAAAATAATGATAATATTATGCTTACAAAAATTCAGCTGATTTGAAGGCATGTAACTTGCAAAAAAATCCCTTCAAAAACATCCTTATCGTGGGCCCTAAGGGCACACGTTAACAAGACCCTATAGAAATATTCATTCTAGCGATGATATAGAAATATTCTTCTCATTGGAGATATGATCCTCAATTTCTCCCTCCAAATCATTCCATTTAAGGACACAT
>MVGT01002668.1:300043-343434 GCA_002174775.1 Macleaya cordata
TATCTGAGTTTTTCGTAGGATATTATCCAGATTTGGCATGCCCCATTGCATAACATTTCTTGGAGATTTAGCCAGAAAATGTTACCGTTGTGGATGCCAATAAGGATGATACTAAAAATCAATAGTTGAATAGTTTTTATGTGGTTCCATAACTTAGCTTGTGTACTATTAGATTTATATAGCCAATAATACAAAATGGTTTATCAATTATACAGAGCGGACGACACAATTATAAATTAATTTGTCAGTTTTATATAAGGAGATATCATTTTTATGAAATTTATGCGGATTTATTGGAGGCTATTGCAAATTCACTAACAAGGGACTGAACTTATTCAGTGCATTTCATAATTTAACAGAGGTGCCAATAAATACCTTTATAGTGTGTTTGGATGTAGAATTCATATTTTTCGAGTCCTTAGAAACATGAATCCTTTGATTTGTTTGACAACCATAAAAGAATCCATGTATTCATGAATCCTTGGAAACTTGAATCCTTTGGTTTGTTTGGCTGCCATTTAAGATCTAAGAAAAATTTTTATTTTGTTATTTTAATTTTGTGGGGTGTAATCTACATTGAGTTGGGTGCATACATAGTGAATCCTTAGTTTAGAATTCCAGCAAATTCTAAGGGGGGAGGTGGGACTCCAAAATAGGGATTTAGAAACACATGTTTCCCTGGGAAACACGTTTTCAGGGATTCTTGGCAGCCAAACAGACTAGTAAAACATGAATCCCTGGTCTCCACTGAATTCCTACCTTGGAATCTCCCATCCAAACAAACCATTAGTTCATATTTCACATGAATCCCTATGTGGTTGCTCAAAGAAGAACTTTTACTGAAAAAACTTTTTTTATTTTTTTTATTTCAGTTTTCATTTGCATAGGAAAAGAAAAATCAAAATGACTTTTCAGGAAAAGGTATCAAAACTTACCATCAATAATGTTGAAAAAAAAACAAATTAAAACAACAAAAAAAGAAACAAAAATTACTACCCACTTGTTCATTCTTTATTTCTTCCTCTTGTGTCTTTTGTTTCTTTTTTCTTCTTTCCTCCCTCTTTCTTTTCATATCTTTTCTGTCTTTTTCTTCTATCTCCTTTTGCTGTTTGCTTGGATGCAGTCAGAAGTACTCCAAATTTGGATTCATGAGCTACTCCTTCAAAGAGAATAAATATGGTTATAACTTCTTCTCAGAATAAAGCTTTTGATAATACTCCTATTTTGGACATCTAAATTACAATTGAACAAATTTCTGTTTCAAGTGCCTTTTCATATCAATGTGTTTTTTTCAGTGAATAAAAAAGTGCTTTACATATCATTTAACTTCCAATACATATAATAAGAAACTATATGAATATTTATATAAAATTTTTTATTACACTTTTAAATCTTAATAAAAAAGATATATATTCTTAACTTTTTATACTTTAAAATTTTGGTAACTTAAAAGACTTTCAATTATTATAATTGATATGCAAAAAATAAACACAATTCTTCTTAAATATTGAAGTATATATATATATGTATGGAATCTTAATTAAGATATAATTAATATTATCTACGATAGGTTACCATAACTTAAAAGAAAATTGTAAATTATGTTTTCTTAACATTAACGTCAAATATGTCCAGGATTATGCTTTCTTAAGTTAGCACATAAGATTTAATACTATTTTTTATTAGGTAATGTTAAATGTACAAAAAATTTGACAAACAAGTGAAGTGGTGAAATCTTAAATAAAGTCTCCATCGTAAAAGTACGAGAATAATACTTTTTTTACTTTGTCACCTCATTTATTTGTCAAATTTTTAATTAAATTTTTTTATTTAAGTAGCAGTCGTTTCCTTTTTTTAATTTAGAATTAGATCAGTGGTGTGACTCCACTTTTAAACACCGCGTTAGACGTGGAGATGCTTCAAAGTCTACTTTAATTTTTGTGGGGCTTACCATGTAAAACATTCTCACTAAAAAATAAATAGTTCTACAACTTCTAACTCCATCATCTTTCAGTTGGTTGAAATTTAATAATAAAAATAGATAATTCATTATTGTTAAAGTAAATGACTATGTTATAAAATTTAAAATGATATATAATTTTTTATAAGAATGATTTATAAGGAGATCATCTTTGCGGAAAACAATAATTAATTCTTTACATCATCTTTATGTGATTCGACTTCTTTAAATAAATAAAGGCCCATAAAGAGTTGAGTTTTGCTAGAATAACACTAGAATTTGACACTGTGAGTTTTGCTAGAATAACACTAGAATTTGACACTAAAAGATTACATCTGCTTTTTAAAAGTGGCATGAGGGGCTGAAATGGAATAATATTTTTTCAACAACTGTTATGATTGGTTTCCAAACAATAAAATAAGCAGTTTAGACATTCGTCAGCACAGACACAAATTGTGGGTTTTGCACTTTTGCCCACGTGAAAATGTTTTATTCAGGAAACCATCCTGAATCCCTCTCACAATATTTGAATGAAATCAGTTTTGTTTGTTTGTTTGTTTGTTATCTTTCTCTATTTAGTACTGTGAGCAGCTAATCAAAAAGCTTCATTAAAACACATTTTCACTCCAAGATTCTTTGCCTTATCGTCAACGCCACTCCTCCCCCACACATCCCTCCCTATATATAAATCAACCAAACAAACATTCTCTCTCAAACAGAACACAAAAAAAGCAAAACAAGAAAAGAAGAATGGAGATCAGAATTCTTTCTCTTCCAATGATTATATGTCTCTGTTTTATTTTTCTTCTCTTTTCTCATCTCTCTTCGGCAACTACTACTACTACTACTACTACTCTTCCCACCGATGGTCTTCGCTTTAATGCGAAATCCCCATCATTACAAGCAGAAAAACTAATCAGACAGTTAAATTTATTCCCTAAAGATGCTACCACCGAAGTAATGGATAATTACTATTCTTCGGCGGCACCGAAGCTTGTTGAGAAAAGTTTCAAGTTTCCTAATTTAATTGAGTCTTCTTCTTCTAGTGGTAGTTCTGTTGAAGATCTAGGTCATCATGCTGGTTACTATAGGATTCAACATTCTCACGCTGCCAGGTATCCCTCTATCTCTACCATTTCTATATCTTTTAAATTTCTAATTCCAAAGAATTTTGAGTTTTTTTTTTTTTAATAATTTTTTTAAGGGTTTTTCAATTCTGGGTTTGAGAATTGAGAGTTGAATTTAATGTTAAAACTCAGAAAAAGGTTTTTGCCTTTTTTGGAGCTGAAGATTCAGAAGAAATCTTCAATGCCGGGATCACAGGAGATTATTGATCAATCGTGACCGTTCATCTGGTAGATGTCACTCGTTAGTTGTCCACGTGTGAGCAACCTATTTATCAATCCTTTGGCTCACCATTGTACTAGTCTACGATAGAATTTACGCTGGCATAAGAATGTGCGCTTGCATATGAATCAATGTCAAAGTGGGGCCTCAAAAATAAACAAAACTTGTGGGCACTTCTTGACCCACGTTAAAGGTGGGTGAACAAAATCGTACTCATGATTCATGGGCTAGTTAGTCAACGACTTGACCGTTGGTCACTGAAAGTTGCCTACCTATGAAATTGGTACACCAACGGACGACTAAGTCAGTTTTCAAATGACCAAAATATCTTTCAAAACTTGATTTTTCATTCAAAAGTCCTGATTTTGGTTCCAAGGCAAAGCTTTTCAATGGAAAAACTAACTTTTTTTGAAAACATTGAACTAAGAAAAGTTTTCTCTTGAAGAACTTGTGAGTAGGATTTAGGTCGCTCTTAGTTGAGATGGTAAAATCGTCGAATCTACCTACCTCTTAACATGCTAACAATTTACCGCACAACTTGCGAGTATAACTAGGAATCTATCAAGAGAAATTATAGTCGATAACTTTTAAAATTAACCCTGCCACGCCTTAGATGTAGTATTTTGTTGGTTGTCTTGTATATAATTGTTTCATAGTTGTTGTATGCATAATGTATCTGTTATGATGTTGTAGGATGTTCTACTTTTTCTTCGAATCGCGGAATAGCAAGAAGGATCCTGTCGTGATATGGTTGACAGGAGGGCCAGGGTGTAGTAGTGAACTGGCTGTCTTCTATGAAAATGGACCTTTCACTATCTCCGACAACATGTCCCTTGTGTGGAATGACTATGGTTGGGACAAGGTATTCTTAACTAACACCAAACAGATTCGATTGTCTTTGTGAATTTTTTGAGAATTTTAACATAAATTTTGTTGTCATTGTGTAGGCATCAAACCTAATCTATGTTGACCAGCCAACTGGAACCGGATTTAGTTATAGTTCTGATAAACGTGACCTTCGTCAGAATGAAGAGGGTGTTAGTAATGATCTGCATGATTTCTTGCAGGTATGTATGTTAATTTTGGTTTCCAACATATCTTATGTGCTTAACATTATAGGACTCCATATAATTATTCTATGGTCTGTGGACAAGTTCTGCATTTATTTGATTCACCATAAGTTCTAGCTGTTTGAGTAGAGAGATCTTTGAATCTGCAAAAAACTATTCTATTTTTCTATGTATTTTGAAGTATCCTATAAAAGTTACAATTTTTTAGGCAGAAAAAATGAGAATGCTCTCTTATATACACTGTTTCTATAGTGTTTTCACTTTCATCTCGACAAACCCGTCATTGGATAATCAAGTGTAGGCGACTTGTAAGTCGTAACCTGGTTAGTATAACTCTTTCTTTATGATACTAGGCATTTTTCGCGAAGCACCCTCAGTTTCAAAACAATGATTTTTACATAACTGGAGAATCATATGCTGGGCACTACATTCCTGCTTTTGCTTCTCGGGTTCACAAAGGAAACAAAGCTAAGGAAGGGATTCATATAAACCTCAAGGTACTTATCCGGCTCAACTGATTCCTATTTAAAATTGGTTACATTTGCTTGTTCTCTTGGACTTGCTTTATTGAGAAATGGTTGAACAGGGATTTGCCATCGGTAACGGGCTTACGAATCCTGCAATCCAGTACAAAGCATACACAGATTATGCCTTGAAAATGAAACTCATTCAACAGTCTGACTACAAGAGTATCAATCAGATGATTCCAGAATGCGAAAGGACAATAGAACTTTGCGGTAATTCTTCTTGTTCGAATTTTGTTCATATTCCTTTTACTGGCTTCATGTTTCTCATTTTCAGTAGTTCATTTGGAAATTCTGTTTCAGGTACCAACGGCGGAGAGGATTGCATCACTGCTTACTCTGCATGCACTGCCATATTCAATAAAATCCTGGATGTTGCTGGAGATATCAATGTAAGGAAACATGAATATCCATTCTTTCGCATAATATTGGGATAACTGGGTGGTGTAAATGAAATGAAGAACTGTCTTAAACTTTGATGACCTTCTTATACTATCTTCGATCTGCAGTACTATGACATCAGAAAGCAATGCGAAGGGAACCTCTGTTACGACTTTTCAAACATGGAGAAATTCCTGAATCAGAAGTCTGTTAGGGATGCTCTTGGAGTAGGCAACATAGACTTCGTCTCATGTAGTCCTACTGTGTATGAGGCCATGCTGATGGACTGGATGAAGAACCTGGAAGTTGGTATCCCAGCTCTTGTCAACGATGGCATCAAGTTGCTTATATATGCAGGGGAGTATGATCTGATATGCAACTGGCTCGGTAAGTCTCTTGTGTTCAATTCAGAACCCCAAATTTAATGAGTTTGTGAGTGTTAACAACATCTATAAATTTATGTATATTAATTTTGAGCAGGAAACTCGAATTGGGTTCATGCCATGGAATGGTCTGGTCAACAAGATTTCGCTCGAGCACCCAATGTTTCGTTTGTGGTAGACGGTACTGAAGCAGGATTATTGAAAAGCCATGGTCCTCTTAGTTTCCTCAAGGTACTCTCTCACAAACATTGTTTCTAAAACATCTCATTTTCAGTGATTTTTGTATCGAGTAATGCTATATGGACAACATTATCTGACACACATAACATTGCAGCTGATGTGTACATGTCACATCAGTTTTCCATATCCCTCTTGTCGTCTATATAGCATTACTCTTTTATGTCTGGAAAGTAATTACACGTAGGCGATAAATCAAATGCTGAAAATATATAAAAATTGGCAGGTTCACAACGCCGGTCACATGGTTCCGATGGATCAGCCAAAGGCTGCATTGGAGATGCTGACGAGATGGACTCAAGGTAGGCTGACTGAAGCTGCTGCTGTTGGGACAGAACATCATCACTTGCTCACAGTCTTGTAAAAAGGCCTACTCATTTGTCCACAACCCTGAATCAAATGGTCGTCCCTAGGGTTCTTACATTTATAACACACAAGAAGAATAAATGGGTCAAGACTTCATACATTATGAGATTATGTAAGGTGTATAAAGCAGTTGAGCTGATGTCTTGTAAGTGTTTTATCCTTGGTTTATAAGAGAAACAGAATAATAGGTTGAAGCTCTAGCATGTAACACGTTCTACATGATTTATGAACAAATAAATGCTGAAAATATATATAGAAAAAAATGTCAATAACATAAAGAGATCTAAAAGCTCTAACAAAGACCTTTAAGAGCAGCTGAAAATTTTAAGGATAGGACTATTGTCCAGCTGAAATACGCGAAAAATCTCCACACAAAATGATGCCCTTAGAAATGTTGAGAATAGTCCCATATGGGATACGAGCCCTAAGGCACGCGCGATGCGCGTGCATAACGCGTATTAGCCGGTAATTTTTTTTAAATGTATTATTTTGTGGTTTGAATTAATAAATAAATTATATTATCTAAATGGGTAAGATTTCAATATTCAAGTTAAATACATATTTTCAAATGCAATAAAATTAGGTGAAATAACATAATTCAGGAATCTATTTTAAATCCAAAACTTAGTCATTTTTCTTTCACCAATCTGTACTTGTAGTATTTGAAATTCTAATACTATATCCAGCCTAATCTTGCATATGTAAAAAGAAAATTGTAGTATTAGAAACATAAAAAACTTTTGGGTGAATGCATATTTGAAAATATTTTTATTAAGTTTTCAAATATAAAAAAGAAAAACATCTTGATTTATAAAGAACGTAAAAAAAATAAAAATAAAATATATAGCAATTAGATCTACTAAAACATCTAGATTTATAAAGGAAATACCTCTTCGTAGATAAAAAGAGAGAGTTAGCATCGAGTTTTCTTTGAGAACTTGAGTTGGAATCCAAAAGAAGAGGCAATGGATCTCACACTGGTATAATTTTGATTTTGAGATTTTTATGTGATTCCGTAATCAAGAATCCCTTTTTATTAGGATTCTCTATAGTTACACTATTCTGAACGTGAGAGATTTATTAGGAAACAAAATTAGTTGTAACTACCTTATTAAGATAAATATACAAAAATACCCATATTTAAATATATTTTTACACTTGAACACAATCTATTTTATAAAACTAAAGGGGTATAAACGTAAAACTCAATTTATAGTGGAATAGTTTAAAAAACTGAAACAACTGAATTCGTAGGTGAGTGGAGGTCTCTACGTATTGACAATAATACCTTCTTTAGATAAATTGGAAACCTCAAAACAAAATTATTTTTCATTTAATGCAAAGGGTAATAGTATAGATTAGAGCCTAGCAAACCCAATATATAATGATCTTGGGTCACACCACTAATTGCCAATTTGTTTTGAGTTGGAAGCCCACAAACTTAATATGGTATGATAGGCCTAATGGACACACGTGCTCCACGTCACCCAAAAAGAGTATATCATCCATTCGGTTCGCTTTTTATGAAAAAAATGGCTCGCCACTCCAGAAATTCGATTCGCATCCTGTCATCCATAGCCGTTATGTATAGCGGCACATCTAATGGACTACCCAGACCCATCTGGACTGGCACGGCCCACTACAGTATGTTGCCATAATACCCTTCACTGCCCTAAACCCAAGTTACCGAACCGAGAGAGATGGTGGTGCGGAAGAACAGCGACAGCGAAGAAGACGAAACCATCTACTACCGCTACTCCTCTGGTGCTCCATCTTCATCATCATCAGCCCAAAATCCATCAAAATCCTCAAAAAGATCAAGCGGCAGCGGAGGTTTAGCACCATCAAAATCAACAGTATACGTCGGCAATCTAGATTACACCCTCACCAATTCCGACATCTTCACAATCTTCTCAACATTCGGCAAAGTCGCCAAAGTCACAGTCCTCAAAGATCGCCATTCTCGCCGTAGCCGTGGCGTCGCTTTCGTCCTCTTCGTCTCTCAAGATGATGCCCGTAAAGCCGTAAAAGAAATGCAAGGGAAAATTCTAAACAAAAGAACCCTAAACGTTTCGATTGCATCAGATAACGGAAGAGCTGCAGAGTTCATCCGGCGGAGGGTTTACACGGATAAGAGCAAGTGTTATGAGTGTGGAGAAGATGGGCATTTGTCTTATGAGTGTCCGAGGAATCAACTTGGGCCGAGGGAAAGGCCGGAGCCAAAGAGGGTCCGGAGAGGCCAGGGTGGAAGTGGGTTTGGGAGATTACGTGGGAATGATGATTATGCTGCTGATGGTGATGAATCGGATGTTGGAGAAAGGTTTGAGGATGATAATTGGGCTTCTGTTGTTGATACTAGAGGGGTTGATGAGAGGTTGGTGAAAGAGAATGAAAAGGTGATGGAGAAGAAGGTTAAGAAAGAGAAAAAATCGAGTTATTTTAGCGATGAGAGCGGTGACGACGAATAAGTCTGATATGGGTTTTAGGAAAAACAAAAAAGAGGGAAACAGAGAAGTTTGTATTTAAAGGTAATTCTTGCTATTATCTTCTTATTGTTTCTAGCTTGCTAGTCAATTAGATTTCTGGGTTTTGTATAATTTTGTGATTGCCATATCAATCTTGTTAATTTTCGCTTAAACATTGATTTGCTATGTTCAACCACTTGGTTTTCTTTTTGTTATATGGGTAATGTAATGCTAGAAACGACAGTTTCAAAAAAGCATAATGTAGGAGGGATCACTAAGTGAAGATGTGAGTTAAATGAAATAATTGTGTTCCTCCTTGGTCACTCATTCCTCAGTTACACTTAAAATCCCTAGATTACATAGACTTAAGTGCAAGAAGATAGAGATGGTGTACTAATTGATATTCGGTAAATTATTCTTTGGAATGCACTGTCGATAGAATTTGTAGTCTGGATTAGGTGGGCAACTATTGCAACGAAGCATGGTAGTGGCAGAAGGTAGAAGCTGCAATGGTGAATCTCCGATTTAGAGATAGCGGTGATAGGACTCCAGTGGTGAGTCTTGCAACTGGAGAAATCCTTTGGATGTTGAAAAAAGAAGAGCCAATCTCAAATACTTAGTTCTTGAATGGAGGATGATCCTAGCTTAAGTCAGCATGTTATTAGAGAAATTGTCTCAAAGAAGGTCTATTATTCATCCTTACAAGATTTTATGTACCCAAATCCTAAATCATTGGCAACTCTTAACAGATTTCAGATATCCTGTATTTAGAATTTTCGGAAGTAAGACTAGAGGTTAGATCGCTTCAGCTCTTTGTTCTAGGAAAAGTCTTTGACACCATGATGTGGAATGGATTGGACGAATTGCCTGAACAGGAATACTAGAACCTGAATATCTCAGTGGGATTACTGATGAAGATAAATTTCACCAGGATCCTTGTTATTTTGGCTAATGCTTCTACCCAATAATCAATTTAATGACATTCAATGCATTTTACTTTGGTACTAACACTTGTCCTGCTCCGTTGTTCAACCAAACCTAGCTGAGGAAGAATTCTAAGAGTATCCTCAGGCCCATCTATTTAATTGCATTCAAAGGTCAACTTTTCGTTTCTTGGGCCGTCTTAACTGATTGGGATCAAATGTCTGGAAGAATGAAAGGGGAATTCTCTTTTTCCACCATTAGAGGTTGAGTTGATCACAAAAAGAAGAATTAGGCTGAATATTACTATACATTTTGGGATAATAAAAGTTCCATTTAGGGAAGCAAATGAAATACTGAATCGGAATGTTTGGTTCTATCATATGCATTTGTAATGGCTAAGTTAAAGAGCTGGAGATTACTGGATCATGTCGAGCAAAGAGATCCAGTTTCTTTTTTTAAAATGGTGATGCAAGAATCCACAACTTATGGTGTCCTTTAAGCAGTTGCTTTGGGAGCGGATTAGCCATTCACAAAAGTTGTGCGCTTTTGGTATTAAATATTGTTTTGCTTTCCTAGCTTTTCTTTAATATCGCATTTAATTAAGCATGATCTTACTCAAATCATTTACATGCAGAAGTTGATTACTTGTGTGTAAGCAATGATATGTGACATAATAATTTATAATTCTTCGGTTGAATTACTTTTTAGTTCTCCTGTACTAATATACCACATCTGTAGTTTTTTTTTCTTTTAACGGTTGCCATGGTAGTTTGTGTTTGATGATTGATTTAGATCTGTCGAATTATCTGCTTTCTTTGATCTGGTTAAGTTGCATTTAATTTTCTGACTCTGGTTTCATGTTGATTGAGCAGGAAAACGATAAAAAGAGGTGAAGATGAACAATACAGCAGTGAGCAGGACTTCATTGTGTAGAAAAATAGTTGCTGTATATATGCATCTGATTGGAGTTTGGGTATATTCTAATTCCTGCCTTGTAGCCTTTTTGCGCTTAAAGTGAATGTTAGTTCTATTTCACTCTCCTCTGATCTAGAGCCAGCAAGAGCATGTTAATGTACAAGATACCTACAGAATTGTCTTGGAGTGTTGTTTGTTAGGGTAAGGGCCTGCCGAAAAGGGAAAAGACAAAATGAAACCTATCTCCTATAAATTATCCCAATTGGATAGGAGTTTTTGTGATCTCAAAGTTGTTTGTTTGGATAACATAACAGATTTTGTGTTTGTACAATAATTTTCTTTTCTATTTCTTTCTCGATCTAGAGGAGAATAAGAATAAAATAAGTTCTTGGACTCATAA
This sequence comes from Macleaya cordata, assembly GCA_002174775.1. Taxonomy (NCBI): domain Eukaryota; kingdom Viridiplantae; phylum Streptophyta; class Magnoliopsida; order Ranunculales; family Papaveraceae; genus Macleaya; species Macleaya cordata. The sequence continues at coordinate 311,016 of MVGT01002668.1, forward strand.
TATCCTCTTAATCTTAGTAATCAGAACTGTGTTATTGGGGGTGATGTTCTTGCTTATCTTGCGGAAAACGCCGCTTCTTTCAAAAGATATTTTAAAATTAGGGATATGTTTTAATTGACTGTTCTAATACTCCCACCCTCGTTACTTAGCTTTGAATTGATACATTGCACCTTTACCCCTTCATGGAATTAAACTTGAAGTAAACGTGTGATTATTAGCAAATCTTCGTATCCCCTCAATATAAACCTCCGAAAAATCCCCCACGCCTCTATACACCAGTGGGTAGCATAGACAAATTAACACTGGTGTAGTGCACTTCCCCCAACTAAATAAGTAGTACATAAAATGAGATACGCATTTTTTACAAGAAAGCTAGGTTATGCTGACTTTTCCATCCGCAGGTGATCCATATGTTTTCAGTTTTTTAAATTTAGTCTAAATTGGTATGCAAATAATTTTTGGGCTAAATTTAAAAATTGATTTTTAGCTGGCGTGAAAGTTAAACATTGGTTTGCTTTTGCGATTTTTTCTAAAAATCTCAAGAAAGTGAATAAAGGAAGTCATTGGATTCCAGTCTTCCATCCCCACTAATCACGGGAGGTGAAAAAACTTGTAACTACTAGTTCTGAATTCAACTGTTTCTACCACTGCTATCCCAAACTTCTGCACACACTTTTCACCTCACCCACCCATTTGTCTGGAGTAGCACGATATCCATACTTGATTTTATTTTCAAGTGATTTCCTAAAAGCATAAGTTTATTACCAAAATACTTTTCTCATAAATAAAAAATTATGGCATTCTACGAAATAAAAAATAAATTGCATGTAAATAGACGCATGACCATTTCTTATTCTTAAAAAAATTAAAAAAAAAAAAAACCAAGAAGACCTTTCAGTTCACGCCAGTCTCTTTTTCGTTGGTTCATGATCATGATTTGTTAGAATTCAAACTTTGATCACTTGATAGAAATAAAAATTTAAATAAATAAATAAGAGAATTCAAACTTGATGGCAAGTAATGATCAGGTAGAGATGGCGATTGAAAGGGAAGAAAGTTGGTATAAGGTACGCAATTCATGGGAGAAAATATTAGTTGAAGATTCGTGTATTATTATTAGTCGGGTCTTGTTAACGTGTGCCCTAAGGGCACACGATAAGGATATTTTTGAATAGATTTTTTTTGCAAGTTAGGGGTCTTCAAATCAGTTGAATTTTTGTAAAAATAATATTATCATTATTTATAAGATGTCAACAAAAAATCAGTTCAATCGGAGATATCTAACCCTCTAAACAAATCACTTTAAATGTCAGCCGTTCATTCATACTATTAAAGTCTAAATTAAGTATTTGTGATGCTAGACGGTGCTAGAAGACTCCGATTGAGCTGATTTTTTTAGATATGATTCAAATAATATAAATAACATACATATATAAAAATCAACTTATTTGGACAACTTTAAGAAACTAAACAAAACACAAAACCGAAAAGCTTATCATGTGCCCTTAGGGCACATGTTAACAAAATCCTTATTTAGTCTAGTCATGCCTCAAACTCAAACAAATCCCCCCCAGTCAAAAGTCCACCTAAAAAACTTCTTCAACTGCATTGACTTCAGGTTTGGAAGGTTCTTAGGAATTATTCTTTTTGAGTCGTCCCCACTAACTCGTCCTCCCTAAGGCCCACCCTAAACGAATGATCCCAAGGCCTTAGTTTCACAAGCTGCAGATCTCGAGGAGCATCCAATGCATGTAAAATCTTATCTTTATTTCCGTTTTTTTCTCCTCAATCTCGGTGCGTTAAAGAAAGTTGTTTGAATGTAATAAATGTGTAGCCATTTCAATACACTAACCTCCTCTATAAACCACCATCAACCGTCAAACTCATCACAAATTTATAGCTCATGTAATCCTGACCTTCCATCCAAAAAGATCAAAACGTAGATGGTGGACCGCATCTTGATTATTAAGAAGAGAACTGATATTTCAGCATAACTTTGTAAAATGACTTATCAATTCTGTAGAGAAGAGTAAAATGTTGGGCTGAAATATCAGACCCTATCAAAAGAATCTTGATGCATTTGATAGGGAAGGCTATTTTGGTCATTAAAAGATAAGCAATATATGGTATCAAAAATGTATAAAACTATTCTCTTTCTTCGAGCTTGCTCATTTTCGGAAACAAGAAAAAAGCTCTCTCTCTCTCCCTCTATCTCATATTTTTGAGAACATTTGAGATTTCGTTGTTTGCCAGGTGAGATTTCTCTGAAATTTTTTCTGTTCTAATTCTGTTCATTTTAAACTGTTTGATTTGATTCCAGTTTCATATTATGCTTCTTCAATTTTTCGATTTCATTATCTCACAGTTGATTATTTATCAGATATGGAGATCGATAGAGCAATAAGAGAAAGCGATGACAAAAGATTGAAAACTAAGTACAATAACGCAATCTACGTAATCCAGAGAGCTCTCGCCCTTTACAAGTAAGCTTTAATTTTTGATCGATTCAGTAAGCTTTTATTGTTTCTCTTATTAGATGTTTGTTTCGTGTACTTATCAATTTGATTCTCTGAATTACTTTAAGTTTGAGCATCTGGTAGGGTTTTTTTGGACTCCATAATGCTTCTGTTCTTCTTAAATTTTAGTTTAATATAGTACTTGAATTTTTATTGTCTGTCTGTGTACTTGAGTGTGGTTCTCTGAATCAGAGATTCGGATTTGATTATTTAGCATTTAGACTGAATCAATTCAAAAAATGCATGGATGTGCATGTATGGTTTCTATAGTAGTTTTGGTAATACTAATCAGCCAATTTAAATGTCTAATAAACCTTGAACTTATTAACTATTTCGTTCTTTATTAGGTTAAAATTATGTGATTTGCCATGAATCTCGGAATTTGATCTGTAATATTGCTGTTGAATGCGTAAAATTTGGCCCGAAGAAGCTCATTGGGTAAAAATGTATACTTTAAGGAAGTGCTTTGAGTTTAGGTGGCCTTTTATTGTATTTATTGATCGAAGCGTGGTTAAGAAATTTTCCTAATCTCGGACAATTAGGACCAGTTCGGAGGACAGGTGGAGATATTATTGTTTTGATGTTCAAATGAGATAATCTTTATTAGATTTTTCGAAATGGAGAATGATGGGACCCACGTAATTGGGTATCCGGTTCGTCTAAGTATCTGGACGTGATTCGGGATGTGCGTGGATTGTGTGGTGTGAAGGACCGGAGGCGCTGGCACTAGTAATACATTTTTTGCTCCAATGTCATTGGTCCGTTCCTGGTGGTGCTCTTCTGCTGATTTATGTGGCATCCTGTGGGAGTAATGGAAGGAAAGATCAGAAGATTCTAGGGTGAGATGTACTTGACCACTAGAGATAAGGAAATGATTTGGTTAGATTCCCTTAATTGGACAGTAGTGTAACGACATTCACTATTTTTACATGAATGGGTTGATAATGGATTAGGAAGTCAATTTTGGATAGTGAGGATTGGCGACTAAGATATTTCAAATTATGCTATATAAATGCTATTACAGTTCACCAGAAATATGAATCTGTGAGGCATTGGTGACTTAATTAGGGTTGAAAACAGTTGTACTAGTGAGTTTTTCATGTCGTAATCATCACGGACTCATAGGAAGTGGTATTTGGCGGTGTTTGAAGGTATATTTTTTTTATGGAATTCCCTTAACATGATGAAGGGAGTTAGATCATGTCGAGAAGCTTCCTCTGAATATTAGCATACACTAAGAAATAACTTCTTGGGTTGCAATTTTTTGGCAGATTTCATTGCATCATGGGCATCCAAAAGCATACTAGATTACAGTCACACACATATTTGGATTTGGCTGGGGAAGGACTTCCTAGTTAAAAGGATCATTGGAGATACAAACCTCACTTTTCATCGAGAAATGGAAAACACAATTGGACTCAGATGATAGAAAATCTGAAAAAATAGTTGGCTCATACCTTTGTAGTATATGTCATTCTCATGCTAAACTTTATTTTAAATGCCATGCTTAATAGGAAATCTGTTTGTAACTGATCCAATAACAAAAGAAAAAGGGATTCATGGTTGCAGTAATATATTAGAAATAATCTGGTTAAAATTACATTGTAGGACTTCGGTGGTCATTCAATGTGTATGTATTTTGCTTTAATGGGGAAGTAATCATTCTTTTCTTATAGTCATGTGCCTTTCATGGAAATATTGATTCTAAGCTATAGGTTAAGAGCAAGAACATAAAATGATAATACTCTGCACAATTCTGAGCCACTATTTCCGATTAAAAAAATAAAAATAAATCTGAACCACTATTTGACAAGAATTCAAGAAATAAATGGGTTATAGGTGGTCCATGTTTTCCTTCTAATAGTCTACGATATATTTTTTCATCTGAATATTATTCCACAGTATTAACCTAACCAAGAAAGATATTCCACCATAAAGAGGGAACTATCTAAATCATGTAATAGCATGTATGAAGTCATCCTCTATATGAACTGGCTCATTGGGCACCATGAAGTTTGAGAAGGTAACAAAACATTCATGATGGATTGATGGAAGTTTGTATGATTTAGACTTTCCAACATGTGTAGCATAGGAAAGTATCTTGATACTGTCATGTTTGCAGCTCTAGCTTTCTTACTTTCAACCAGGATGCAGTTACTGTTTCACACATGTAAAAGTAAATCATGAGCAGTTTATGTATCCTGCTTAGTTTCTCTTGACCTGCAAAACTAATGTTTTAACCGTATAAGATGCTAATAAACTTTAGTCGCTTGGCCTTGCCCTTGCGCATTGAGGAACAAGTTGTCTCATGCTTGAAGAACTGCAAATGTCTTTCTCAACAGGTTTGAAGAGGTCGCCTTCAGCTTTAACGGAGGGAAAGATTCAACTGTAATTTCTATCACATGTGTAAATTAAACCTTCAAAAAATAAATAAATCAGATTATGCGACATGGTTATTGAAAATGAGTTTATCTTTGCAGGTTTTGCTGCATCTTCTAAGGGCTGGTTATTTTTTGCATAAAGAGAAACCTGATCATTCTAGTGGGATTCCAACAAACTGTGACCTGAAGTTTCCTTTAAGAACTATCTACTTTGAGACCCCTTCTGCTTTTCCGGAGATCAACTCGTTCACTTACAAAACAGCCGAAACGTGAGAAATTATTTATTGCTATTCCTTTGTTTCTTTTTCTTTGTTCTCAACAGGAATTTTTTTAAAGCATATTCCATGTTGAAGCATGTACATTTACTTTGTATCTTTCATTTTTTGAGCAGTTATGGCTTGCAAATCGAAATCATTCGCCTAGATTTCAAGTCTGGTTTGGAGGCTTTACTGATGGAAAAACCAACCACAGCTATATTTCTTGGTACCAGAATAGGTGACCCTAATGCGGTATGTATACGAGTACATTGTGATGCTTTCACACATGACATCACTTGCATAGATAATGTTCCGGCCTCTTAATTATCTTCTAGAATTCTTCAATAACTGCTTCTTAAAGACTTACTTTGATGGTATGCAGGTTGGCCAAGAACAGTTTTCCCCTAGTTCACCTGGATGGCCACCCTTCATGAGAGTGAATCCCATCTTGGATTGGTCATACAGGTTACTTCTTGACTAAGAGCTGTGCATAACTCAGTTAGGATATACTCTAGATTGTTATTGGTCCACATTCTATGTGCAACATAATACGTTATATATGGTAGTTTGTTGGTTTGTCCTGGTTGGTTTCTGTTGCGGAGAAAAGTGTGCTTATAACTTTATTTTGTTCTCATACAGGGATGTTTGGGCTTTTCTTTTAACTAGTAAGGTCCCATACTGCAGTCTCTATGATCAAGGGTAATACTTTCCATTAACAAATTTTTATTTAATTTGATCACTAGGAAGATATATATGTAGAGCATTACCTTTCTAATCTGTAGCTTTGTTTCTATTTGTTCATTCAAATCTTAAATACTTCTTATATCGAATGTTTCTCTTTTTAACAGTTATACTTCCATTGGGAGCATATATGACACAGTTCCAAATGCATTATTGTGCATCAGCGACTCCTCTTGCAGTAAAGAAAATTTTAGACCTGCATACCTGCTTCCAGATGGAAGGCTAGAAAGAGCAGGTAGAGCTAAAAAGTGTTATCCATCGGCTTGTGGAGATGGTCCTGTCCTAAGCAATGGCCTGAACAATGTGGACTCTCACCAGACAAGCACTCTCACAGCCTCAGTCATTGCCGTAGGTGATGAGATTCTGTAAGTCCTTTCGCGCCGTACATTCTGAGTTTTAGGGAAACTTTAAATTTGCTAGTTTGGTTATTCAAATTTATTGTAATTAGGCTCTTTGCTGGGATTCTTGTTTTCAGTTTATTGGTCTATGCCCACAATTCATCCTTGAATTGAGTCAATCCAACTCAGTTCTTGAGAAAACCTAGCAGACTTCCTGTCACAAGTGAAGACTTCTTTTTTTCTTAACCCAATCACAAGGAAAGACTTTGTTCATCTTAATGTAGTTATCATGGAGTAATGGAGTATTGAGTTCACACATACAGGTTATTAGGTTGAAGAGCACTGCACACAATGTGTTATAATTGTTTTTCATATTGGTATTTATAACCAGTTGCCACAGTTTATGTAGTGATAAATATTGTTTTCCTGTTGAGAGTCAAAATTATTTCTGATATATGCTTTTCCATCCCTTCCATAGCTCAGATTTGGTACTGTTGAGGACCAAGTGGGACCGTCATTATGTAGAAAGCTTCATTCTATAGGTTGGGCTGTGTCACATACTGCTGTGGTTCGCAATGATGTAAGATTTTTTAATTAACAGTACTATAGATAGAGAAACATTTGTATGATCTGATGACATTGCTAGTATCTGAAATCATTCACACAAAGCAAAATTTACCACTTCGTGTACTGTTATATAGAAACACATGCTTGGGAAACAGACCTTTAAATATATTGTGCATGCCTATGAGATCATTCATGTATGTCAAATTGACCTGATTGAACACTCATCAAAACATTAAGTAAGAGAAGAAAACTTCATATAAACGATTTTAACCATTTGATCTCTCACATTCTTTCAGTCGTCGGTAAAATCTGTTGCTTAGCAATAAAGAAGTCCAGAAAATGTATGATACTGATTATCTGATTGGATCGATGTTTACTTTAATAGTTCTCCTATATGAATTGATGTCTCACCCCTTGCATCTGCACCAATGTTACAAAGTCCATAAAATGTATTATACTGGCTTCTAAACTATCTTGGGCATAATATATCTCCTCTACTTCTTGTCTATGTTGTCATAATTCTTTTAAAGCATTCAGTGTAATTTTTATCAGATTAATATTTCCCCTATCTGTTTCTTGACAAGAAGACTGCATTTACATGTGCAATGTATTTTATTCATTTCTTGACCCTGCTCTAGGAACCAGTTTTCCCAAAGTTCAATTCGATTATTAGCTGATGAAATCGACAATCATGAAGTACTCAATAACCTTTAGGTTTTAGGCATGATGATTTTAGCTATTTCCCTCGTCCCAATCCTTAACATCTTTCATTTTCTAGGCTTTATCTCAATTATTTGGGATTGGTTAAGTGTTTATGTCCCTCCATTTGATTCTATCTACGTTGATTTCTTCAGCTAATTCAAGTGTCTTAATTTTATAGATCTTAATTAAATGGAACTAAATTGGTTTGCCCCCCCTAATAGCACGCTATTTGCTTAGTTTTTTAAATAATGGATGCAGTTACTCGTTGAAATTACTATATACACTCATTAAACTTTTATCAGGTTTCAAGTATGATTTACGGGCCTAGAATGTGGTTTTATTGATGAATTTTTCCAATTGCAGATCGATTCTGTAGCTGAAGAAGTTGAACGTCAGAAGTCTGCTACTGATATGGTGGGCTTTTCCGAATTATTTGAAGATCTCTCTGTGGTACTTCGATGTTGAAGAATAAATAATGATCTTATCTTCCTAAACTTTCTTTTTGTGGGGACCAAATTTGGGCCAACCCTTGCAGGTGTTTATATTTGGAGGTTTTGGCCCTTTGCATTCAGATGTTACTATGGCAGGCATTGCAAAATCCTTTGGAGTCCGTATGGTATGTTGCATTTCTGCAATGCAATATGTCTATCTGCAACATGTTGCTCTGTAGCTATACTTTTTTTTTAAGCATGAGTAAAAAGGGTAAACTTAATGGGGTTGGCTGTGATTCTTACCTGTTTTCTCTCTATTTGTTATGTCCAGAAAACTCCATGATTAAATAGGAAGCAAACTTTTATTCACCAATATGCACCCTGTGCAGTCTATAACAATGATTATATCTCCAGTATCCAAGATACATTACAATGAACTATTTTTAGTTCTTAGTTGAGCTAAAAATTTGATGCTTTATAATAACAACTTTCCAACATATTTACCTTAAGGACCCACATTTTTTAGAAATAGTAAAAAAAGATACACAAAGACTTAATACGTGAAACATTTCAATGGATATGCTAATAAAAGAAAAAACAGACATTATGAGGTAATAAACACAAAAAGAAGTATATAATGGTTTTGTTTAATTAGTGCCGTGCTCAACACATTAAATATTCTTTGCCAAATAAAAATAAATAAAAATATGGATCTTGTTCTCAGACTGTAGTATATTTTTCTTCCTAGGCATAGTAAAATATACATAATTATGTAATTCGTTGGTGGCTATTTCATTCTTTGTACTATAGCCTCTTGGTTTCATAGTAAATTCCATTTTGACGATTAAAAAAAAAAAGATGTGGCATTATACAACTTGGTAGTTTAAATCATGTGTACTAAATGGTACCAAACGTTATATATTCTGTTGGATGTATGAATTTGGTTGTTTCTAATTTATTTGTAGTACTACATGACTAACGTTATGCAATGAATGAAATTGTTTCAAATTTTAGGCTCCTGATGAAGAGTTTGAAGAGTATCTTAGGCATCTTACTGGTGACCAGTGCACTGGGGACCGAAATGAGGTAGTGTGATGTTCAGATATAAGTACATCAGTTGGTTTATTATCTGTTGTTTCATTGACTTCAAAACTATCTCTGTTTTGATCATGTTAACACTCCAGAGGCACATCTTAACTTTAGTGGCCTAGGTCTACCTCTAGAGGCAACAACCTCCTCCATCTCTCCATTCTTGTGAATAATAGGGTTACTAATTGCATATTATGAATTATCGATACACTTTGACATCAATAGGATGGTGCTAAATATTCATTTTTTTTATAAAAAAAAAAAACTTTTTACCCCGTTAATGTTCAAATTAGAGTGTGAAGTAACATCAGAGTTCTGCAATTTGCTTATTATGCTAATAGCCTAATCTTGGTTTTGATCTCTTTCATTCTCTTTTCAGATGGCTCAGTTGCCTGAGGGTATAACTGAATTATTGCACCATGAGATGCTACCAGTGCCTTTGGTATGTGTCTGGCTTACATTTATCTGTGCTCTTTTTTATTTGTGTTTCCTGATACGTAAATTTGTCTAGAATTTGTAACCTCATAATGGGATAGTGCACAATTAATATTTTTGGATATTTCATGTCAAAAGAAGGGAGGTTTATTAATTCACTGCTATACTAACTTTTGTACTTAAGAATAATAATTGCATCTTTATGAATTCTAAGCTCCCATCTTTTGACTCCTGACTGAGGATCTTTCAACTTACATTTTGTTCTAGTTGGTTTCATTAGAAGCAATATTATTAATTTTAATTTTTAAGCAAGCATTTGATGTTTCTTGCAGATAAAATGCCAAAATGTGATCATTCTTTCTGCAACAAATGTTACTGAGCTAGAGGTGCAGTGGGACTGTCTGGTTGAATCGAAAAACTGTAGCAGCCAGCTACGGTTGATGGCACCATTTGTGTCAAAGCATCTGAGCACAACTCTTTCTGATGTATGGTAGCTTATTATTTTACACTTTTGTGAATGTGTAGCTCATTCTTTGCACAACTCATACTGATAGGCGACATTTTCAAGTAAACTTTCCAAAACTATGTAATGAGGACACTCCATTTTCTAACAATTATCCATGCCAGGCAAGGTCCCATAATTTTCAGGCACACGTCTGTACACCATTGCAAACAAATCTTAATATGCTCAAATATTTTGCATTAATTTATTATTCATATATGGATTTCATGATTATAATGAATTTCAGCTTATCCAAATACGTTCTTTCTATAATTTATACTTTATTTAAACCAATATATATTAAAAAGAAAATCTTCCAACAAATGGATTGATGCTTAAGGACGTGTCAGAATTGGGTTTGTAGAGGTCTGTGTCTTTACACTTTTCTAAAGCTCCTAAACAGTCTCGTTTGAGGAGCCTTTTGTTTCCTAGTATTTTCTACCACATGCAACATGTCAAACACATTAGGTTGAAGTGCTTTATTTTCTTTTGGTTGGTTATATTTACTAAACTTCATTTCACAAACATAAAAATAATTTGAACATGGGGAACCCAAACACATTGTGTATGTGCATATGAAAATACTATGGGAGTACAACTTTTTGTTTATGTTGTATCATTCAGCCCTTTATTCTCCAGAAGCTACTCATTATTCATCTTATGTACATGCTTTGTCATTGTTTACCAAGGGTTATCAACTTGGGGACTTCAGGAATCTTGATCTTCCTAATTATTTGTACATTATATAAGATTATAATAACTCATTTTGATATTCATGTCATTACACCATTAATCTTTATGGTTCCCTCTCTAAATTCCTTATGTATTAAAACTGATGTAAATTGCATCCAATGTGTTCCTCTCATTTTCATTATGTTTTATGCTATGTAGGTAAAGACTGCCCGATGTCTATCACAACTATGTCTTGAATTTCCGGATATTCGCATTGGTAAGAATATCAAGGAACTTGGATATCCACTCAGCATGACTAGATTAGCCGTGAAAATATGAAAATTTTCTGATTCCTTTAACCGGTGGTGCTTTATTTGCAAAATACAGGGTGCTATCGCAAATCTAGAATGGGCCCCCAAATCGTCAGTTTTGTGGGAAAGGTATATAAAATGAGATTTTATGATTCATTCTCTCATTTTACATCTAATCTTCAGTAATAAAACCGTGATAACATTTGCTGCAGGACCACGCTAGAATAGAGCTAGCTGTGCAGGCACTGCGTAAGAATTTTCATGCAGAAGCTTTCTCGGAGATCAACTGTGGGTGATCCTGTTCTTATTCACAGCATTGCCAACAAACTCTGGCCCACTGAAGAGCAAACTCGACAACCCCACGACTGCTCACTCAAATCACAATGTTCTTGGAACGAGAGGTTTCGCTCCTTGTCCAGATTCAGATGGTAAGAGGAGATTCCTTAACTTGTAATCAGGAAGAGGAAAGATAAAAAAAGAGAAGACTAAGGGGAGAAAGAGAAAAAGATTAGGAAACACCTAGATACTTGAGCAGAGAAATATTTAAACAGTTAGTTGAATAGAATGGTAACATTGTTCGATGATTTCTATGTAATTCTGCCTTCAACAGCTATATTAATTGGCACAGTTTGCAAATCTAACCGGCTGCAATTTATCACCAATATCTTTTCTTTTTTTTTCTTTTTAAAAGTTAATTTTGCTACTAGATAGAATATTAGGAATTTGTGATCATATTCAAGCAACTCCAATGTCACATCTGGGATCATCTTCTCACTGTGGTGAGTGATGGCTTGCTCCTTCTCTTCATCATCTAGGTATGTCAAAGCCCAACAGTTCCTAATAAGCTAGATCCAGTTATTGTCCTGCATCTTTCAGTCTCTTGGTGATCTCTTCAAGTATGAAATATATCTCTTGGGTGTTTGGATGAGAAGTGTCCCCAGCCAAAAACTGATGCATCTCACCTTGCAGCTCAATCAAGCTGAAACCCGGCATCTTCTGCACTCCATGAGTTTTCATTGTCTTCCTTACTTTCTCTACATCAAGCCATCTCTTCTCTGCAGCATACATGTTAGAGAGTGCAACATATCTTCCTGAATGATATGGATCCATTCCGGTAAGAATTTTTGCTATCCTCTCACCCATTTGAACTTCACCATGCATCTTACATGCACCGAGTAGGGCTCCCCAGACACCCACATCGGGTTCAATGGGCATATTTTGAATGAAAGTTTCTGCTTCCTTTAGAAGTCCTGCTCGACACAAAATATCAACCATGCACCCATAATGCTCAGATCTTGGCTGAATATTGTACACATCGTTCATTGCACTGAAGAACCTTCGACCTTCTTCTACTAAGCCTGCATAACTGCACGCACATAAAAGACCGATGAATGTGATCTCGTTAGGTCTTATTCCAACATTTTGCATTTCAGAGAAGAATTCTAATGCATCCCTGGAAAAACCATTCATGGCTAACCCAACAATCATGGCAGTCCAAGCCAACACAGATTTGTCCAAAATTCCATGAAAGATTGTCAGAGCTTTCTCAGGAGCCCCAGACTTGCAGTACATATCCATTAGAGCTACTTCCACCTCTTCTCCCGTCAAATTCTGCTTCTCCATATAACAGTGAGTCATCTCGCCGTGATCCAGTGCACCCATAAATCCACAAACAGATAACACACTTACAACTGTTATTCGATCTGGTATTTCTCCTGAGGTATGCATTTCTCTATAGAGTTCCAGGGATTTTGCAAATTTCTTGTTCTGAGCGTACCCAACTATCATACTGTTCCATGAAACCAAATCCTTCTCTGGCATAGCTTTGAAGTGCTGATCAGCAGAATTCATGTCCCCTGCCATTATAAACCCATTAAGCATTGCATTCCAAGACGTGATGTCCCTCTCTGGCATCTGATTGAACAGTACATATGCATTTTCGACATCCCCATCCCGAACAAGACCATCAATCATGGAGGTCCATGAGAAAATCGTCTTCACTGGCATCCTTCTGAACAATTTCCTGGCAGAATCCATATCTCTGAATTTTGTGTACATATCAAGTAACCCATTTCCAAGATTTGTAGTAATAAGAAGATCATTCTTTACTATATACAAATGAATTAACATCCCAAGATACAAATCTCCTGATACACAACAAGCTGACAGTAGGCCAAGAACTGTAACTGAGTTAGGCTCAACCCCACAAAAACACATCTCACTGAATGCAATTAGAGCCTCGTTGAGCCGTCCAGATTGTGCAAAAGCACCAATAACTACATTCCAAGAAATCACATCTGGTTCAGGAATTTCTCTGAACAGTTTCATGACAGCTTCTGAGAATCCAAAACTCTCATACATGTGCATGAGAGAATTCGAAACATAAACATCGGAAACATGCCCGAGCTTAATTATGGAACCATGGATGGTTTCTCCATCTCTTGTGTTTATAATTCTTGAACAGGCTTTGTTCAAGAAAGGAAATGTGTAAACATTAGGAGATAACCCTGATCGGAGCATTTGAATGTAAATAGAGAGTGCTTCTTGAGGAGTAGAGCTCCAAGCATAGCCTCTAATCATGGTGTTGAACATGAATATATTGGGTGAATCAATCCTATCAAACATGGATCGAGCGTAACCCAAGTCTCCAGCCATGGAGATGGCGGCGAAGGAGAGAAGGGTGCTTAGGAAAACAGTTTCGTTGGCCAAGCCATTTGTGATGACTTGACAGTGAAACTTCATGAATTCTTTCATGTCTGAACAATTCTCCATGAGGAAAAGATGTGGACGGGATAGTTTGAGTAGGTCTGTGATGGTTTTTGATCTCATAGTGGTTTTGAGCCATCAAGCAACAAACCAACCCAGGAAAAACGATAACAGTTCTAACTGTTCCAAAATTACCCGACAGTTGATCTTTAAACATCTATTGGGATATTTTGGTCATTAGCACTATGTGAAGTTCTTAACCAATGCAGACTCCCTCTCTCCGAAGGCATTTTGACTGCTCGTCAGCTCTGGCGCCCTTGCACCCGCTCTCGTTCCTATTCCCACTCTATGCACTAGTTACTTATTAGGGTTGATCTAGAGAGAATTATGTGCTTTATCAACTTGTTTACAAGATCCATCTAGAAATTCTGTGTTTTATGTCTAAAACATAATTTCTCATTTTAGGGTGTGGTGGTGGTGCACTGGTGGTGGGAAAAAAATAATAATAATAAAAATGAGAAAATTTTACTCCTCTAATCGGAGGGAAGAAATGACAGATTACATTAAGCAGTTCATGAATTACAGCCAAGATATGAAACCGCCAGAACACCCTATCAAACAAATTGGTAGGGGGTTAGAAATAATTCAAACAAATACTCCTCACACCAAAGCCCCTGAGGAGGAAAAATCACTAAAAACAAACACAGACCAAACACACAAATTCAATGCTAGACACCCCTAAAATCCGCTACTAGTACTACCCTCAAATCAACTTCAAGAGCCCTAACTTCGCTCGCTCCCCTTTTCCTTAAAAAACTGGAGCTTTAAAAAAAATATATGCTTCACGACCAGAGTACAGATACATATAAAACTATAGACGCCGTGTTATCTTTTTTCCTCAAAGGGAGCAAGATAAAAGCTATAAATCAAGCCAAGCCACCCTTTTAACAAAGTAGAAGGCTGCGACCCAAGAGACTCTAAGCCTTGAGGAGCTTGACAGTCTCCCATGTAAAATCAGGATCATCCCGGCCAAAGTGACCATAGGCTGCAGTCTTTTGGAACCTGAAGTTCCCTCCTCTCTTAAGGTCAAGGTTGATTGAAATCATTCCTGGCCTGAAGTCGAAATTCTCCTTGATCAGAGCTAATATATCCTTGTCAGGGATTGTTCCTGTTTTGTAAGTGTCCACAAACACAGACAAAGGCTCCGGCACACCAATTGCATAAGAGACCTGAACAATGCAACGTCTGGCAAGCCCTGATGCCACTATACTCTTGGCAGCCTGTCTAACAATATAAGCACCACTTCTGTCCACCTTGGTTGGATCCTTACCTGAGAAAGCACCTCCACCATGAGCACCCCAACCACCATAGGTATCAATAATGATCTTCCTTCCTGTAAGCCCTGCATCCCCATGAGGTCCACCAATCACAAAACGACCTGATGGGTTCAGGTGAAAGATGGTTTTATCATCGAGATACTGTGATGGGATTACTGGTTTGATCACATGCTCCTTCAGATCATTGGCGATCTCCTCATTTGTGACAGTTTCGTCATGTTGGGTTGAGATAAGGACAGTGTGTACCCTGATAGGGATCATTGCTCCATTATCATTCTTGTACTCTACAGTCACTTGGGTCTTTCCATCAGGTCTCAGCCATGAGCATGTTCCATTCTTTCTCACCTCTGTGAGCTTGGCTCCAAGCTTGGTGGCAAGGACGTGAGTTAGGGGCATCAACTCAGGGGTTTCATCGGTGGCATAACCGAACATGTGGCCCTGATCACCAGCTCCAATCTCCTCAGGCTTCTTGGTGAGGTGACCATGGACACCCTGAGCAATGTCAGGGCTCTGCTGCTCGATGTTGACGAGGACCTTGCACTTGTCAGCATCAAGACCAACATCAGCAGACACAAATCCAATGCCTCTGCAGGTGTCACGGACGATCTTCTCATAATCGACCTGGGCTTTAGTGGTGATCTCACCGAAGACCATGACCATGTTGGTTTTGGTGCAGGTCTCACAAGCAACCTTGCTCTCAGGATCTTGCTCTAAGCAAGCGTCGAGGATGGCATCAGAGACTTGGTCGCATAGCTTGTCTGGGTGACCTTCATTGACAGATTCAGAGGTGAAGAGGAAGGTTTCCATCTACAAATTACAAAAGCATTTGCAGACAGTTAGTAATTCTGTGCTAAACAAATAAAGCAAATAAAAGATGATTTTATTTAGATGGAACAAAAATATTTTATCAAATTCAGATCAAAACACATTAGATCCTTGTCATGGATTAGATCCACTAAATTGGTCATCAGACTAATAATTCACTGGAGCTTCCATTTTCCACAATTATCTTTTTTCTTTTGTTCCCCCCTCCATTTTCTATATAGTTTTCATCTGATTTGAAGAAAACCATTCCAGATCTGAGATGGAGTCATCCGCTGATTCAATCATCATCATCATCACTCTTCACTCTTACATGGTTCAACCTATTTTACTAACTAGTTATTACATATGTTGGCTTAGCTATTAACAATCAAGGCTTGGCGTGGCTTCCTATTGGGAGGTCGTAGGTTCAAATCCACTTAGTGCGCTTCCTCAATTATCTCTAGGTTCTCCTAGGGCCGGTTCTAGCTTAGTTATCTATCCTAGATTCCATCTGGGTTCACTATAATGTAGTGAAGATTATAACTGAAACTCTCGCATAAATAACACCCTAGATCTGGAATGACAGTACAAGACTATTAACATACAAATTCTGTAGATCTAAATCGAAAAAACATATAATGAGTGGTAGGGTGATCAGAAGAACAATGTAAACGATTGTAAACCACACAGAAAACATAGATCTGCTTTTTTTATAAATAAAAAAAAATGTAAAATATGATCTACATTTCAGATGAACACAAGAATCTACTTCATATAGATCAATTGAATGGATAATCTTGGAAAATTCAAAAAAAAAAATGTAATCTTCCAACAAAACAGTAAACAACTCAAAGAGAGATAGATCTAGTGTGCAGACAAAGCACATCTTCCATAATCATGATTATAACTAGAATTATGAAACCAAATAGATCAGATCTAACCTCCAGATAACCAAATTAATCCAATCAAACACGAAAAAAAAAAATCGAACAATTCAGAAGATTTACAAACTGAAATTCAAACAGATAGGAACTTAAAAGAATCCAATATTGATCTTTCTCGATCTAAAATTTACATCAATGAAAATAAATTGAAATGGAGATCCAAAAAATCTCTGATAATTAAGAGAAAGAAACAAACTTTTACCTCTCTTTCTTTCTCTCTCTAGAAATAAAAAATGAAGAAGACGAAGAAGAATGAGCGAAGAGTGTAAAAAAACACAGACGAGAAGAGTCCGTAAGAAAAGATTAGTTTAAATAGAGACGTGATTTTGTCTCGTTTCGTCGTCTGACCCGTTCTTTGTCTCACAACTGACCGTTCGAAAACGAAACAAAATTCGTTTAATGGGATCAGGTGGGGCCACGCTGTATGCTACGTGGCTGGTTAACATTGGTGGATCAAACATTTATATTGGTCAGTTATTTTGCGTATCCCAAATAAAAGCGTGTGGATCCCACAGCCACCTGTATCATCTAGATTCTCGAGATGCGGACAACTATGGGCATCCAATGGTTAATCTCATGTGATAATTTATTTTATTTTTTTGTTTTAAGAAAATCTTACTACAGCATAGCATACTGGCACTTAAATTACCACCACCACCACCAACTTCCTCCATCTCAAGTTTGTTGTAGCCAGCTGCCTCGGCCGCATGATCAATTTAAAAAGTCTGAATTTTGAAGATTTACTATGGATTTGGTGGGAGAAAATCATTTGTATCAAATATAAGGGTTCTATGATAAAATTTGTTTTACCTTTAAAAAAAAAAAAAAATTCAAGCAATGGGCATAACATAACGAGAGCTGCTTTTTGGCCCGACCAAATGACCGACCAAATGTCATATCCTTATGTGGCATGGTGGGTCCCACTGCCACATAAGTTGGAAACCCCCTCATACCACTTTTAGGAGGGGAAAAGTGGTGGGTCCCACCCTGCCACATAAGGATCTAGCATTTGGTCGGTCATTTGGTCGGGCCAAAATGCTTTATTATAACATAATTTAGGTATCACAAATGAACTTTATAAAAATACAAATAATAAAAAGAAAACACCTAATGCCTAGTTACTCCAAGGAAAGGAAAGGAAGGGAAACAAAGTTGTTATTAGAAAAGACATCAAACATTTAGGTTTTTACATTAGATCCCATCACCTATTTTTACAGTTGATGACGAGATCTGAAAGCGTATATATATATATATATATATATATATGTGAATTTGTTTCCCGTCCATGCCTTCGACTAAGATGCTTCTTTTTTTTGTTTTATTGTTTATATTTTTCTAAAAGTTCACAATGGCACCAAATTTACATTTTGGAGCACTGTTGAATGTGTTTTTTTTTTATCTTTCTTAAAAAGGTAAAAGAAAAAAAAAATCAGTGGTAGAACTAAATATTTGATATAACTTATTTTCTCCCATTTAAGGTACCATACACATCCAAAATTCAGACCATTTAGATAATAACTGATATGACTTTGGAGAAATAAAAATTATAGTAGGGATGTTGTACCATGCTCGTGGATAATTCCCTCAAACGCACCTCCTCTCTTACTACCATGCTAAAAAAATACAGAAATAGATGATTAAGCTATGTCTGTCTTTCTACGATTTATCTCTTGCTCTAGTAAAGCAAGGTATTTATAGATGTATTTTAGTGCCACATCACCAAAGGTCGTGCGCTGAATTCAAGTTTTAGAAATCAGAGTATCTATAATTGAAATTTTTTTGGGATTTCCATTTTTTTTTTTTTTTTTTTTGCTTTCAACAAATGGGAAAAGAAAAGTTGTGTAACATTTCACTCTTTAGACTGTAGATTTATAGGCAATCCGAGTAGTGTCATCTATTAAACGGATGAGATTGAAGAGAAAAAATGATGTTTTACATTGGACGTGATCTAATTGTGAAAGCTTAGACGTTTGATGGTTTTCCTAACCAACAAAATTTTCTTTTCCGCCTGCCCTAAAGTAATTAGTCATCAAGTCTTGCGTTTTACTCTTTTAAATTTTTATAAAGGGTCATGGGTGACACCAAGAGAGTAATGCTGTTTGGACCGACCAAGGTACAAAATCTGAATGCTTATGTGTCATGGTCGATCTCAATACTATGTAAGTTGAAAACCCCTTCAAAATATTTTTAGGAGAGAAAAGTAGTGGATCCCACTTTACCGCATAAGGATCTGGCACAACTTTTGTAAAGCCATCGGTCCAAACATCATTTTTGATACCAAAATTATGTTATGTGTCATTGATTGAAAGACACTGTTATAACGCTATAACAATAAAGGGCTGTTACAGTTATAACAATTGGTGTAATTATTTGAAGTCCAAACCGAAATTCGAGTTAAACAAGAAAAAAATAAAATTATAATGATCATTATAATGGAAAATAACAGCAATTTTAACAAAAAAAATAACGATGTTAAAATTTATTTAAAAAAAAAAAAACTAAAGGGATTACATAGTTTTTTACACTATTTTTCACTTAATGATATAGTGATATAACGTAATGGTTCTTTTTAAACACTGCATAGAACTCAATATTTGATACCACAAGTGAATATTTGATTGGACAAGTGATTTTCTCCCACCTAATCCATCTAATATTTTCAAATTATAGACCTTTTTAATTTGATCATAACCGCGACCAAACAAATCCATTGATTTGCATTTTTTTCTTTTGAAGATTACATTATTAACTTATTTTTTAAGCATGAATGACAATAACTGATGTGACTATTGAGCACATGTAATGAAAAAGAAAAAATAGAAATTGAAAACATAGGCTATCTATGATAACAAGGAAATGTGTTCTGCGAAAATAGGTTTATTTCCACGACTTTCGCATAATTAATTTTTTTTTTGGAGGGCCAAAGAAGTCTATTCCATGGAATTACCTATTAGCCACATTTTGAAGTAATTGGCCCTCAGTACCGTGGAATTACAAAAGCAAATAAACAACAGAATTTGTATTATTTTCGTGAAACTAACGTATTTTCATAAAACAGGTCTTAAGATAAATAACTACTAGGATTTGTCCTCTAACAAATCTGGGTCGTCCTTGCTGATTAGGACTATCTAAAGGGTATATGATTAGTATGAATTTGCAGATAAAAAATAATATGTACCAGTTGAGTAATAAAAATATGACATGTGGAGGAGAGAGAAATTTATCTTACTCGTAATTTATTTAAAATAAAAATATTATAACTTTTTATCTACAAATCGATTTTTAACAAAATTTATATTTTTGAAAATGATTCGCAAAGATTTTCAAAATGAGACCAGTCAGTAATACCAAAATTTAAAAATATTGTACGTCTATATTAAATGTGCCGTATGGATCGTGCACCACCGACCCGATCCGACAAACCATGGGCGTCCAGGAAAAAGGATACGTGCCTTTGGTAACTAAAGGGTATTTATGTAATTCCACTTAACCCCTTCAGTCATTCACTCGTTCTATTTCCCTTCACCGAATGCACCGTTCGAGCACTCAAAAGTAGAACTCTAAAAAAACTGCAGATCCTGCTGCTTCACAAATGGAGGACGACAGGTAATGTAATCCTCCTTGAGCTTTTGTTCTTCTCTTAAAAAAACTGGGGTTTTTATCTACTTTTCAATAGATCAAATTAAAACCCCTCTTTGTTTCATTGTAATTAGTGATAAACCTGCTTTAAAATACCTCTTTTTCTTTTTCTTTCTCATACTCATTTTTTCCCTTTGAATTTGGGTTTCTCTTAAATCTGTACTGATTATATGGTACTAATGCTTAAAATTTTAATCATTTTCTCGTGAAGAAGTTATGTTTTACTTAAAAAACTACTATTGTGAGCAAAAGCTATGTTTTTGAGTTCTTGTTATGTTTCTCCAGGTTAAATTCTCCAAATACATCAGCGATTACACTTGAAGTTCTAGGTCATCAATTGCAGTTTTCTCAGGTATTTGTTTTTTTGTTACTCTTTTCCCCATTTTGGTCAATGGGTAGCAAGTATTTTCAGCTCTTTTCAAGATTGTAGAAATTGTAGATTTTTAGCACATTTAAATGCATCAATAAGCTGGAATTTTGTGTTATTCTATTATCTGAAACCATTCTCAATTTGTGTAAAAGAATCATACTGCTAAGTTTGAATTTAAGAAAATAGTATCTCCATCTCGGTCCTCTCTTTGAAAGAACTTTGGTGCCACGATTCATCGTCATCTTATTACGATAATAACCCAGATACTTGGTTAGTTTGGATGCCCATGTTAGTGCAAGTTTGTAAGGTTAGTTGATAAACAGATGAACTTGAACTTAACTTCATATGTACTTCTTTTTGTTGGGGTGTCAAGTTTATGGCGTCCTTGAGTGTTGGCGCTTTTCTTTGATGTTCTAGTAATCTAGTTCATACCTAGTAACTTGTTCATGATTTTAGTGGGTATCAGATATTATGTTTGGAATATAGAGTCGAGATTTGCTAGCATGCAACTCTTTTTAAGAGTAACACGGATGCTTCTTTGTAAAAGAAGAACAAAGTAATTTAAGTTTTTAACCAACAACACAAGGTTCAAACAGTTTCTCTTGTCTTTGACAGAGTACCATTCTTGCAACTCTTGTAGGAGTTGTTTTTTAGCATTTCACTACAGAATATAATGCCTTTTCTTTTGGACCATAGATGTTTCATATAATTTTTTGTTTCTTTTGGTAGGACCCCAACTCGAAGCATCTTGGTACTACAGTTTGGGATGCATCAATGGTATTCGTCAAATTTCTGGTAATATTCTGACACCCTCTGAAAATTTCTGCTCACAGGATCCATGCACTTCTCTAATTTATTTCGTGTAAAAGCTGTAATTGTGTATCCACTATCCAATACTCCTATTATAAATCTTGTTTCAGGCATAATCATGTTATCGTATAAGTTAATACGATCTTGTTGTATGTTCCACTACTTCTAACTCAATCTCTTGAGGGTTTCCCAAAGGAATACTCTGTATTGATGTGTTTCTGAGTTTTGATTGATCTGACAACATTTCAAGAGTTTACATAGAACTATGGATGTATTTGGATTTGAGTCAGTAATGCTCTAGCACTATGATCTGGTTTGAAATACTCAGGAAAGGAATTGCAGAAAGGGTAGGTTTTGCCCCTCAAAACTGAAAGGGAAACGTGTCATTGAACTTGGAGCTGGTTGTGGAGTGGCTGGATTTGGTGAGCCTCTTGCATTATGTCTTTATGTGGATATCAACATACAAATCAATGATGACTTCAGCTTCAAGTAGGTACAACTTGTAATTCTTCTATCAGGCATGACATTGCTTGGATTTCATGTGGATTGCTTTTTTCAGGCATGGCCTTACTAGGCTGTGACGTCGTTACAACGGACCAAATTGAGGTTTTGCCACTGCTGATGAGGAACGTTGAAAGGAATACTTCAAGGATCTTGCAAACAAGTCCTGATTCAGGTACATTTTGATACTAAATGTCCGTAACAAAACTCAAATCTGCTATGCACTTATGCAGGCTTTTGCCTCAAGTTCATGTCCTCGCATTATGTTAACTAATTGCCAATTTCGTAAAAGAATTCATTCTTTAATCACTTTTTCCAAAGAATTAGCTTCCATTTACTGGTTTCACTCCACCACTAAATGACAAGATTTCTCTGGAAGAGGTGAAACTTCTGAAAACATCAATTCTCGTTTGGAAGGTTCATAATCAACTCTAGAAGAACCTGTTCTGTGTTCATTTGTTTTAAACCCATCACTTTTTTACACATCTGACACTTGATAATATTTGTATTCTCCTTGGGCTATTTTTTGGTGGTGAAGTTGTGATGATATTGAATCATGTCTATCATAAGAACACACTTTGCACACGCTATAAGGAAATTATAGTACTGTGCTACTGTATTTTGCATACATGTAAATCTTTTCTTACATTGGTTTTGGGCTTTTGTAGCATCATTTGGTTCTATCCAGGTTGCAGAGCTGGATTGGGGAAATGAGAAGCATATAGAGGCTGTTGATCCTCCATTTGATTACATCATTGGGACTGATGTTGTAAGTGTGATGTACAAAATACACTTCAAATACAAATTCAACAAAAAATAAAAAAGAAAAACAAGAATTGCATATCATTAATTTATGATAATTGGTACTTGGTTAAGGCTGTTTGACACCTTGTGTCCATGTTTCCCATTAATGTAATCATGTAATCATTAATTAGCTGCATAATTAATCTTCAACTTCATGGATTTTAGGTTTACGCGGAGCATCTCTTGGAACCACTCTTGCAGACAATATTTGCCTTATCAGGACCTAAAACTACTATCTTGGTAAATCTGTTTGTAGTGTTTCTGTTTCGTACCAACTACTTCATATCCACAAAATGAATTTCTTTTAACCTTCTTTGTAGTTTATATTTTGAACATGAAATTTACTCACGAGTTCCTCGTTACTGAAATTTCACTCAGTTAGGTTATGAGATCCGATCTACGGTCGTCCATGAACAAATGCTTCAGATGTGGAAGAGCAACTTTGAAGTGAAAACTGTCCCGAGATCAAAGGTATTTCAACACAACCCATAAATTTTATTTTCATTTGCAAAAATTGAATCCCTTATCCCGTAACTAAAGTAGATAACATCTCCCACACAGATGGATAGTAAATATCAACATGCCAGTATCCAACTTTACATAATGGGTTCAAAGGGTCGACCAATGCTCGCTGAGAAAGAGACCCAGGGCCATGATGAACAAATCCCTGAAATTGGATCAATGGAAAAGGATGGAAATGATGAGGATTCTGAGAGTTGCAATGGAGTGGATGAATCAGAGGATTGTGCAAGTAAGGAAGTACATGAAGACAGCAACCTAGTTGCAGAACATGAAAATGGGAAACTCAATGACTGGGAAGCGAGAAGATATGGTGCTATGGCTGCACGACTTCTACGAGACGTCAAGATAACTTGAATTTTTCAGGTCGGTTGTATGTCTATTGATGGAATCTACATTTCTTGCACTCATGATGCAGATATCAATTTGCCAGGAAATTTAGATCTGTTATAACTTAATTCTCTTTCGATTTCAGTGATGAGTTGCAGAAGCCGGTAGAGTGACCAGCAGAGCCAGTGCACCGTAGCCAACAACCAATTAACCTCAACAGTTACTAGGAAAAAGGATTCTCCATGTAGGAGAGAACTCCTCCTGACATGGTTTTCTTACACACATGGGAGTTGAGATGGCGTTCTCCCGAGTCTGTAACTAGGTGAATCAAATGGGTTAGGGTTTTTTCTAGGTTATGAAATCAGTGGAACGGTTTGGGACGTATCAATTATGATTATGAAAGTCTCTTAGTAACCACCATGGTTTTTATGGTGAGAAGCTGATTGTAAACGGCTGATCTGGACTTAACAGAGAAGAGGGATAATTTTGAGTATGAAAACCTAGTGAAGATCCCTCTTGTTCTTTGAATTCGCCTAATAAGCGACTTCTTTCATGGGTCTCACAAGTTGTTGGACCCAGAAACAATCATGGAGTAACTAACCCAAGCATATTTTTATAATGAAGCTTTCTTTGAATGTTCTGTTGAAATCTTCCAATTCTTACTAACCATCGTGATTGCGCCACATGTTGGATCATCAAATTTGTCCATTACATCATGATCATTATGAATTTATGACCAACAACCGAGTGTCATTCTATACACCCACTTGTAAGTTGGGTGACCATCACCACCATCGTCCAAGCCAGTGGTGTTGGTCACCCATCTGACAAGTGAGCGTACAAAATTGCACTTCCAAAAGCTTCATTTCTAATCAACTGGACCGAAATAGAACAAGGAAGAAGAATTACAAGAAATTTTGATTTAGAAGACAATTCAGCCTCTTGTTTAAGAATATTGGACTACTGTGCTTTCTCCTACACGAGAAAGAGAGCTCAGTAGTCAGTCAGTCCACCTGTTGAATGGTCGTCCGACATTTGTGTTGTAAAAATCTATACATTAACCCTGGGTCCCTGACCCGTCTACAGGTTTGAGTATTTGTGGTGCAAAAATCTATACCAATGTAAACCCCCATACAATTAAGGTCGATCAAAACCATCATTAAGGCACAAATCAATATATACATGAATGAGACCATCCAAGATTTATCTCTTAAACCATGCAATGATACAAAAAGAGATGATTGGCAAAAACCAAAACAAAAAAACAAAAACCGCCGAGGTTTTATTCGTTCTAGAGGGCACTAAGACCATCCAGTTGAAATTTTAGGCAATTTTTCATAAAAACTTGCGCATTGGACTTTTGTAAAAATCATTTTTGACCTACATGAAGAAATCCAAAGCCATATTTAGACTTCTGGAAACAAGTTTGGAGAAAATTTACGGGGCTATGCATAGGCTACCAACCTGATGCTAGGCGGGCTGAGAGGTGCCTGCCCGATTTTTTTTTACACCGCCTGTTGCTAGGCGGTGTGCAGAGTGCCCGCCCCGCAAATTTTTTTTTAATTTTTTCTCTTTTTTTTGAAATTTTTTTTCTTTTTTTTTTAAAAAAAAATTTATGCAATCCTCACCCTCATGCGCCTGGTATTATTTTTTGTTTTTTTTTAATAAAAATACCTAATATGCCCCTCTATCATTATTTTATTATAAATTTCTAAATTTTTTTAAATTGGACCAATACTCAACTCCATTTCCATAGTTATTTTGGTAACGTAAAAATGGCTTTTTACCTATGCTCTAAGGCAGCTATTTTGCTGCGATATTCATTTTAGTACAAAAGACGGTGCTAATAGCGCGTTAAGCTCTTCCCAATCAAACTTCATCTCCTGCTGTGTATTGGTGGCAGCAACGAGATACAGATTTGTCCGTTTCATGCTCGTGGCAGCATGTTAGTTTGAACATTTTGGATGGCGGCACGAACTTCTGTGCAGTTGTCAGATTTTGAAGCATGGGCCTATTCAGCAGAGACAATAATAATAATAGATTAGTAAAATAATCACAGGTCTGCAAAATGGTTCAAAATGTAAGCCATGCCCAACTGTTCTCGCAAAAATGTGAACAAGCCACAGTGCTCAACTAAATGCCTGCTTGAATCAGATTTCACTGGAGACCAGAAAAGTACAAGAAATAGTTAGTTAGTTAGTTAGTTAGTTATAGTTACCCTGAGTGATCTTTCTGATGATATCGTCCAACACAAAGCCATATCTGCATATCATCTGTCAACCACTCTGAGGATATTATTTTGTATGGTCCCCCTAGTAACAGACTCTCTCTGGGGGTCTATCGTCCAATGGCCATCAACAATGAATTTTATCTGCTCACAACCAAAATTAAGAGGTCATACATAAAGGGCCTTTCTCTCCAGGCCAACATGCAGGATTCAAATAATAATACCATTGTAATTTTCTACTCAACAAAGATGAGGAGTGTACGATGCACATGAACATTACGTCTTCTGACAAAGTAAAAATTGGATAAGAAATAAAAAAAAGTCAAATCAAAAGGGACCTCCATGGAAACTACAATACAGCATATGGTTCAAACTAGTATGCATTAAAAGCGTCAGATCTTGTGTCAACTCTTTGTGATGTCTGTTCAACACTCATATCTAGAGACTTACAGTTTTACGCGTATCTTTCTTTTACATTGTCAACACTAAAATCTTCACATACCAATGCACTGATAAAAAGCAGTTAAAAGGTTCTTGGCATGCAGCTACTTTTAACTCTGCTATGAGTAATATCTCACTTTCCATATGAGCTTACAATGAGAGGTTTCCAGGTGATCCTCACTTAAGAATGCATCAGTTTGGGCAAGTGGATCATCGTCAGAGGAGAGGTAACAATCCTGCTATCTAACAGTACTCTAGAGATGGTGTACAAGTTTGGAAAACAAAAAAGAGTCAATCTCTATAAGCAGACCCACACGGAAGCAGCAATTCCAGAATTGGTAATGACACCTTCAAAGATAAACTCACAGAAGAGACACATCAGACTTTAATGACCATCAACGCCACAAGCAAAGCAGGTATTCAAACTTAGCTAGCTTCAAATGTACTGTGGAGCATACATCTGAAAATTAAAACTATTTGCCTTATCCTGTACTTAAGACAGGCAATTTCCTTTGCAAATGTCATTCTGAAGAATGAAGATTACCATGACATGCAATACTAAGCCGAAAGTAACAATTTAACAATGAGTAGAATATGATAGTTGAAGCACATCATTCAGTTAGATGTCCACACCTCATAAATCCCAGGATAGAGCCACAAAACTGTTGACCATAGTCTCGATTTCCTGGAAAGTATATTATCAGTGAAAATCCACAAAGTCCATCAGTTGCAGTAATATATGAATATGCACAGTTCATTTTGGAAAGCCCTTAATCATCATTTTCAAACACACAACTACTTTAGCTCATTTACTGAACTGATACTCAGGACCGCAGGGTGCATTTTTTGCATTTTTGTATCCACTCAACCTTCAACAGGGCAACATTAGAAAGAACGTTAATGTTGCATGTTCGTATCCGGCCACTCTAGAAGATGCCTACAATAGACAGCACATCTTAGGACACAAACCCTATCAAGTTCTGTGTAGCATATGTGGTTGTCAGTTTGTCACCAGTTGAG
This sequence comes from Macleaya cordata, assembly GCA_002174775.1. Lineage (NCBI taxonomy): Eukaryota > Viridiplantae > Streptophyta > Magnoliopsida > Ranunculales > Papaveraceae > Macleaya > Macleaya cordata. The sequence goes on from MVGT01002668.1 coordinate 338,410, forward strand.
CTAATGAGATTTTTTGGTCATTGATTAGAAGATAGATAGGATTACGTCTTAATTTGGCACGCTAAAGAAGAACAGAGATGGATGAGAAACATTAGCTCTTCTATTAGGTTTGTGCACAATGACAAGATATGCGCTTTTATAGAGCAAACAGAATCTATCCCTGATTTCAGTCTACTCCCTGCTTTTCTGCTCTAACATGGAGCCTGAAAGCTATGTAAACAGAATAAAACAACTTTTTTTTTTAAATTGCTAATAAAAAAATAAAATAAAACATCAGAAATAAAGCTAAGGTCTAGTTAGAAAACAGTTTCCTTCATAAAAATCTTGTTTCCCAGAGTGATCATTCAATCAGAACACACAAGAGGAAACATGTTATTGTCGAGTAAAAAAGTAGGTTGATTTGGTAGAACCTAATAATATAATTCAGATGATAAAAACTGAAGTCATTTATACGGATACCTAGACAGCATCAAAGAAAATCTTGTAAACATGGATGAAAGGAAATAACTATTAAATACCTCGATCCAGTGGGGTTTATGGTGGTAGAAGAAGGAACAGCATCCATTTTAATCTGATGATGCCAACCATTGAAGCTACCTGCTACCTCGACAGTTTCAGCATTGCCCCAAAACTCAATCTGAACCTAGTACAATCAGGTAATGAAAATTATCCCATTCAGTAAGCAAACAGAGATATATGGAATTTTTTTTTAAAACAGGAGACGAGCATATACAGATACAGGTATTACTGTTCATGTGTACATAAAAGTTCTAACGTCCAGGGAGGAATAGGAAGGCCTGAAATTTCTAGACATGTTACCTCTTTTAGTCCAGAAAGGCTTTCCTCTGCAGCTTGTAATTCTTCATCTTTTGCCACAATAATCTCTTGAGATTTGCCAATCTCCTTTTCTGCTTTAGCTTGCAAAATGGACAAAGCAAACTGAATGCAAAAAGGCAAAAAGGGAGAGCAACATTAGCTCCCTAAATGGTTTCAACATGCAATTAGATATAAACATAAAAATAATAATACAAACTATAGCTGAAAGTATGATCTTGTGTACTATAGATATCAGTGTGATCACTACACATATACTATTTCATTTAGAGTCCACTTAGAGGTTTAAGTACTCTTGGTGGTGCTGGATTTGAGACCAATCCTTTTCTCAAAGTAATTAAATAGCCAAACCTCTGTTTGGATGGTTGATTAGTGTCCCTTTGTGCAAAGAAGAACTTGTTGGAAATCCTACCAACAAGTCTATTCCGCATAACTACCCTTGTTTATTTAGAACCCTGATGCTACTGAAAAAATGCAAAAAATTGCCAGACAAATGGGAAGACAAAGTTAAAAGATGTTTCAGATGGCACCAATACATGTAGTGATAACCCAGCCAGATAAAGAAGAGCTCAGATACCTTTTCTTTCTCAATCCGTTCCTTTAGTTGAGATAATTCCAACTCCTGATGATGCTAAGCACATCAATAAATAAGGCCAAAAGTTCAGATTCCAGGGTTTATAAGGCAGATTAAGCAAATAAGCAGAAAGTCAAGACTGGGGAACCAACAAATATTGAAATAAGGTATGTACCAGCATGACTTTTAGACGATCAATTTCAACTTGATTGTCCCTCTCACTAGCCTATGGTTACAGAATAACAAAGTGTAAGACAAATGTTAGAACCAGCAGTTCATACACACAGCACATTTTGGTATTTTTAAATAGCTACCTCAGCATCCAAATGCTCATGATCGTGACTACCGTTCAATCCTTCAGCTGATAAAAAATCATCCCTACATTATTATTCCAAAGAATTCAGAAAGTGCACCAAATAAAGTGGTAAATTCAATCCTAAACGAGCTGAGAATCCCAAACCAGAACATAACTAATTGAAATGCTAATAGATCAAACATAAGTACTTATGCAGTTATGCTCTTGAAACAGCAGTAACTACTCAACATAGTTTGAGCAATACAAGAAACTACTGATCTGCAGACTCTACCATATCCCCATATGCAACTCATTGGAAGACTAACCTGTCACCACTGTATTCTGTTGCAAGAGGTGCAACAAGTTCAGATATTGTAGCACTAGCTGTCATTGTTGAAGTGGCATTGCTTTCAGCTGCCTCATATTTTAAACTCTCTTCACTGAAGGGAGATTCAGCCTGTATCTTATTGACCAATTCAGTACATCTATCACCTTCATCAACTTGGTCTGTACCCAAAAATGCCATAACTAATTAATCCTAGATTGAAAGAAAAAATGTCCATAAAAGAACTAGAATAGAGAACAAGTATGGCAGTTTCAGCCATTTAAACGGTTTTTTTTCTCGTCAACAACAGCATTAGACAAAAGGTACCAAAATGGAGTCCTGTTTATCGAAACAAACATACCTTCAATTGCATCCAACTCCCCATCCAGGACAAACTTTGCTGCCTTCTCCTGCAAGGATGAACTACTCGAAGATTCTATAGAACTTTGGGTATCAGAAATGAGAGGTTCAACACCATTTGCTTCGAAAGGATAGTTTCCACTGATGGATCCTTCACTAGGTGCCAACACGCTTTCTGCCAAACTGTCCACTATTTCATCCTGACCTTTTACACATAATATTACACCATTAAGAAACGACACAATCACCATGAATACTAGGGAGCTGCTCTAAGAAATAACAAGAAACATGCAGACCTACTGGCACATTTTCACAACCATTGTTTAAATCCTGATTTTCGGTGGAGGTAATTGTGTTTCTTTCCGTAGAGACAGTAAGAAGCTCTGTGATTAGCTTGTATCCTCTCCTTCTCACAATATTTGCAAGATCCTTCCTGCGAGGGTTTTAGGAGAGAAAAAGGGAGTAAGCCTAACATATTCATTCCTTACAGGAGAAATGTGGTTCTACTCTGGTTGTCATATCTTTTGAAGATTTGTGGAAGGTAAACATCAAGAATGGATATTTTTCATCATTTACCTAATCTTTTGAAATACTTCTCATCAACATTCACTACCCCACACCTCGCCAACTGATTGACATTTTGTCTCTCCCAAACAGAAACTGCCCTTCAACATTCTTTTTTTATATGAAAATTCAATTCCATGTTTCTTTTTCAGAAAGAACAGAGTAATCTAGGTCATTATATTTCCAAAACCCTAAAAACTACGAATTAATTAAACTCCAAGAAGTCAAGAACACACATCATAAGCGAGATGACATACTTCTTTCCTACTCCAAGAACCGAACGTCATCCTCTGTTTCTGAACTCATCACCCACTGTTTCTGAACTAATCAATTCGTGATAATTATACATTCCTTATATAGAACATAATTTACTTTGAACTCCGCGAAATCAAAAAAAGAAAGAGTAATTAAACGAACCTTCCATGTTGCGTAAGCTCCTTCAAAGACGGAACATGACCTTCTGGAAGCCCAACCATTGAGATAAACTCCCGAAGATCATTACAGAGTTCTGAATTGCTCTTAACAGTTCTTCCCGCCCTAACTTTCTTTTTAACACTGTATTACCAGAACAAAAATGAAAGAACCAACAACAACAAGAACTCGAGTAAATCATAAAGAACTAAAACAAAAAAAAAACGAAGAAATAGAGATTGAGAATTAAACCTGGAGTTCTTGGTTGAAGAAGAAGCAGCAGCATATATGATTATGAGTCTGCGAGGTGGGAATCGCTGAGTTCCTAATCTGAGCTGGTGATGTTGTTGGTCTACATTGAATGAGTGAATAGATGTAGAGAGTTTCTGATAAGTGCAAGAAAAGCTTGGGAAGTGGCAAAGGGTCGCCATTAAAGCTCTGACAGAGTTCTTCGGAAACAATTCGCAGCATTTTGAGGTTGGAAACAAGATTAGGGATCAACATATAGCATTTCGGATACACTGTCTGCGTCTAAAACGAGCGCGTATTTGTGACGCCCTACTGCGACGTCTATTGTAATCGGCTCAGGAAGCCGAGAGGTGGGGCCTATTTTGATCTTGCAATATTTCTGCAGCTGGTTGCGTGGCAGCCTTCTAGGCCTCCGACATCCTCGAAACAGTGCTTTCCTCCCAAGAACCATATCTCTGAGATGGCGATTGCCGGGGCTACGAACCCGCCACCTGTGCAGGACACGTATGAATATTAGGAAGCTGCTGGGCCCATCACTACTGTTTTGGTAAGGGATAACGGTATACTTACAGCAGAATCCTATAGAAAAACCTATAAAATTGAAATCCGAGAGTAGTGTGTATTCACACATCTTTGTGATTTGCGTCACATATCTCTCGTGATTTGCGTCAAACCTAAAATTGTTCATTTTTGTAGATTACTCTGTAGGTTTTTCGATAACCCTAACACGAATAATGCCAGAAGTACTCCCAAGATGACTCCGAGGATCAGATGGCAAGATCTGCATATGTAAAGTTGTTTTTTACTTTTTCAAGTTTGAAGTAGATCTTGCCACCTCATCCTGAAGTCATCCTAGGAGTCATCCTGGAGTACTTCTCGCATTACACTCCCGGTGGGTGGGATTGAGTTTTGAACAGTCTGTTTCGGCTCTGAGGCCTGGTTGAATCTCAACCCAAAGCCCATATTAATTAATCCCGGCCCAATCAACAGAGATGTATCGTGGGCTATTTATAGGCCTAAATAAATACAAATTGCACGTGTTATTACGCGGCTTTTACATCTGTACAACTTATTCACAAAAACACAAACATGTCATTTTACAATTCTAATTTATTATTGATTCAATAATTCGGTGTTACATTTTCTATTGTACGCCAAAAAAATGTTAATAAAATGATAGCTCGCAGGCCCGGCTCTGAGGGCAGGCCAGCAAGGCGGCCGCCTCGGGCTCCCAAATTTTTGGGGCCCCCAAAAAAAATTCACCATATATATACGTAATTTTAAGTTATGCAACTAAGAGTTTGAAAAGGTTTTTTTGGGGCTTATATGGAGATGATTCACGAGTGTGAAGATAATCTCTTCATCACATTGATTATTCTCTAACAAAATTACTTTGTTCTAACACTTCCAACC